>CM024582.1:32219856-32582639 GCA_014182395.1 Eucalyptus sp. ANBG9806169
TTTGTGATGTTCTCAAATGAATTTCTATTATAGGAATAGAAATTTTTTGTGATTATTAAACACCTATTTTTATCTAGAAACTCATTCGGGGAATTGAAATAGAAAAATATATTTTTGGCCATAAATTGATTCCTCTAATATAATTGTTTTCATTTGCGCCCATTATATTTAGGGATGAGCGACATGGACTGATTGAACCGCAGTGGTCGGTTTTGGGTTGTTCTCGGGTTATCGGTTCGGTTCTCGATTCTATCAAATTAGAATCGGTAATTTTCAATTCAATCGCTGATTCCAAGGGAGAATCGGACCGCCTAGACTAGACCGATGATTTTTTTTTTTTTTTTTTTTATTTCTCATGCAAATTTCTTTCCCTTCCCTTCTCATACATCAATTAATTTTTTTTGTTTCCCGAAAAAAAAAAAAGTAATTTCCTATTCCCAATAATGATTTCTAAAAATAAGTCATTTTCTTTTTTTATTTTCTTCTTCTTTCTCTTCTAATTAGTCGGTGGAGACTCACTGGCCACCCCCCGAACGGTGGCTAGAGGAGGAGAAAGAAGAGAGGGAAAAAAAGAAAAAAAAATCTTAAAAAAGTTTTAAAAATATTAAAAGAAATTCTATGGCACAAAAAAAAAAAAAAAAAAAAAGTGGATAGTAACAAATGCATTATTGTTCTATTTTGGGAATAGAAATTTTGTATAACTACCATACACATTATTTTACTTAAAAATTATTCTAGAAATAAACTATTTTTTAAAATAAAATTATCCCCAAAAACACACCCAAAATTAACCACTATAAGCTTTCAAAGAGAGTACAACACCAACCAATTAGTATCATGATGGGTTTGTGACATGGTCAAATTCATGAACTTATCGCTGCAAAAAAGTAGTTTGGATTCTCAATGACTGAACACGAATGTGTAAGGGGTTGCATTTCGATTTCATTTCATTGCCCAAGAACCGGACCGCACTATTAGTCCGGTTTATTAATTCCAAAAACTGAGAACCGGTTATTTTAGTCTAGTTCCCAATTTTTGGGGGGATCGAATCAGATTGGGAATGGATCATCTCAATAATATTGTCCTAAATCAGACGTTGACCAAGCCCATTCTATCGTTGATTTTTACACCAAACAACCGATGGAGACGACTTACCAAGAAGTTTGAATTTTTATTCTTTCCGCTTTTCGCTTATATTTTTTGAAAGTTGATGAGTCCCACCTTTGAAATTGACTTGCGGGCGATCATGTGCAACATTAAAGTATCCGTCCATTGCACTTAGCGTTTTTCAAAATTTGAAATGCTAGAGGCGGCATCCAAATTAAAAGATTGGACAGGTTTTAAAGCGTGAGAACAATGTTCCTAGTGGGTGTCTCCCTTGGCCATGCTCATTCGTTATTTTCTATGTGATTTTATTGTTGTCACGAGGAATTTTCGATTGTGTTACGTCGAATACCAACATGGTGCAAATGTTATGGATTATATTTGAGCTATATCCATTGAATTTGATCAGTACCAAATCATCAATTTAAGAAAACCGATGCTCATTCATAACGCGCAATTTTCGGTAGCTCTTTAGTGAAATGTGCGATTCATTTTTCAAATGCAGGAGTTTTGCACCTAGAAAGAAAAACGCGGAGAAAAAGAGAGAGAACGTCTAGAGTTGCAACACTCGAATTGGTCATAGAAGTCTCGTGGCCACATAACTACCTTGCTCTAATAATTACAAAATTCCTTCAATTTCTATCATAGTGTCGATTTTCCTCTTGTTCGCCTTCAAAATTCGAAGGCTCATTGCCACATGAGGATCGAGACAAATCCTTTGATCTGGACGTGTCATATATCATAAAAACTCATAAATCAACAAGACGTGCAAATCAAGTGCACACCGAATTTTCGAATTGAGAGATGGCGACCAGCGAGCCAAGCAAATTTTGCACACAATTCCGACTCGAGGGGACGAAACGTGCCGAGTTCAAGGCAAGGCGACGCGCCGCGAGATCCGACCGTTCGAGGACTAAAATAACAAACATACTTATTCCGAGGGGGCGAATGTGAGAGAAAAGAAAGATGAAACCGAGCTTTTGGTTTGAATTTAGAAATAACATAACGATCGAGGAGAGCGGGAAAACGGGGACACGTCCAAAACGAGCGGGCAATCGATGCGAGGCGACGGCCCCGCTCCCTTCCTCTCTAGTCAAAAGCTATGATTTTCACCCCCCACACACACCCAAAAAAAAAAAAAAAAAAGACAAAACAAAAGTACAAAAAAAAAAAAAAAAAAAAGACGAAGGGCATTGGGACAAAAAAAAAAAAATTTAAAAATTCAAAAAAAGGAGAGGATAAAAAGTGGACCCTGTTGGCTTTCTTAGATATTCACGAAGTCACCCACATCTTTATTTTTCTTTTTAATTTTTAATTTTTCGAAATCTTTTTTGTTTTGGTAGGCCGGACCGGACCACCACGCATGATTAGCCTACTCAGATATCCGGCAACAATTCACCCCCCCCCCCCCAAAAAAAAAAGAAGAATTATCCCCCTTTTTTCGCCCTTTTTTCCTCGTTTTTCTCTCCCGCCGCGTCAGAAATCGTTCCGAACAGAGAAATACATTTCAAAAAAAAAAAAAAATAATCGAAACAAACCTTAATCAATGCGAAAAAGGAAAGAGGAGGAGGAGGAGGATCGTCATGTACATTACATCCTGTCCAAAAAAAACCGAACGTTTCTGCCTTTCGAAAACTCCCTCCCTCCCCCTTCTTTCATTTGCTGTCTTTCGTAACGGAATCGCGAAATAATTATTTCCGGGGCGCACGTAAATGCGGACAGCGCAAAGATTTTTATAAAGCCCGACGAAAATGGCGAAAAAAAAAAAGGAACCTCCGAATTTTAGAGAGAGAAAAAGAGAGAGAAAGAAACGGGCCGTCTTAAATACATCACCTCCCCATTGAATGCTTTACCGAACTCACCACCCCATTTTTGTCCCCTTTCCTCCTCTGCAACTTTCTTTCTCTCTCTATCTGCAACCACCCTCATCCTCCATCTCTCTCTCTCTCTCTCTCTTCTTTGAAGGGAAGTTTGCATTCTTACGACGGGGGGCTGAGGAGTAATAGTAATACCCGGCATGGAGTGCGTTGAAGCCGCTTTGAAGACCGGGTTCGGGAAGGACGCGATGCTGGTGAAGCTGATGAGGCCCCACGCCTTCTCCGACGACCTCCTGGCCTTCAATTCCCACGCCGGCGCCCCCGCCGGCGGCGACGGCGGCTGCGGCGGCGACGGCGACGACTTCGTGGACGACCTCTTCGACTTCTCCAACGACGAGGCCTTCGCCGGACAGGAGGAAGAGGCGAGGACGGAGGAGACGGCGGGCCGCGAGCAGACGCCGCAGAAGCAGAAGCGGGAGCCCCGCGGCGATAGCGACGAGGACGGTGCGTCCGTCTCCGCCGGGCGCAAGGACGATTTGGGGCTCGTGCCGCACCTTCCGGTACCGTAATGAATGCCTCCGTTAACGGAAAATCGGTTCTTTTTTCCGGCCATTAAGCCGTCGTTTCTGACCGAAAGGTGCCATTTTTACAGGCGGAGGATTTGGCGGACCTCGAGTGGTTGTCGCATTTCGTGGAGGACTCGTTCTCGCACTTCTCGGAACCGCTTCCGGCGGGTGTCCTGCTCCAGAACCCCACGAGCCGCGAGGACCGGTCCGAACCGGAATCGGAATCTTCCGGCTCGTCCAGACCCGGGTTCACGACGCCGCTCCCCTCGAAAGCCCGGAGCAAGCGGCCCCGGTCCGGCGGCCGGGTATGGTCCCTGGGCGTCCCTTCTCTCGCCGAGCCGTCCTCGAGCTCTTCGTCCTCGACGACGGCCTCGTCGCCCTTGCTCGCCAGCCCCTGGTTCGCGCACCTGAACCGGAGCCGGAGCCTCGAGCCGGCCGAGCCGGAGCCCTGGGAGGCCAAGCCGCCGATGAAGAAGCACAAGAGCAAGCCCGCTGCTGCTTCGGAGACGGCCGGACCGGCCCGACGGTGCAGCCACTGCGGCGTGCAGAAGACCCCGCAGTGGAGGGCCGGCCCCAACGGGGCGAAGACGCTGTGCAACGCGTGCGGGGTCCGGTTCAAGTCGGGCCGGCTGTACCCGGAGTACCGGCCCGCGTGTAGCCCCACGTTTTCTAGCGAGCTGCACTCGAACCACCACCGCAAGGTGCTGGAGATGAGGCGCAAGAAGGAGTCGCCGACGACGACGACGACGGCACTGGGTCAGCCCGAGCCCGGTCGGGCCGTGCCCAGCTTTTGAGGGCCGGGGCGGGTTCCTTCCCGGCGCCTCGGGAACTTAGGAATTAGGGTCGACCCGAACCGGGTTCGGGCGGTAGTGGTAGGGCAGATATGCTAGGATGTCTTTATTAGGTAAGTCACAGGAGTTCTCAATGTACTATTTTTCGTTATAGCTCCAATTTTAATATCTCAACATCAATTTTTGCTAAATTCGTTCCACTTTTCCGTTCTTTTCTTCATGCCTAAAGAGGCAGCAGAGGAGGTGAGGTGAGGTGAGCTTCGGTTGGGATATTTGAGACGGTTCAAACTTTTGATTTTATGGTGGGCAAGACAGGGAGGGAGGCAGTTCGAAAGCAAAGACGACATGAGTGTGCGTGTCGTTTATGCATTGATGATGTCGGAGTTGGCGTGGTGCGTCGGGCACCGGCCGTGCCTGCTTTTCTCATATATATATATTTATTTATATATTCTTTTGTGCAGTTTGGAGGAAATTGATGTGAATGTCGCGTGGCGCGGTCTCGAGCGAGCAAAGCCCGAGCAATGATAAACGAGGGTGGAGGATTTTAGGAATTTTCTTTTCTTAAGAAGATCGAGGCTATGCCTTTGACTTTGGTGGATGGTTTCAAATTGATTTGAATCTTGGGGAGGGCGGTGTCAACTTAGGCTATGCTCTCTTACAAATTCTTTTCCTCTTTCGGGCATTTGCCTAGAAATCTAAATGAGATCGGGCGAATCAAAGCCGAAGCTGTCGCGTGAACGCTTTGATCCTTTCCCGGAGAAAAAGCCACTTAGCTTTTCACGAAGTCTCTACACAAAGCGCAATTTGGGCAAGTGGCGATTCGACAATGCGAGTCCAATTCGACTTTCATTAGGGCATTTCGACGCGAAAGTTTCTTTACCCCCATTGGCACATTCCGAATGGTTTCTTTCTCTTTTCGTTCGACGTGGAGTTTACCATGATTTGTTTGCTTTTCTAAGTCCCAGGCACGATTGTTGTCATGTGTTTGTCCTCACTAGGGCGCGGTGGCATGGCCGCTCGAGATTTGAAAAGTTGATTCGTTTTTGGCGCCATGAAAATTGAATTGGAAGATGCGGAGGGGCAACCTTGCTATGTTCAATACAATAATTGACCGATCGAGAGGTACGGGAAGTGTGAAAGCTATAAATATTCAAAAATGACTGTAGAGCACACCTACTGGCGAGGGCTTCTTATTTTTATGTGTGACTTTCGTGCGGCCGGACCATGCACATTCGACTTCAAATGAAATAAGATAAGTTACTCGGCTTGTGATCCGTCGTTTATTGGGTAATTTATGTAGTGCAAGAGATGGTTTGTATGCACTTATTCTAACGATATGAATTAAATATTTACTTTTTTTTACAATGAAGTTTGTATTTTTTTTTTAAAATAAATAAATAAATATGTGGTCTTTCTCCACCTCTAAGATAAAAGTTTTGGATTAGATTTTCTATTAGGATCGTTGACCTCATTGGAATGAACCCGATTTTCCTCTTAGGGCAAAAGAGGAATAAGTATGAATTGAAGGCCAAAGGGGGGAAATGGTCAATCGAATTAGAATAAGATCTTCAAGCAAGGCTATCCATTCATTGAAATCATCTAAAACTTTATATTAAATTATTCACAATGACAAGCGCATGAAGGTGACATGTCATATATAGAATCGTTGATTACTATGCAAATGTCATATGTCTCGACCCGTGTGTGCCTAGGCTGAAGTTGTCACATCCTCTTGTTATTGTAGTAGTTACATACAATAAATTTGATAAAACCACAGTTGTTGTCGTTGGCACTTCCTTTTCCTAAACATGAGCCCACTTGCCGTTTGTTGTTCAATGACAATGCACATCTATCGAAATTTAAGAATTTTAACCCAATTTAACCCTAGCAAATATCTGGTATTCCATCATTTAACGATTTTTATTTTCACATGACAAAGCTTCCTTCACATGTCAATCATTCGAATGAGCTAAATATCGACCGTGGTCGGTGAACTCATAATGTTGCGAAGGCAATCGTGTTGAGGTGACAATAAGAAGTAGGTTCACTGTACACGAGAAAGAAGTAAATTTCCATGTACTAGTAGTTGATGCATGTGATTAATAAATTTCTCTACAGAAGTAAAATTAAATTTCAATGTAAAAGGCACTTTCTTAATGGTAAATTACTTTTCACTATGGTTCAATAATCGCCTATTAAAAACAAGTAAACGTAAGACTCTCGGTACACACGTGTACTCTTATCTCGAATTAGCTCTCGATGACGATGGATAAAAGGATGATAGAGAGGCTACTTTCAATTAGTTGCAACCACTTCCCAATGGCTATATATAAATATAGGCATGACCTGGCCATCGATAATAGAAATATTTTTTTTATTTTTTCACTATTTTAATGGATATAGATGATCAATTTTTGATTTTTTTTTTAAAATTTATATTTCACGAGATAAATGGGATTAAAGATTTTTTTTTTCAAAGTAAGAGCATAGAGGCATGACCTCTTCTATCATTTTCTGTAAAGGCGTGACCTGGCCCTTTTATGGCTAGGAGCCTAGGACCATAATAATTCCAACAAAATGAGGAGTTGAATAGTACACATTGCGAGGTGGGCTAGTCGACTCAATCGGAAATATTGTGAAATATTGTTTAGAAAAATCATAAACTTATTATATGATAGCCAATTTAATTCTAAATTTTTTACTTTGACCAAATTAGTCCTAAAACTTTATCATAATATATCAATGTAGTCCTAAAATTTTCCAATTTTTTCTTTATCCTTTTCTTTCGTCGCCTCTCCATCCCCCTATCATTTTTTTCCTTGTTCGTTTGTTGGTTGTTGTGGCATTGGCAATGGCTGCAAGGGCGCCTCGGCTCTTACCAAATTTGGGCATGGGCTTGTGAGGGCATCTTTGCCATTGCCTAGCCGGCGATTCTCACTTGCCATATTCAAAGCCCTAGTGAATGGTGGAGATAGGAGAAAAAAGAAAAATGAAAAATGAAAGAAAAAAAAAGAAAAAATGATTTTTTTTAATGCAAAAATCGTTGATGTCACCTTGGGCTGTACTACGCAAGACAGCCGACATTCACCTTAGAAATGGCTAACCAAAATTGATTAGAAGGACTACAATAACAAATCTTAAAAAAAATGTTCAGAACTAAATTGATCATATTAAAAAGTTTAAAATTAAATTGACTATTGCACAAATAAGTATAGGTTCATGACTTCTTGTATAATTATCTTTGACCCAACTCAATGTCCAACTAATGACGAGTATTACGAGTGCGACATAACGAGTGCATCAGATTGCTCAAGGTGATCAGTTTCTTCCCACATTTCGAGTATGAACGTCATTTTTAATTTTTTTTTTTTAAATGGCGAGGGAACTGCCTATGAAGTACCTAATTACTACTTATGAACAAGGCAAGGCGTGAGCCAAAGCCCAAGGATCGACAACCACGACTTTGTCCCTTTTTCTTAGCAGATAGAGAGGTCGTGTATTATTTCACAGCCATAGAGTCCAAAATCTAAAGAGAACAACTTATATTTAGATTTTTCCTAGATCAGTTTGCGTTTTGATTTTTTTTTCCTTTTTGCATGGAGAGATTTTGTGTATATTTAGGTAGAAAAGCTGTTTTTGCGGTCTTCTGTAAACTGAGATTTCGACATAATCGCTGCTCATTATCTCATTGCTCGAGTCCATCGGCAGGAGATTGAATCACGAATATACGTGTTCCCTATGCCCCTTATAAATTGTCTTCTCTCGAGCAACTATGATAATGACATCTATATAAAAAATATACACACATATATTATATATAGAAGATTAATTATTACTGCCGTCCCTTCCTATTGTCCTGTGAAACCGAAGTGATCTACAATATCCTCTGACTCAAAAAAACTAATCCCCATGCAAAAAAAATAAAATAAAATAAAAATTTAAAAGAAGCAGATAATGCAATCTTGATAGTTAACGTGTGCCATTGTCTCAAATGAGAAACCCTAGCCAAGTGACGATGAGGGAGCCTAAAGTTGATACGATATATCTTGATAATTTATTACAAGGGCTATCTAAAATAAGATATTTGCTTTAACAAGTAATGCCGACGCAACATGGCCAGACCAATCAATTGTCGGGGTTCGTTTCCAGCCATCCATTAGTCGGGAAAAGTATCAAAAAAAGTCCTAAACCTATTGCATTGGTACAAATTCAATCTTAAACTTTTTAATTGGACCAATTTAGTTCTAAACTTTTTAATATTAGTACAAATTCAGTCTATCCAGCCAATTTTGGCCGGTCGACGCTGACGTGGACGTCGGCCGGTGGCCAGACGTTGATGTGGCAACTTTTAAGATTTTTTTATTAATTTTTTTTTTTTTTCTTTTCTTTTCTTGTGGTGGGGGCGAGGACCGTGAAGCCCTTGCTTGCCGTCGGTGAGGGTCGCGGCCTCGCCCGGCCTCTCCCAGCCGCCGCCGAGGCGGCTTTGCCCGGATCACCTCGCCCGGATTCGGGTGAGGTCGGCCTCGCCTAGGCCTTGCCACGGGCGAAGGTGGCCTCGCCCACAGCTGGCAAGGCCATGGCGGCCATCGCTAGGGCGGGGGCGAGGGCCGAGGGCCACGACCCTCGCTCTGGTGAGGGCAAGGCCCTCACCTCCGGGCGATGGTCGGCCTCGCCTAGATCCCGCGGCGAGTCACCTCGCGGCGGCGATAAGGCAAGGGCTTTGCGGCCCTCGCCTAGTGGTAGCCTCGGGTTGCGGCCCTCGGCCCTCACCTTTGCCCGGTGGCCTCGCCATCCGTGGGTGAGGCCGCCTTCGCCGTGGCAAGGCCTAGGCGAGACCGGCCTCACCCGGATCTCGGGCAAAGCCGCCTCGCCGGCGGTTTGGGAGAGGTTGGGCGAGGGCCGCGACCCTCATCGACGGCAAGCGAGGGCTCCATGGCCCTCGCCCAGTGGCCGGTGAGCCTCACGGAAGGCTCGCTGCCGTCGGAAAAGAAAAGGAAAAAGAAAAAAAACTCAATAAAAAAAAATCGAAAAAAAAATAGTAAAATCTTAAAAATTGTCACGTTAACGTCCCCGCCACCGGCCGACATTCCTGTCAGCTCTGGCAGACCAAAATTGTCTGATTGAACTGAATTGGTACCAATATTAAAAGGTTTAAGACTAAATTGGTTCAATTGAAAAGTTTAGGACTGAATTTGTATCAATGTAATAGGTTTATGACTTTTTTTGGTATTTTTCCCTCCATTAGTCCAATAGGAAAATGTTTGGAGGAAAAGAGAAATCGATGCCGCGCTTGGATGGAAATGATGACTCCTATCATATTCGATTTCGTACCAATAGCTAGGGTCAAATACCATTGATAGTGTCGAATCGGCTCGAGGGAGACTCCTGTGGATGCTAGGAGTGTTCGAAAACAAAATAAGAGAGATGCCGAAGGCCATTGAGAGAGAGAGAGACAGACAGCTACAACCCTTTTTTGGGTATACTTATATTTCAATTCTCAATTTAGTATCGATCAAGTACCACCAAACCCTCATCAAGAATAGCGTTCGGATTTATTAGGTCAATTTTGACCTTAAGAATGGAGTGTTCGAGCCCAAAATAAGAAGGCCTTGCACGATCGGGCCATCGGATCATCTCAAGCGTACAGAATTTGAAGCGAGCTCCCTCAGGTCCGACTCGTCCAAGCCCAGCGATCTGATTACTTGTCCAGCAGCAACGACAGATATCCTGCGCGACAAGGTACAACCTGTAAGAAGAACAACTCTCATTTAGACCACAAGGATCTGTTCATCGACTCGTGATAATTCGCAGCAGCATTAGGTAGAATGACAAAGGACTTGATGTACACGGGCTCTTGCGTATCCAGGATTGAATCCAAAATGTGGTCCGTTGATCTTTTGCTCATTTGTGATCGAACAAACTTAAGAAATTTCACCGTAGTGGTTCCGAGATTAAACGGGGTTTAAGCACCGACACCTAGAAGACTTTTAATTTGGGGGCAGATGAATTCTTTCCATCGGTGGATGGGAACTTCCGTTTCATAAATGCCTCTGTTACGATGGCGGTATATCATACGTTAATCCCTAATGTTACGGGTTGGCCTTTCACCTCACCTGCGATGTCGGTTTCTTGAGCACACCGTCGTCGGTTCGTGGACGTAGAATCTTCTTCTCTAGGACTATGGCGCCCTTGGACTTGGTAAACTAAAGAGGAAAACGAACGTTGTTTCTAGATTTTCTCGAGAACATCGTTTGATTCGATCAAAGAACACACGCGCGATCCGTATTCAAAGAGACATCGTTGCTGCTCCTCAAGCGCCAAGTACGAAAAAGTCGAACGATGACTTTTCTTTACTTGGTTTTCGAGTCGGCCCATCATGACCTTTAGCCTTGAAAAAGCAGTAATCACTATTCAAACCCTAAATGCTTAGACTCCCGGAAGATTTCGTTTGCCTATTCAAACCCTATTCTAAAGCACGCATTTTCTTTTTGTCGCTTTAGTAATTCCTCCAAATCATATAATCTCAATTGGGCTATTCGTAGCCCCGTTAAACGGGTTGTCTAGGCCGGGTCGGATGAAGTTCGGGTATCGAAATGGCGAACATGGAGCTGATTTTACTTGGTCCGAGCCTTGTCGAAGATCTGTTCAGCGTGATGTGCAGCTTAGACATGGAAAATGTCGGATTAATTAAGGTTTTAATTAATTATTATCGGTTACGGAGCTATGGAAGTGGTGAGCTAAACACATTGCATGCTGAAGTTTCAGTGGATGACCTTGACCGTTGTCCACAATATCCCTACATAAACAACATCATATATATTTAATGGGTATTTAGCATGAGTTTATCTTCTTTTTCTTTTTATTGTTACCATATTATAGAGCATAATTTCTATTTTTTTTTTTGAAATGAAGATAGAGAACAATAATGACAAGCAATCAAGAGGACAGAAAGATAAAGGAAAATGAAATTGGTGTCACTAGAAGTTGGGATCAAGGTTACCGTCTCTTTATTTTATTCACCCCGTTATCGGGATACCTACTTGATACCCATTTTAGTCATATAGTTTAAGAAAAATGATCTTTAGAAAAAATAAAATAGAACTTGACAATTACAATGAATAGAATTTTCTTTAGTTTTACAAGTCATGTGTTGGAATATTCAAAGTTACCGCCTCTTTATTTTATTCACCCCGTTATCGGGATTCCTACTTGATACCCATTTTAGTCATATAGTTTAAGAAAAATGATCTTTAGAAAAAATAAAATAGAACTTGATAATTACAATGAATAGAATTTTCTTTAGTTTTACAAGTCGTGTGTTGGAATATTCAAATATTAAGCCGTTCATTCATTAAAGAACTTGATTTTACAAAATAATTAACAAGTGGTCCATAAAATCCTACACTTTGACTGAATGGGCATCAAGTGTGCTGTTTATTTGTACTATAAATAATCATGATTATAAAACTAATCATAGTTGCTACAACAAAATTAAATACTGGAATTCTGTAACCAACCCAATTTTTTTTCTTTTTAAATATATATACATGGATATCATATCAAGTCTATAAACTACAGCTCCATGATTGAAAAGACAAGGACCATATCACTCTGTGTACCCACTAATTTTAGCACCAACGTATGAAAATGGCCATCCGTCAATCATGATGAGAGCATTACATATAGTTTGCTCTCCTCTTTTCCAAGAGAAAACAGTGAAATAGATAAACAGGGTTTTGTTCGGTGAGGTCACAAATGACCACGCATGAAGTAAGCAGCTAGATTAAAAAAAAAAAAAAAACCAGCTAGCCGCCATTTCTATGGACCTTGGTGGACAATCAATTGAACTCTTATCCCTTTAACATTAATTTCTCCTATATAAATTAAAAAAAAGACCGGTGTCAATTATTATTTAAAAAAATCATCATCTTAATATGTTAATTGAACTCTCTCTCTTTCTCTCTCATCTTCATCACCTCGTCCCTTTGTCAATTTCCCTTACATATACGTATTTATGTACGTCCCTTTGCTAATTTCCCTTACATATATGTATTTATGTACCTCATCAACTGTTGAATTTTAAGCTAATAGTTTCTTGATTCATTGCATAAATTCAACTTGCAAACAAAAAGGTGTGATAACGTAGATGCGGGTAGCATAAGGGGGGAGATTATCAAATCAATTATAAACTTATTGCATAAATACCAATTTAGTTTTAAATTTTTTAATTTTACAAATTGAGTCCTAAATTCTTGCGTGAAATTCTAATATAGTCATTCTAGCTAATTTCCGCCGGAAACTATTGACGTGACGATCCAACCATCATTAGACACCACCGCATAAGCAAATACTGCATTGGAATTTTATGCAAATATTTATGATTAAATTGACAAAATTGAAAAAATTATTATTGAATCGGTATTCAAACAGTAAGTTTATTGGATAATTCCCCCTAGCGTAAAGTATGGTCGGCCGTGTCGTTTTTAAGCTCGATGAGCAGATTAGGTGAAACAAAGGCGGTGAACATCTCATCGACCGCGTGATATTTAGGGTCATAATGTATGCATTTAAGAATCGTGGGCGGTGTTAAGGTCGTGCCGATTCACGTCAATTATCGTCTTGCTCGGGGGAAGAACTGAGGCCAAGGAAATTGCGGTCGATTTTAAACGCGGATTGGACCGAATATGTTTTCTCGTGGGCGATCTCAAGCGGCCGGCCAATTACATCGAAGTGACACGATGGAAAACCGGCAATTGTCTCGATTGTCCGGGGCCATTATTATACCTCAAAAGTGGGAGCCCGGTTGGCTCTTCTCTTCAGTGTCACTCACCTAAGGTAGAAAATGCTCCCCAAGCGCATTGGATTTCCATTGGAGAGGAAGTAAATGCAAATCACACGTCTTTCTCTCTCTTAGTTTTGTGGAAAAATGAATGATTGATAAATATTTTCATTAAAATAATCATTTTACTGATTATAAAAACAAATGAACGTGAAAAATATATATATATCATTCAGGAAAATATTTAGACATGAGCTATTATTAATAACGAAAAATATTTTCCAGCGATATAAGTGATTATTTTCAAGAAGTTGTTTTTCAATTCATTCATTTTCTATAAAATAAGTGGAGTATGATGGATGAAACTCACTTTGGTCAGGACCAACACTTCCAACTTTGAAATAGACAACCGGGGTTTTTGAACTTATAGCATATCGATTCTATCGATCATGTCAATTAGAACTTTATGTAAATATGATGTGATATGTTGTTGAATCATGTCAATAAGAGAACTTAGTTGATTAAACGCTTCAAATTCATGTTGTGGAAATAGTTACCAACTTTGATTTGGCTTAATTTTGCCTTTTACCTAATTTGAAATATTTACGAGAAAATTATCCAAAATTTTTTAAATCTATTGCACTTTGATCAATTCAATCATAAATATTTAATTTATGCTCATTGAGTCCTAAATCTTTTCGCGTTTTGTTAATTAAATCTATTCAGTCAATTTTGATTCGAAATTGCTGATGTGGACGCCGATTGTTCTATGTGGCATGCAGCATATGGATATTTTTTTATATTATTTTTGAAATTTTGAATTTCTTTTTTATTTTTCTCTTTTCTTTTTTTACTTTTACCTCGATTGAGTGTTTGTGGCCCTTGCCCAGCCCTCTCAAGCCATCATAAGTGGTCAACCATTGTTTGAGACAGGCCATCGGCAAAAAGGAAAGAAAAAATAGAAAAAGGGAAAAAAAAATCATCCATGTCAATACCGGTATGCCACTTGGACCATCACATCAGCATTTTCCAGTCAAAATTGACCAAATAGATTCAATTGGCAAAACATAAAAATGTTCGTAACTCAATTGTAGGTTTAAGACTAAATTGGCTAAAGTGAAATAGGTTTAAGACTTTTTGGATAATTTTCTTAAATATTTATATTTGGAACTTGATAATTCCGCCATAACGGGTTTGAAAGATTCAACGCTTACTGTGGGTGGAAGTTGCCTTTTTTTTTTTTTTCTTTTTTAATAACATTGTCATGGATGATGTTTCGTGATGTTCGTGTCTCGCGTTTGACGCGTTCCACATCTTTAATGCAATCTCAGGCTTTAAAAAAAAACAAAAGATGTCAACCTTTCAAAAGGTGGGTCGGCCACATATTAAATGATATCCACCGTCGACTGGTTTCACAATCTAGGGCAGTAACTGACAAAAAAACAAAAAAAATCTAGGGCAGTATAAGTGGGCGATTTTGAAGAATTTAAGAGGTTATCGGATGTAATTTTAATCGATGTTATTGGTAGATATATAAAGAGAGAATACAAGGTCATATGTAGGCTGTACAGAACTCTCTACATATGAAATTTACGATTAATCCTACACAATTGTAATTTAAGATTGCTATTTTACGCGCGTGCGTGCACGCACATATATTACTATATGTGTATAAGTAATGGATGTTGCAGCTTACCAAAAAGCTATGAATAGAGCTTCAATTCTTCTTTTGCAAGGTAGTTTGTAAGGGAGGCAACTCAATATAATAGGTAACTCTAGCCGATAAAAGAAGCTCAATCACAAGTATTGAACAATTTGAAGAGATCGCACTTAATGTTTAATATATACCTTGACCTTGCTCTTTTTCGAAGTTAGTGATGCCTAGCTATATTAAGTTTAGAGAAATTGTTTCTTGACTTGGCTCTCCAACTCGTCACGTGTCAATTCATAATTGGTTGGACATTAGCTTCTTCAATTTGTTTAACATTATCCATTGTAAAAGGTTGCAAAATTGAAGGGATAATTGTCAAAATAATCATTAACTTATTGCACGAAGCCAATTTGCTCATATATTTTTCAATTTGACTATTTTAAAACCTTTTGATAATTCAATATAATTTTTATTGTTGGAAGTCGTAGATATCAAACATTCTATGTGGCATAGATAATGTTGACATGAACGATATTTGCAATTTTTTTATTTGTTTGAATTTCTTCTTTTCTTTCCCTTATTTCCCTTTCCCAGTTCGGGCCTTGACAATGATTGATGGAGGTCACTAGCCACAAGCAAGGGTCATTGACTTTGAGTATCTCCCTAGCCCAACCTATGGATGGCAAAAAAAGGTTAAAAAAAAAAAAAAAAAATTGATAAAATTTAGAAATATCATACAAATCTTTCACATTAGCACCAACCTTACCATGTTGAATGATTAGTGTTCACATAAAACATTTCGGGCCAAAATTGGACAAAAATACTACATTGATAAATTGTCAAAAGATTAATGACTGGGATCATTAAATTGAAAAGTTTAGAGATAAATTGACATCAACATAATAAATTTAGGACTATTTTTATATGTCATCCCTTCTTTTGGGAGGTGTTACGTTCATTTCTTTTGGCACCTTGGCCCAATTCTTCTTCTTTTTTTTTTCCCAATCTTTTTTCTTACGTTTCTTTCTTTTTCTTTTTTTTCCCCTTCTAATTATGATGTCTACAAATACATTGCACTTATATAATGTCCAATACATATACTTAAAAAGGTGTCCTTCAAATTACAAATCATTCATGCTTTGATGTAATTATTAAGGATCCCAGATAATGTTTTTTTGTATAATGAATAGTAACGCCCTAATTATTTTTAATTGAAAATGAAACGTGTCATGTAATTAATTCATCTTCACATCGATTGATATTTCATTCATTTCGTTTTCGAGTAGCACGTCTAAAGTAAAATGTCAACGAGGCATTAGTACTGATTAGAATCTAATAGCGTCTTATCAAGGAGATTATTTTCCCCCACTCTTACTCTTTCTTTTGTTGCGACACGGTATGAAAACAACAATGAGTTTGTCTTGACTGAAGAGGAAATAATTGATTTGCATAAATGCAGTCCAACCATCAAATTCAAAATTTTAATAAGCGGGCCCATTTTTCTTTGTTGTCAACATTTTCGAACTCTTTAAAAAAGTCCATAGAGAGTTAAATTTGGAAAGACTATATTGCTGATGCAATTATATAATTTTTCTGGCAACCGAAAGTTGTGGCTTAAGTCTCAAGCAAGTAAATATATGCAATCGGAGAGGCAAAGTAGGATTTTGAAAGACGGAAAGATTTAAATTTAGGATTTTCTACGTAGATATTATGCAAAATCTTATAGGATCGTTGCTAACTGTTCTGAAAATTTAAACTAGATGAAAGTAATATTTATTATTTAACTATTCTAATAACAAGCATAGCAACAAGAAATGAGAGTGACATCAAAGCAGAATAATTTGTATTTTATCTACTTTGTCCGAACCATACACGTGGCGTGGAAACTGTTTTGGGTCAGAATCACACGTGGCAGAGGGCCAGAGGCTGCTCGTGGGGCTTACAAGATCTTTGGTCTGACTGCAATTATATTACAGATGTCCCCAACTTATTAGCACCACCTAATCCTTTATAGCGATGGCCCAGATTGATCTTGAAAGGACGTCCTCACGATAAGGACGTGTTCCGTGAGCATTCGAGTTACATACCAAAGCACAAATCGCATGGGCATGCGGAAATTCTTTTGCGTCGTGTCTAAAGATTTAGATTTTTCTTTTTTCAATAAATTTCAATAAGTGTTAATAAATATCATAAAAGTATTGGTAAGAAAGATTGACATGTGATTTTTTTTTTTTTTTAATAACTTATTGATTACTTACCAATACTTTTCATAAAATCACCAATTTTCTTTATTGTTTGCAAAGTGCGAAGTTTTCCTACCAAAGTTAACATTTTTTTTTTTTTTGTATATCTTACTGAAATTTCATATTCATCAAAATAAGAAAATTTGATGATCTGCAAATTGTCGAAAATAGTTGGTAATTTCATAAAATTGTTAGTAAGTTACCAATAAATTACTGGAAAATGAAGTAATCAGTTCATAATTTTTCTTATAAGCATTTTTTTTTTGATAGTTCTCAACTCTTTTAAAGATCTATCACATTGGAAAAAAAGAAGAAGTTTGTTTTCCTAATGGAATGGTAAAATCGTCATATAAGAATAAGGTCGAAAATGAGCTTTGTATAGTATTAGCTTACCATCATAAGAAAAATTTGGACATGTAAATTAATTTGCCCTTATAGCATTTTCACATTCGTTATGAATTAAGAAGTGAAATAAGTATAATTTATATAGTTAAATTATAATCGGTTGACTTCAGGATCAAACTCTCGAGGGGTTTTGCCAAGTTTCACCGGCCTTATTAGGGCTTCACAGGAACTAATATTAGCATTTTTTATCCACATGTACTATATAATATATATAATATATCATGCCGGACAATCTAATATTCTATTTAATTGTAGTATCTAAAGTAACACGTGATATGAAATGCCATTCGATTGCATAACGACAACATCCATTATAAAAAGAAACGTCATGCATACATTTTCTTAGCATAAGATGGGATTGCTTCATCACATTGTATCATATTACGTATATAAACGGACTCTTAATCAGTTGCTTAATTTGCTTCCTACTCTTTCTTTGAGAGGGACTTTTGAGGACTCGTTTATTGGGATTTGTCGCTAAGGACTTTTGTAATTTTATATTAACTTAGAAACGATAAAGTTGCCGCTGAGTCTAGTATTTGCCCATTTAAGATGAGATTAAGACATCTAAAGTACAGCAATTATGAGTTAGGTGATAGATGGAAATGCTGTCGATATTTGAAGTCCTATGATTCACGCAACCTTAGCTAATAAATTAACACGGATGAGATTTTTGTTTTTGTCATTATACATGTGTCTATATAACATCACATATGTTGCATGCTGCAGTCCATGTCCCAACAACCGGTGTGAAGTATGAAGCTGCGTTGTTAAGCAAGGTAAGTTGATTAGTTATCTTTTGAAGCCGAGGATATGCGCGGTTTTAAGAATGTTTTTATTTACAGCGATGGCATTGATGGTGATCATCGGTTAATTTATTTTCTTCGATGATTTAAATAATGGAAAAATGAGAAAAAAATATTTTTTGGGGGAAATGTTTTGCGAAATAAACAGATTTTAAATTGATAGAAACTCAAAAGAACTCTCGACTTTGTGGAGCAAAATGGAAACATCTGCGCCACAAATTTCCAGGCCTATTGATGAGACGTACAGAAGTGTAGCTAGAGGCTGCGTCTAACGGGAACCATCCATATCAAACGACTTTAGAAATATGAGATTTATATTAGGGTTTGACAATTTCTGTCTTGTAATTTTGTAACAGTTGCAAACGGCTTACCTAAAAAGTCCAAAAAAAAAAAACCCATTTCACTAAAATATACTATAATGTTTTAAGCCGTGCCGATTTTAAGTCAATAATAGAAAAATATCCTTTGAGATTTATGCCATATATGAAGTCTCTAGCTTCTCATGCCGCATCGTCAATTGAATCCCCCTAAACGGAGTCTTAAGGAAGAGGTTAATCCCAAGTTTACGTTCTCTGCCATAATTATTTGGGCATGTCGTGCTTAATCACATAGCTGGACGCCATGCATGATGCAACACGAGTTGGTCACCAGTAATACACCAATCAAGAATGCGATTGCTATTAATTTAGCCCTTGAAAGTCGGATTTCAACGGTAATGCGCCAATCAAGAATTCGATTGCTATTACTAATTTAGCCATTGAAAGTCGGATTTCATTTCACCAAGAAAGATTGCTTAAGCGTCAATGAATGTCCCTTGTCCCCATCGCGTGGTAATTCATGTCATGGTGATGGGGAGGGAGAGAGAGAGGCGTACTTGTGCACCTTCAAGCTGATGCGACGCATACTAACACCTTGCGTTGACCGATACTTTGCTTGTTCAATGGCACAACTTCAGCGAACGTGTATTCTATTTTCGCCCCTTCAAAGTTAGGTTACTAAAAAAATAACCCGTGAAATGTCAAACAGGTTTTTTAATATTTTGCCCTTCTAAATCGGGACGTTGAAAAAGTGTGATTCGTCTCGCGCTTTGACCTAAGTTTTTGCTGTCATAGGGAGGAATATGTCGCTTTAGGGCATTCACGGGCAAAGAACGAATAATCATAGGATGCGCATTATGATACATATCAAGACAGTGAAGGTGCGTGCAGCTGAATGTACGTTAATTCTATCATCAGAATTTTCGAGTATTTTATTAAGCATGACCCTTGAGATATCTTGTGATCATAGAGGAATCTTCTCATGGATTCAAACCTAATTAAGGCAAATAGGAAATAAATGGCACATCATTAGTGTCTAGAAAATGTCCCTACTGGACTCTCCACCATGGTGGACGATTATTCTAGACTAAATAAACCATTTAACATTTTCATTTGGGTAAAATTGTCTCTGATCGCTACTCAAAACAGAAACAATAATCATTTGTCTTTAGAAAGAAATTATGTTGAACACGCATTATCACGTGTCAATTATAAGATGGTGAATTTTTTTTTTCCCGATTCCATATTCTATTATTGGTAAGTTGACGGATGGGTGAGGTGGAAATATTTTTTCTCCGGAGTCGTTTTTATTTTCAGTAAATTTCTCAAAAAAAAAAAAAACCGGAACAATTGTAGTCGTCTTGGGATAGCTACAACCCTATATAGGGCTGATCTGAGCATATAAGACCAATCGAATTGGGAACCGCTTATATTGGACTAGATTAGATTGATTTTTGTAAAATATTTTTTAATTTCTTAAAAATAGCGATAAATTCTAAAATAGTAACAACTCTAGCATTTTTTTTAATTTTTTTTGGCTAATTAATCAGTTCCATCCGGTTTTCGGTTCCAAGACTGTTCAATCTTATCCCTGATCTCAAAAATTGGGAATCAGTCCTCCCGATTCGGTTCTTGTTTCCTAGGTGGGATCAGACCGGATCAAAAACCGATCACCCCTAATTCTATACGGATTCATACATCTCGAATTGTCCACTTCTATTATCGATCTTAAGCATGCGCTTCCCTACAAGAAACTGGTGCTTTGAAGGTTTTGCTTTACAAGATTTGAACCCAAGATCATAATGATGACTACACTCTCTTGCTATCCAAGCTGGCGCATTTCGAACGAGCGATTGATAACTCATTTTATGGAGCATGAACTATAGATCGACCTTGATATTTATGTTGGTGGCGATGTGATGGATTGAGCACGTCGAGCATTTTTTAGCTTATAAGTGAACTTAACTGGATGTAGGTTTTAAGTTGTGGTTGAACCGTCTCTCACCAAACTCGTCAGGTCAGTTCAAGATCTGTAGTTTTACCGTGTCCTTATTTGTTCAGAAGCTCTTCATAACTGCGACGGCCACGAAGATGATGTTGAACTCGAGTGGAAGAACCACCACACGAAGTGAAGGGAAGAAAAAGAAGCGGTAACAAGATAATGGGACAAAAAAAAAGGTCACTCCTTTTTTTTTTTTTTTTGGTAACCTAGATTAATAAGACATAGAGGAACTATAAGCTACACCGGTTGTGTTAAAAAAAGTCTCCACAAACAGTCTCATCCATTATCGATTCGATGGTTGGCAAGACAGTGGATTGTTAGAATTCTTTAATCAAGGTGGGTTATGCCGCTCGTATAAAGTTTTCATTATACAGATGGTGTGCGCTCTAACTTATTCTAAGATATTCGACCAAAAAAAAAAAAAAAAAACTTACTCTAAGATATAGAATATGTTCCATAACATGTTCGGACATCTTACACTTTTGGAATCGACAGTAAAGGAATGTAATTATCTTGATATGAAAACCATATTAAAGAGTGGTATCTCACTGATTTCCAGTGCACGTGCAAAAGAAATGCCAAAGCCAATCCAAGGAAAAATAAAGCTTCATAGGGTCTTTCTATTCAAGTGCAGGTAGTCCACATCTTCTAATTAAGTTTATCTTGATACTAAAACCACACTAAGAGGAGATGCTAAATAATTTGCTACAAATACTTTATTATTATTATTATTATATATTTTTGCAATAAGTACATTGTTGACTTGGCCTATTTTTATTAAAAAATGGTAGACCGGTCCAACCGGTAAGTCAGATCCAATTTGGGTGGACTAAAAAATGCTCCGATCTAACTTCATTCATTCAACCTGTTTTGACTTGTTTCCATATACGAAGATGGGTTGAGTCTAAGCAAGTTATCAACCCATTTAATACTCATTACTATTTATGATCTTTTTACTGAATATAACCAACTCATATAACAACCCGTCCCATCAATTATGGATTACGAAATGGGTTTATGGCCATTTTTGGCAAGTCTAAGAAACAAGTCGAAAATGTATTTAGAAAACGGGTTGGTAGGCTATCAATAACAGATTAAATTCTTAGGGATAATTCTCAAAGGAGAAGATCTCGTTTGGTTCAAAATGTCAAATGAATCGTGTTCACTTGGCGATGCTTTTGGTGGATCGGGACACGGAAACTTCTCTTTCATTCTTCTTATGTGAGCGGTGACGGGTTTGTTCGCCATTCTACGCGTATCGAGAAGACTATTCGAATGAGGAGATTTTTGGATTGTTCGAGAATGGTTCGAACTTGTCGTGGTCCGGACGCGGGAAACCGGTCTCTACAGTCGCTTTTGACTTTCTTCGATTCTCTCTTGATTTTTCTTGGTTTTGACCAATTGAATATACATTTCTACCGTAACACACGTGGGGAAGGCCAAGGGCATTAAAAAAAAAACAAAAATGCTAGTCGTTTGACCTTGATGCTTCTAGATATCAATATCCCGAGACCAGTTCATTTCTTTCGGTCCAAAGATGTTTACAGAGGCGATAGCAACATCCGTATTGTTAATCTTTTGATATTCGGATCAGTTCTCGAGAAGAAAATGTTCGATAAGTGCACCCGCGACATTGGTTAACATAACCCGCGTGCTATACTGTGTCGGGTCGGGAGGCGAACGTCTTCTCGCAGTGGCTAAGCCGTCGACGTCGTTCAAGTGGAATGGAGCGGCGAGCGAGAATCGTGCGAAAGTAATCACGCGACTAGGAAAGCCAGACAAGCAGAAAGATGGAGAAGGGTGACGTGGCAGTGATGATTATACACGCAATCCGATTGATTTATTCGGGGGGGGGAGAGATGGAGATGAGGCCGAATTACGGGTCGGACGTCACGGCTGCCGTGACAAGTGACCGGAGACTTTTATGGCGGAAAAAGGTTCCGGATCAAATCTTTCGCCGTCGGTTCTGATGGGAGATGGCGCCCTTGAATCTGAGGGTGGGGGCCCGCCTGGGGCCCACTCCTCCCAACACGTGGCGCCGCCGGAGTAGCCCGTCGAATTATAATTTCAAACGCTGTTTCCCCGTGGTAGGTGGAAAGGTGAGGGAGGTCTCTTTTTTTTTAAATCCTTTGAGCCCATTTTTTGCCCTCGTTAATTCGAATATGTTGATTTTTCACGTGGGATGCGTCCGTTCGTCGTATGATCACATCCATTTCTTGTATTTTGTGTGAACAGTATATATATATAAATTGATAGATACGGTACATGAAAATTATTTATATAAACATGTTAAGCATTGAGATGAAGTATTATTTTTAACTTTCATACTTGCGTGCTTGTGGTATTGAAATTAAAATATGCTCATAAGAGCCAAGGTAAACGTAATCATTCATTTATATAACTGATATATGTAGACCTAATAGATTGAGTCGATGATAATACTAAGATATAGGGAGCTTAATAGAGTTTCACGATCTTTATCATTTTTCAATACATGCAATTGGCTCAAATCGTTCCACGCGAGAAACTCTGCTCCGGCCTTCACGTGCTCGCGGGAAGAAGCAGTCGGGCCTGTACAAATAAAGGAAAGACCCATTTCGTATTCGGTACTTATCACTCGATTTTATCAGGTCGCCCAACAAGAATTCTCAGTACCAGTTTCTTCCATTTGATTCAATATTATCCCAATCGTACCGAGCACTCGGGAGGGCACTTGGTAGGGTTCTTCTTCAATCAATGCGACATCTTCCCTCGATTCTCGTAGGACCAGGCTTCAATGCCAAGGTTACGGAGCCATCTCGTCGGCCAATTCATACGTGGCTCCAGAACCATCGCCAAATGGAGATATCGCACCAACCCACGATCGAGTTTGAATCGAATTTCCTCAGACATGGTGGACCTACTTACACGTCCAACGCGTTCCCACCGTCGAAGTTATAGAGTTCGGGTCCGAGAGAAGCTCAAATCATGAGCGTTCGGCCAGCCCCTTTTCTTTTTTCCCTACGTTGTCTAATCATTATTTGGAAAATGCACTTCGATTTGGAACTACACTTCGAGTAGTTAGTTATATGTCCCTTCTTACTTACTTTCTACGCAATTAGATGATGAGCTGAAAATGATCTCGGCCCTCTAGAAGATGAAACATCTCCATGAATTAGACCCGAAAAAAGAAAAGTGGGGAAAGAATTGGTTGTTATTTGAGAAATGCTTTTCGTAAGGTTTTGGAAGGGAAAACAAGCAGTCCAATTTCCAACCACAACGTGACAGAGACATGATGTAAATCTGATACGAACTTTCATCAGCTTGACGCTTCTCCGACGGGCACACAGGACAACATCTGTCTGCCCTCATTTTGTATTTTAGTTGCAGAATGATACTAATTTTGTGGGCCATGTCGTTTGTAGAATGATTTTCCAAAAAAATAAATGAATTGTGTGTACTCAGTCCACGCAAGGCTCACAAATTCAATTTTTCTTCAAATGGTCTGACAGTAATTATTTCGTACGAGAGCGATGTGCTATTTAAAGATAAGAATAGCGTGGAAAATAGATTTTAAAATAGATTTGAAAAGTGTTTGTATATTTCGACGTATCATAGCAAAGATTTCACCGACCTATTTTAGGCTTCATGGCGTGACTATTTAAGATAATGAATATTAATCGAGAGATGAACAATTAATAGGAGATATTCTCACGATCTCGAGGTATACAGAAACGGACGGAAAATATATTGATTATCTCTGATATAAAAAAATATCCTAGAGAAATTTTGTAATTGTGCCCACCAACTAAAATGGAGCTGACAAAATAGAGGGCGGGGTATAGTCAAGACCATAGTGAAAAGGAAAATGAAATAAAAGGAAAAAAAAAAAATCAAATCCTCCAACTTGTGTACAGGATACACCCGAAGCTTTGTGTATATAAAGGCCAGTTAATATCTCCTCCAACCTAGCAACACATTCTAAAGATAAGTTGCGCTTAAATCCTCTCCAAAAGAGCTAATCCATGGATTTTTTCTATTTCTATTCTCAACTCCAATCTCTTCTTCAAACTCAACTCCAGCAATCTCCCATGACCCTCCTCCTCTCCATCGTCCCTCTCCTCCTCTTCCTCGGGCTAGTGGCTCGGCTCCGGCGCAAGCCGCCCTTCCCACCGGGCCCGAGGGGCCTCCCGGTCATCGGGAACATGCTCATGATGGGCGAGCTCACCCACCGCGGCCTCGCGAGTCTGTCGAAGAGGTACGGCGGGATCTTCCACCTCCGCATGGGCTTCCTGCACATGGTCGCCGTGTCGTCCCCCGACGTGGCCCGCCAGGTCCTCCAGGTCCACGACGGGATCTTCTCGAACCGGCCTGCCACCATCGCGATCAGCTACCTCACGTATGACCGGGCCGACATGGCCTTCGCGCACTACGGCCCGTTCTGGCGGCAGATGCGGAAGCTGTGCGTGATGAAGCTCTTCAGCCGGAAGCGGGCTGAGTCGTGGGAGTCGGTCCGCGATGAGGTGGACACGATGGTGCGCACCGTCGCGGGCAACGCGGGGACCGCCGTGAACATCGGCGAGCTCGTGTTCGAGCTCACGCGGGACATCATCTACCGCGCGGCCTTCGGCACGAGCTCGACTGAGGGCCAGGACGAGTTCATCAGCATACTGCAGGAGTTCTCGAAATTATTTGGCGCCTTCAACATAGCCGATTTTATCCCGTGCCTGAGCTGGATCGATCCGCAAGGGCTCACCGCCAGGCTTGTCAAGGCGCGCCAGTCGCTGGACAGGTTCATCGACCACATTATAGATGATCACATGGACAAGAAGAGAAACAAGACGAGTTCCGGTGGAGGCGATCAAGATGTCGATACCGACATGGTGGACGATCTGCTGGCCTTCTACAGCGACGAAGCGAAGGTGAACGAGTCCGACGATTTGCAGAACTCGATCAGGCTAACGAGAGATAACATCAAGGCCATCATCATGGTAAGAAATCAACACGGTTTTAACTCTATCACCTCTCGCTATCGGGGAAACCTAATCTTGCTCAGTTCACCAAGCGATGTGGCGTGAAAAAAGAAAGAAAAAAGAAAGAAAAACACGGTTTCCATAAATGGTGTGGGGAGGGAGACCGACATGCACGTGTCGAGCTTCGCACACCGTCCTTTTATAATCAGAACAGGACCTAATTTGGACGTGTCGCTAGATGTTTCGCGTATATATTCGGGATGTTAGGGTTTCTATCAAATTAAGTAAGTATATGCGAGTTATTATCAGTCTTTTTTTTTACGCTAGAGAAAGAAAAAGTGTATTTTCGTTTTCCTTTATGGAGGGTGGAGATTTAGGTCCCGATAGCGAAGAAAATTAGGTATAACTGAGGAATAATTGAAATTGGTTTGAGAAGTTTATACACAAAACGTGGGATTTTTTTTTTTTTTTTCATTAATGGTGGGTCGATAGTAGTGTACGATTAATCGCCCGTATCTGGACGCCATCTCTCTTTTGCTAATTACACGTGCATGCATAATTTATTTGGAGTTGTTAAGCAGACATTCCACTTGCCAATTCGTGCAGCCTAGCTTTTGTTCTTCGGCGGCAGATCTTCCACGTCATGAACTTCTCAAAACTTCAAAATTAGTCAACGAGTGTTCATGGTAGATGTCCTTAATTCTTTATCCGTTCTACTTGTGTTTCTTTTAGGACGTGATGTTCGGCGGGACGGAGACCGTGGCGTCGGCTATCGAGTGGGCCATGGCGGAGCTCATGCGAAGCCCCGAGGACCTGAAGAAGGTCCAGCAAGAACTCGCGGATGTCGTGGGTTTAGACCGGAGAGTCGAGGAGAGCGACTTCGAGAAGCTGACCTACCTCAAGTGCTGTCTCAAAGAGACCCTCCGCCTCCACCCGCCGATCCCGCTGCTCCTCCACGAGACGGCAGAGGACGCCGTGATCTCCGGCTACCGCATCCCCGCACGGTCCCGGGTCATGATCAATGCATGGGCCATCGGGCGTGACCCCGGCTCGTGGACCGAACCTGAGAAGTTCAAACCGTCCCGGTTCCTGGAGACAGGCATGCCCGACTACAAGGGGAGCAACTTCGAGTTCATCCCTTTCGGGTCGGGCCGGAGGTCGTGCCCAGGGATGCAGCTCGGGCTCTACGCGCTCGACATGGCCGTGGCCCACCTCCTGCACTGCTTCACATGGGAACTGCCCGACGGGATGAAGCCGAGCGAGATGGACATGGGCGACGTCTTCGGGCTCACCGCGCCGAGGTCCACCCGGCTCACGGCGGTGCCGACTCCGAGGTTGGTGGGGGCTCTATATTGAGCAAGCAAATGGAGGGTCGGGTTTGGGGGGGGAGGAGAACGTATTTTTCAGCTCCTGGAGGGCTGCAAGATTTGGAGTGCATAAATCCATCCACAAAAGGGCAAAAGAGGGTGGTGCCAAAATGATTTGCATGGATTTTTCGATTTTTGTTTTGTATTATAAAAAAGGTCAAATAACCGAGGAGGACAAGAAAGACAAGAAAAAGAATCAAGACGGAACTTGAATCAATGTTGTTCTGTTCTCTCTTTCTATTTCTTTGTGGATATTACAAGACTATCTCATTTTGTGGGCTTTTCTTTTCTTGTGATTTCTTTGATCTTGTCATACACAAATAATTATGGAATGAAGAAACCTTTCCATCATCAAGGGACCAATTCATGTTTTTGTACAAGGAAAGAGCTTGTGATTCTTGCCCTAACCTCTCTTTTGCTTTGCTTCTTTCGACCATATTCTCTTGGGTTTGCTCACCATATCTTGGATGCGTTACTTTGGCCGCCACAAGATGGTCCCTAATACGGAAGAAAAGGACCGATTCACCTCTCCTTTTCCTTTCTATTCAGGCGACCACGCTCTTCCATTTACTGTTCGAGATTTCGTATCTCGAAGAAAGCTACTTACTTTCAGTAATGGACATAATTAGAGGTCGTGCCCGCTTAGATGCGCTGCCCCCATAAGCGGAGTCTCATATGATACGCGAGGACAAAGTAACTTAGGGGGTTTTTAAGCTGCCCGAAAAATTCTCTTTGGGACGAATACGGGCTCACTTGAGATCAAATCATTCTTTAGAGGTTTCAACATGGCGTGTCTCCTAATTCATGGAAGATTAGGTTAACCTCGTACACAAATGGAAAGTTGCAATGGCATGGTATGGCACGACAGCAACATAAGCCGAAGTGCAGTGCACATGGGGTCATCCAAACTTGGTGAAGTCGACGTGTTCCGAATCAAAAAAGAAAGGAGAGCCCCTATCCAGAAGGGACTTCTCCTCCACCCATCCATACCGATCGGCATGGTTTCCCGTTCCGTGTGGTGAATTTCGGAAATTCGCAACTGAATATACCGACGGTCGAGACCGGTAAGGAAACAGTACGACGACTGAGAGAGCGAGCCTTGTCCTTCTCAATGTTCTCATTGCATATACGTGGTCATGTGTATGAACGTCTCCATCGAGAATTCATTCGTCATCGGGCATGCGCACGATGGCGTGCTAGTGATCCTTGTTGAAAGGCGATCCTTTCCGATGGCGATAGAGCGAACGAAATTCAATAGGATTTCGCCAAGAAGAACATGATCCGAAAGAAGATAGCAACATGTACCGACTGGGAGATAGATCTAGGAACATTGTAGGACCATAACATCGCATCTGCTCAAGGGTTAACGTGCTTCGCCTCTGTTCAGCCTACAGTGTCCACGCATTTGAGAGAGAGAAAGACAGAGACGGGAATCTGGGTGGGAATTGGGGAGGGGCGATTTAGGTGGGAGATGAGGGGGACGTGAGGCTTGCACTTGTTTTTCTTTACATACAATGATAATGATGCTGGAAAAAGAAGCTTTGTGGGGGCAATTTCTTTCTCTGTTTTTCTCTTGGTTTAGTTTCACAGTCAGCAACTTCATCAGAGATAAGGTCCCTCTCTCTCTCTCTCTCTCTCTCAAGATCTCTACTCCCCCACATCTTTTTCAGCTGTTAAATCCTCAACTACTTCTCAACATTCCCAGCATCATTAGCCAACCGTTCATAGCCATAACCCCCTTTGACACTCTCTCTCAAGTGCCCCTGCCCACACTCAACATCCTCCACCAACTCCTCTCCCCCTTGAAAGTCACTGGACCACGGCTCTCTGCAATGTTGGCTCATCAATACTTCACCTAAAAAACTGAACTTTGCCGTAAAAAGGAAGAAGGAAATTATCCATATGTCTAGAGAACCAACTGATGTTCGGTTTAAACAATGACTAACCTTATAAATTCCAATATTAATATACGAAATCAATTTACAAAGTCATGTTTTAGATTTCTAGTGGACGCCACAGTGATTTGGCCGGGTTCACGTGAACCAAGCAATGAGAAGAAAGCGCTCCGAGTAACCTCAAAATGTTGACCGTTTAGGGTATAACTGTTTAGGGTATATATTTATAAATTACTCCATGGGGCCTCTCTCATCTGATATGGAATTAAGGATGTGCAGAAAGTCTATGACAATACAAGATATTCTAAGTTGACCTGATTCTCACATTAAAAAATAATGAGAAAAAATCACCAAAAATCATAAACTTTGTCAATTCTGACGCATTTACTTCAACTTTTTTGTAACACTAAAAACTCAAAAATTGTAATGGTGTGACATATTCCCCAAACTTATATTTATGTAATAGATTTACCCCAAATTTTTTTGACACCAAAAATCCCAAACTTTTTACGTGACACCAAATTTTTCAGGTAAATGTGTCACATAAAAAATTTGGGATTTTTAGTGAAAGAAAAAAATTAAAGGTAAATGTGTCACACTATACAAATTTTGGGTAAATATGTCACATGAGTACAAGTTTTAGACTTTTGATGTTACAAAAAAAGTTTAGGATAAATGTGACAGGTGGCCAAAATTTGTGGTTTTGGAGTTGCTTTCTCCATTGGTCTCTCTGTCTCTCCATTGTACGCAGGTCGACGGCCAGCACCTGATGCGCCCATCGCTTTGAGTTGGACCGAGGAGGATTCTACAGAATTGACACCTAACCCGGATTATATCAGAAGCGGACAAGCTCTCCAAACTTGCGGCCACTGTCACAGCTGCTGCCGGCTCTTGAAGATTGGTTGGTTTATTTCACTGTCGCTACCGTGAAATCTCCTTCCTAACCCTCGATCTCGCGTCTCCTTCAGCACTTATGTCATCAGTATCGCCCTTTAGCTTATAATGCATGCACGTCAACAGAAACAGCTTTCGGAGTTCTTCAGTTTTGACTCGCGGAAATCTGCGTTCGATCGAATTGTCAACTTTATACACTCGAGCGCCGGAGCGTTCTGGGGTCGGAGCATGTGCATGGTTTGAAATTGGGAGTTGGCCAATCTTTCGATCTGGAATCATATTTTGTATTATCGATATGGTCGGATGAAGAGTCAAAAAAGGTTGTGTTCCGCATCCACACCTAGCTTGAAGCCCACCAATTCATTTGTCATTATATATAGACATGCATAAATGAACCCGACGTGATCTCTGTCCTGTTGTCGATCTAGTCCTTCCATCCATACTAGAATGGCTTTGAACATATAAGAAATATCCAGAAGAGAACCGCATAATTTTCGTGGAATTCCTAAAGAAGTGCTAGATGTGACTGGAGCTTTTGCTTGTGTTCAACTAAATATATGCAGTCGCCCAAGTCGACACGAACTACGTATGAACACAGATCAATTTTCGTCATGGATGATCTGTACAGGGAGAAAGAAGACACTATGGACCATTCAGCGATTCGGTACGCATTTCTTAGGAAAGGAATTGACAGCAACATTACGTATGTTCGCGTAAATATATGCAGCCGCCCAAGTCGACACAAAATACGTATGAACACAGATCAATTTTCTTCATGGATGATCTGTACAGGGAGAAAGCAGACCCTATGGACCATTCAGCGATTTGGTACGCATTTCTTAGGAAAGGAATTGACAGCAACATCACATGTTTCCACGGATTCAAAGTAAGAGTTCCCAAGAAGGAGTAGACTTGTGTATTGGATGAAAGTCAAAGCAGAAATGTGAATCGAAAATGACGAAATGCGTCACGTCTTTCCCAAGCAACGCCCTTCTGCGGCCGAATAGAAACCGAGAATCTGTCAAAGGAGAGGACCGTTTCGCGAGTAGATGCGGGTCCGCCCTAAGGCCTCCCCCAGCAATCGCGGGTGCAATGACCCGTACCCAGCCAGAATCTCTTATTTCACCAGTAGAAATAGTCAATAAGTCCTTTTTTACCTTCTCTTTATGGCATCACGGTATCTTAAGCAATTCGAACACGGCGTCCTATAGAATTCGACAGCCTTTTATCAGTTATTTTATACAACATGCGCAACTGCGACATAGAAAACATTATGCGACCTGTATAGACCGTTCGGCTTGATGTGAAAATTCGCAGCTTAATCATTCCAATTGGATCTGCCAAGTCTTTATTAGTACCGTTAAGGTCAATATGACATTTTAGCTTTGATAAGTCGGCTTTATCAGATATTCATAGAATACGGATTCTGTCGATAACAACATTATCAGACATATGAGAATTTGATTTCAATGGAGTAATAAAATCCTCAAGCCTATATATGGATATGACTATGGAGAGGTTAGGGTAAGTTTATTGTAAGAAGTGTTAAATGATCATGAGTTGCGCATTGAGCTTGAGTATTGCCTAGGGAAACATGGCGGCTAAGGCATAGGGGAAAAGTGATATGATCATTCATAGAATTCAAACTTTGCCGATAACAACATTATCAGACACATGAGATTTCAATTCAAAGGAGCAATAAAAATCTCAAGCCAATATATGGATATGAGTATAGAGAAGTTAGGGTAAGTTTATTACCATACCTATTAAATGATCATGAGTTGCGCACGAGCTTGAGTATTGCCTAGGGAACCATGGCCACTAAAGCATAGGGAAAAAGTATTAGAAAAGTTTTAAATCTATTGCATTTGTGCCAACTTAATTAGAACCTAGTCATAAACATTTTAACTTGGTGCAAATTCAATCATTCCGACTAATTTTGACCAAATATTACTAATGTGGATATTGACTGACTTATGTGACAACACTGGCCTTAACGTGAACAATTTTAAATAATATTTTAATAATTTTTTGATTTTTTATTATTTTTCTGAAATTTTTTCTCTCCTTTTTGTCTTCCTCTTGCCAGTGATTGGACACAAGTGATGCCCGAGCAAACTAGCTTCGCCTAGCCATGGTGAGGCTAAGCCTTGACAAGAGTCAACCTCGCTAGATCTAGCCAGGGTGAGGGTTGGCCTCGCCATGGCTAGGCGAGGCTAGACTGCCTTACCATGGTCGGTGGCTAACCATCACTTGTGGCTGGTGGCCAATCACTAGCAAAAGGAAGAAGAGAGGAAGGAGAGAAAAGAAAAAAGAAAAAAAGAAAAAAAAATTGATAATTTATTAAAATATTATTTAAAATTATCTATGTCAGTATCAATGGTCTTCCATAAGTCGGCTGGTGTTCACATTAGCAATATTTAGATAAAATAAATTGCAAGGACTAAATTAGCATAAAGTCAAAAAGTTTAAAATTAAGATTAAATTAACAAAAGGTTTATGATTAAATTGATGCCACTGCAATCAGTTTAAAACCTTTTTTACACTTTTCCCAAAGCATAGACACTTCATATTATGTTGCTTGCATGTATTTAGGTATGAACTATTCTTTGTGCTCTTTGAATTCTCCATGCCGGATCCGTCTGGTATTACGAGCACTCCTATCGCACGAAAAGGCCACTGAGAGGTAGTAACCATAAAAGGGAATGGTAGTTCAATTGCATGTCCTGGAAGCTTAAGCTATCAAAAAACAGGGCCAAGAACGAATATCAAGCAGACTCCGTGACAGAATTTAGTTGGTTAGAAGGGGGAAGACAGAGAAATCAAAATGCACATGATATTTGATTAGATAATAGAATGTCCTGGACCAATTGCACGGTAGCATTCGAGATTGGACTAAAAATGGTAAAGTCGATCTTTTGCAAATAAACAAATCGCCTCTTTCATTCCTGGAGTATACTTAAGTTATGCTCATGATAACAGCAGTTGCTTTGGGATGAATTTCACTATAGAAAAGGGTACACTTTCGCAGTACAAATAACATGAAAAATTATTTACAAATTGAATCTAAGCTTTAGCCAGGACAAGACAAATTTGGCGGCCAGAAAGGATATTTATTTGTACAGGCATGAGAAGATAACCATCATATTCGTGAAGGGCACCTGAAAGTGGGGTAATAAGTGTCCAACTCAAGACGGTCCAGAATATCTTGCGTCGCCCATAGATAGGAACTGTGCCCTTCAATGAGATCCGTAATGTCGACCTGCAGAAGAAACCAGATTGGAGGGTGATAAATACACCGTAGTCTGACACGCGTTCATCCAACTGAAGTTGATATGTCTTACATTCTCAATCCCAGGATGGTCAGTTGCTTGAATTCCGGCTAATCCTTGAGTAAACATACTGCAGAAATGAAATTTCTAAACACGATCAGAAACATTTTGTAAACCAAGTAACTGGAAGTCCATGTAAAACGGCTCAATTAAGAGTCATGCAGTGGAATCTATATCTCATGGCTAAAGCAGATTAATAGACAGATTTATGGCATATGAGCCGGAAATATTTACTATAGTCAAGTCCATCGTCCATCATGATTACCTGGCACGAAAAGCAAGCCCAAGCATCCAATCATTTGTGGAGTATGCATTAATAAACCTTCCAGACACCATCTGCAAAATTGTGGTAAGAATTGAATCAATAAATACAGATCTTAAGAAGAGTTACAGGCTGTAGGAAGACGCTCTTTGAGAGTCCAAGTTCAATGACCTTTCTGGCAGCTTTCCAATTCTCATCTCTAATTGAGATAGGCGCACCCAGAAGGACGACTCTTTCAACGAGTTCAGCTGTTAAGAGCAAGCAAGTCCTTGATGATCACTTTAAATGAACCAAACACTTGAGCATTTACCCACCTAATACACTGCCGAGGCAGCCAATGAAGCAGAAAAGACTGAAGAGGGTAGAGAACCATAAAAACAAAAATTCTAGGGTCCACGGTACCAGTCTGTTCCGTTTCCGCAAGAAACTGGAGACATTTGAAAATGACCCGTGCTCCAAGTGAATAACCTATGAGCGTCACAGGCCTGGGACATTTTCAGATTGAGATCAACCACATTTAAAACTTCCGGGGGATTACAATAGCGCTGTTACTAAGCTCAATACCTGTTCCCTTGCAAGCCTTTTCGTAACACTTCAGCAAGAAGCTTTCCTGCTTTGTCCGATCTGCACAAAGAGCAAAACAAGAACCTTTTGAACCTTGAACGCCACTGGTTCGATTAATCTAATTAGCAAAAGTGTCCCGAAGACCCCAGGGATTGGTAGAAGCCTAGACCAACTCATCTAATTCAATTAATTGAATGGAGAAATAGGCAAAGAAAGGAGTTTAAAAACAGTTTTGCTCATCTAATTACCACATCAAGAGATTTCCCTCTCATTTCCTGTGGTTATTATATAATTTCTTTAATAACTGAATGGGAATTGTGAAACCACTAAAATCAGCAATCCTTTGGGAAATATTAGCTTTTAGAGAGACAAAGAAAAAAAGGTTTATAGGAGTTAGGACTCTGTCATAAGTTTGAAATATGGTGGAGGGATGGAAGTAGACGAAGTTATTTTCCTCGTCCAGTTTTACATACTATTCTATGGCTGAGCGGAGGGTTACCTGTTTATAGCAATTGTCCACTTGCTGTCTATAAAATCAGTGGCAACGAGCAATGTAGCTGGCCAAGCCAAAGCAGTTAACAGTGTGCTTAAAACAGTCAACATTGCACCTTGCTTCATCAGTTCCATTGCAACTCCTGAGTCAAGCATTGGTATGTCGTAAAAGGAGTGAGGCCAAAGTGTACTTCCATGGAATACAAGAGCGATATGATCGAAACTAATTACTTGAAGTAAGCCAATCCTGAATCGCAGTGCTCACAGCTATTAGATGCTTTGACTCCCACTGAAGCGCATACCTACAAAAACCAAAAATAGGCAACTAGCATCACTCATCAAATACCCCGTCCAAACATACATTTGTTTTGCGATGACAATTGTCAGCGTGAAAAGAGTTGAATGGGGGAATGTGCGTCAAATATGTTCAAGATTATGTGCTCGTAAGAACTGAGAAGTCGGACCTATTCAAATCCATAGGGAGAAAAACAGGCAAATTAATTTAAATCAAGAGAGTCATGAAAGGATATCCGATCTTTTAAAATCTTCTCCCCAGTAAAAACAGTACTCTTATTGATAATAAGCACTGCTAGTTTTCTGATCAGCTTTTCTATTGTAAAGCAATAACAACACTGCACTACAGGTGAAACTGAAGAGGGAAAAAACTGTGTACCATAATCAAGCTACACATAGTCAAATGACATAAAAATGATACTCAATGAGGTGCAGACTACATATAAGGTCAAAAAGCTGTGCAGAACAAACTCGGATGCGGCCGATGGTGCCACTATAAAAAAAAAATCAGCAGACTCCATTGAGATAGACACCTAAGATTAAATGCTAAATTACCTTTCCAAGTTGTCATTTTGTCCCTGCCATGGTTTTACAAAATCCTCCTCATCAAATACAAATCCAGAGACCAAGATCTCAACTGCTAATCGCTGACAAGAGAAAAAAATATTAAGAATAAAGCCTGTGCTGAAGGAATTACTCATGGGACTCCTGCAGCAACTGAACCTTTAATGTACAATATCTTTTTCTAGCATCGGCAAAAAATTATCAGAAAGCATTTCCATGGCAATAAGTTTACATAGTACCAATCTCCTATGTTTCATGAATGCATAGGAAGGGCATCTAATTAAAACAAGATGATGGCATTTCACAGAAGTATGGCAGATGAGATTGGTTGGACTTGGGGTTCAGAAGCTGAGGGTGATTCATGAAACTGGAGGTAACCATGATAATAACTGATGGAGGAGGTGGTGGAGACAGTGGTGGTTAATGTAAATGCTTCAGTTGCAGTGGTGGTTTGGTCAATGCCAGTCACCCAAACAAATTGTAAGCTAAGCAAGTTCCAAACTGCATCCTTTTTCATAATAATAGAAGCCATTACTGAAGTTCAGTACTTATTTTCTGTTCAATGAGAAAGAATTTCCAACAGACTATTTTTTTTCTTGACTTTGCTGTTGGAAAATGAGAAAATATATTTCCACACAGCTACTTTTGTGCAAAGTCACACCCTTGTTAACAAGTCGCATCTATGCGAATGTCTTTTGTTAGGGGGTTAGAGGGAGGGTATGACATTGATAGCAGACCATTAGAAATGTATTCCCAAAATTGCATGGTGGGAGAATATTTTATAGTGTGGAAGCATAAGTATTTTACCCCTTGGTTTTGATTCTCCCCAATGGATTTAAACTCAAATTCATCAACACCTCCAATTCTTCTTGCCATTTTACTTCCTGTAAGACCAGCTCCAGCAGCTGGATTTATCAGAAGACAAAGGGAATACGGATAAGGTTTTCAGAGGGTAAGCAAAAATTTAATTTCAGGAAAACAATTATGCTTTGCTTGCAAAGCAATCGAAGCATTGACGAACTAGCAATAAAACCTTAAGCAAAGAAATCTCTCTCCAGTTGAAGACATATAAAGAACTAAGAAAAACCACAAAGATCCAATACAAATCGAAACTGCTCAAGATGATAAAGTACCATCATGCAGCGTGATTGTTTCCTTGACAAACTTCAACAAGATGATGAAGTAAATTGAGTGAAGCAGCTTTCGTAGATAAACTGAACTGTTAAGTCTAGCACAATAGGGAGACTGCTCAAAAACCTAACTAGGAATTGATTTATGTTATCACATTTACCTGCAGTATTTTATTCAAATCAGATCAACCTTTGCAGGTCATAAATTATTACCAATCAGTAATATGAGTAAGTGAGTCCAAGATCGCAACCCTTAGCCAAAAGGAGGCATTTGCCGCTTTACAATCAGCTGTTTAGAATTAATGTTCCAGTTGAAACTTCATCTCAAAATGTAACACTTTGATGCATAATCCACCCTCTCGAAAACAAAACTTTATGATTCTATTAATGACAGCTGAAAAAAAGCTAATTGCAACTCTATCTGTATCTGATGACTAGGTCAAGGATTATTCAGAGAAATGCAATGAGCTTTTCACCTCCAAAAGATGCAGCAACTGCAACAGAACCAGCCACTGTTCCTGCAGCGCTCGCAGCAGCAGCAAACCCACTTGCCCCAATCACAGGAATCAAAGTGCCTAATGTTGGAGCTAGAGCACTTAAACCTGCGGCAATTGCTGGTGCAGCTAATCCTGCTTAAATATGGTAAATGTGAATAGATAATTCAAAAAAGTTTAAGCCACAATTTCCAGTTACAGCTTAGTCTTCTTCTAACTCATTAGATGGGCAGATTCATACCCCCAGTAATAGCCATTAAGGCTCCTCCAGTCAATGCAGCAGCACCAATGATGCCACCACGCTTCCATTTGGCCCATGATTTCTTTGGCGGCTGGGCTTCTTCTTCCTCTTTTAGTTCTTTTTCCCTGGCAGCAGCCATTGCAGAGCAAGCAACCATTGTTTCAATTGCTTCCTGCAGCCAAAACATCCCAAATTGGCAGAAGTTTGAACATGATTACATAACTAAGAGCACTTTTTAGGTGTTAATAGCATCAATGCTCTATGTAAATGGACTAGCAATTCCCCAAATCACATCTCAAATCTCTCTATTTGAGGCCAACTGATTTCATATTTAGGTTGCTACATAGGGGAGAAATTGTGCTTGAGGCCTGCTAATTTCATATTTATGTTGCTATATAGAGGAGAAAAAAATTGTGCTTTAGGGGTCTCTTCCCCCAACCCAAACCCACTTATGGCTCTTGCAAAAAAGGCGGTAGGCAGAAGGTAGACTAATTTAAACAAGAATTTTATTATATAGAAAATACTAAAGTATTAAACAAGTCAGAATGCAAAGAATAATAATATTCAAAAAGCTTTCACAAGAGAAAGATGAGTGCAAATGTACAAACCATTTTTAGCCACTTGATATCAAGCCAAGTAGCTAACAACCTCAAGGCCACCCGATGTCTAGCATCATACCCTTTCCTTCGTCGAGCAACCTTTTTGTCATCATCACGAATATCTGCTAGACAAGCTGAAAGAAGCTCATAAAGAACTGTCACTTTCCTCTGGTAACCAAGCACTCTGCCTTCTACTGACTCCCTGTCAAGTTTGTATCCAGTCTCGAGAGACGAGCTTTGGATGTTATAATCGCTCGTATCAGAAGAAGTTTCTGAGGTTGTGGCTGCTGCTGCAGCATTTTCTTGTGCATCACCCGTAGAGCATTTCTGCCGGCACTCATGCTCATATTCACGGTGCTTCTCCTTCTTAGACTGGAAAGACGCAGGATTTGTCTCCATGCTAAGCGCCATACTGTCTATAGCTTTAGCCAAAGCAAATTGCTGTTCTAATCTTTCGGAAGTGTCGTCAGCACAATCTTCAGAGAGTAACCTCATGAACTGTACCAAATGAGTATGGGGAAGACAACATTAAGTTTAGCAGAAAATTTTGGTAAATCACTGGTAGAGCCAGGAAAGAGACAGATTCAATTATTGTGATCTGAGTTACTAAAAGCCACTCTATTCCTTCACTAGCCAAAAGACCAAGATCTACAAATATCTTCCCCATTATGTCGTCAACCATTGGTCTAAGGCAAAAGAATAGGCATGGATAGCAGCAACCCAGCAGAGAGCAAAGTGTCGTATCTCATCAAATACAAACTTAGGGGGCAGAAGAAATATCTCATGAAATCTCGTACTGATGTTTCGTATCCTGGAATGTACTCGAAACACATTAAAATGGGAAACGTTGGCACACGCAAGGAACCAGAGAGACCTACAGCTCCAACATGGTGCTTTACAGGAGATGAACCAGCCGTTTCCTCCAGACCCAGCCATGCCGCCAGATTGATATCTAGAAATCTGCAATTTGCAATTGCACAATCAGCATTCCAAAAAAATGAATGAACCCAAAAAAAAAAAAAAATCCAAGGAAAGGGGAAACGGGATACTATCATCGTCAGTAATCATATGGACCGTACGAAGTTTTCAGACAGCCTAAGATCGCCCGTTCAACAACCTCAACTGATTTTCACCGATTATTATGGTAACTGCTGGATGCGATCGCCAATTCAACCAACCCCGAGCTAAATTACGATGACGATGGAGATCATAATCCCGCCGGATAAGCCGCAGGATGATCAAGATCAATTTCTACCTAACTATGGAACAACCAATCTGACGAAAAGGGCAAAGAAAGAAAGAGAGAGGACCGAAACGCACCTGAAAACCGGCCGGAGCAACCCCGCGCTCTCGTGGACCCAGAGCTCGGGGTCCTCGGAGACGGAGTTGCCGCCGCTGCTGCTGCTCCCGCTGCTGGTCCGCTCGCGGGAGGCCCCTTCGCCGTCGTCGTCGTCGGAGGCGGCGAAGGAGCCGAGGAGGCGCGCCTGGTGGATCTGAGCCTGGTGGAGGGCGAGGGCGAACAGAGCCCCCGCCGCGTACCTCTGCGTCGGCGAGAGGAACGACGTCGCCGCCGCCATGATCGGAGGAGGGGACCGCGCGCGCGCGCCGGAGGATTCCTCGGCTCGAGAGTTTTCTTTTATTCGAAGACGTCGAGCTTTGGCGGGTTCGCGGTGGCACAGGGACGAGGACAAGGACGGGCCGGCCTCCTCAGGAGTCAAGGTGGGGGGCCTAAAACGACGACGTGACCGCTCGGCTCGGTCAAACTCAAAAAAATCGAGTAACTCGCCGACGAGACTTCTTCTTTGTTTCTTTGCAAATTTCACTGTTTGACTTCGAATCCGTTCACGCTAGGAGTCAGCAGTTCTTGATCCGGTCCGGACCCAAAAAGATCGGGTCTTAGTCCCTGGAATCAGGGACATTTACAAATGATGTCCCCTATATAAACGAGAAAAGAGGAGAGAGGAGAGCCGGACATATGAGAAAGCAAAGGAAAGAATTTCGCGTGAGAAATAAAAATAGAAATAAGTAAAAAATTATCTATCTAGTCTGGTCTAGACGATTCCTGATTCGGTCGATCCTTCTCACCCCTAACTCTTGCAACCTCTTTGAATGCACGAAGCAATGAACCGGGTGCTGGTAAATTTGTTACGATGGAGTCAGAAATTCAAATTACCGATACATGAGAATATCGGCAGTTTTCCGACGGTTGACTTTCGTATAGAATTCCTCATCTTAGTATCGAGATTCGGTTCGCTGAACTATTAAGATCCCGATGAACATTTAGGCAGACTTCAGCTGTCACGAGAACAATCGGAATGTGTTCATATGTTCGTGGTTTCAAGCATGACAAGTGTTCGATCGATGAATACAAAACAAATTTCATCTCTCGGAAACGGAAACTACCATGACCTTCCAAAGTAATTATGTGAATCTAGCAAGATACATGTACCATATCACTTATATGGCTCCTTGTACAAGCGGATGCAAGAATGGTACAATTCTTATATTCTTATACGCCCCCAACTTCAATGATGCTTTACAAGGTTAAATTAGACCCCTCGCCAGGATTATAAAAACTTTCCCTACAACAAAGAATTGATCCGAGAGAATTATAAAGGTCTTGCACGACCGCTTCCGAAACAAATCAAGGGTGCCAATAACTACAAGATGCTCCCTTCTTGCAATACCCGCTTTCATAGAATTTACAAACCCGCTGCCCTTTGGGAGACTGACGGTAACTGCCGCTTCCTCCGCCACTGGGATACTGCCTGCTCCAAACAGATCTACCCCTATTAAATCCTGAATCTGATCCCTGATATGCCCGTTCTCTCGGACTCGCATACCTATTTCCGCTGTTACCATATCTAGGCTGGTTCCCTAATATACCCTGATTTCCAGAAGCAGCACCTGAGTTAGCATTTCCATTGCTGACGACTGCTCCATGCCTCGGACTCGGATCCCAATCCAAGGCGGCATTTCCGTGATTTGCTCCCACCCAACCCAAGTTCGCGTTTCCCGGCAATGCTCCATAGTTGCTCTGCGTTGTCACTGATGGGGCCATCCAGGTATTAGTGGTGTGGCCTGCTTCCCAGCTTGCGCGAGGATGCATGGGACCAGAGACGGAGGAGCTAGACCCTGGTTTCCACTGGTTAACAGATACATCGCTGTGCTTCTGATCTTCCACCACTTCAGCACTCACAGACGGACGCCCACCGGACATCTTTCCAGCATTAGGAAGGCCCTGAGGTTCTTCAGTAATTGTGGATTGGGAAGGTATGTGCAAATCACTAGCAGAGCTGAAAGCATCTCTCTTTCCCGAACTGGGACCAGGACTGAACACCTCTACAGGACTGAAACAATCATCTTTACCTCCTTCTGCCAATTCCGGACCTGACTTCAATATCGAAGTAGGTGAAGGCAAGCCAAGAGACTCCATAGCTTCAACTTCAGCCAACAGGTCAGAAACCGACTCCTCAAAGTCATTGGGTTCTGTAACCTGCCAACCAGTGGTATTGGGCACGTTATCTGATGGTGAAGGATGCACTATTGGGCCAGAAGTCGGAGTGGTGGCATGATCGCCACCCATCTCAGCCGGTTTCAAGGATGGCGCAGACACAAGCGTGGAGTCCCATTCGTCAACTAGTTTAGCCGGGGTAGAAGAATACACATTCCATTCTCTTGACACTTCATTGACCTGTGGTGCGCAACCCACTAAGCTCGAATTTGTGCTCCAGCTTGGACCCGAATCTGGCACCGGAATATTGGATGACAAAGAATGTTTGCTCTCCGTGACTTGATTTTTCATTTCTTCAGTGTCTGTCTTTGGCGTTTCAATGTGCACAGATAACTCAGTTTCTCCATTTTTCAGTGGCATTTCGAGCGATTTGTCCAAAGGCACAACAGGAGGATTTGGTTCACAATCATTCGTAGAACGATCAACAGGGGTGCAGTCACCCAATTCTGTCCAGATAACTGACTGGAAAGCCCATCACCACCGACTTGCTTATCATTCATACATCCACCAGTTGCTTGATCCTCAGTAGCTGGAGGTGGGCTTGGGTTTCCATTATTCTGGGAAGATTCATGGCTTTCATTTTGCTGAGGAGACTGGACCCGAACAGGAGAAGCATTACCGTCATTACTCGGGAAATCTGCTCCCAGCAAAACATTTTTAGTGTTTTCTTCTCTGCTACTAATAGTATCTATTGCACTGATAAGACTAGACAAATTGGAGCCTAATCCACCATTTGGAAAGGCTTCCTTACCAGCTTTACTAGGAGAATTGGAGATGCTTTCCTTGGGAATGCAGCTCTCTTCACCAGTACTTACATCTGTCACGACACTTTTCAATTCCTCCTGTATATTATGTTGGTCAATGGAGCTCACCTTTATTTCATTTGGTGGCACTGAGGGCTGTTTAGTGTACCGTCCACTCAAAACATCAGCCAAGAGAATAGAATCTTCTAATGTTTCATCCATCCTCCATATCCTCAGATCAGTTGGGAAATGACCACTTTCATTCCACTTACGCAGCTGCGGCAAATTAAAAGGTCCTTGAACTATCTCATTTGGATCACGGTAGCGCCATATTTTGTACGTCTCAACATCGTCGACAGATTGTTCAGTTCCTGTTGAAAGGGCGAAGGTGAAATTTCTGATGCAACTCCAGACAGCGATTCTGTCTTCCAACTGCTCATTATAGACGCTTCACGTGCCTGAATTCTTGAGGATCCATTCATCTCAGGCATTTGGCTTGGAGACTCTCCATCCATATCAGTCATTTTCTTTTTCTGACACCTGCTTCGAGTTTCTCTTGAGTCACTGCTCCCCCTTTGTGGAGAGGTTGATGCCCTCCTCTTTCTGCTGGAGTGAGAATTAATCGCAATTTTATTCCCATCTGCACGTTAAAAGCAAAATCACAATGAACCAAACTATACTACTGCAAATATGAAAAGTTCATAAAACCAAGATACATTGGAGATCTTGCTCTTCTGACCTGGTAGAGAAGAGTCACTTTTAGCTTCATATATAGGATCCATGCTCAGATCCACGTGTATATCAGGAGTTTCATTCAGCCTGCGCTGACGTTCTTCAGCTGAACTCAGGAGTTGTAATTTCTCCATGAATTCTCTAAGCGTGAAATGTGGTCAAGAAATACTCAGAAGAAATCCCTATTTTCATTTGAAAGCAAAAAGCAGAATAAAGAAGACACAACTTTGTTTCTGAAGCTTGATTCAAGAGGTGGTGTTTCAGGTAGAGAGCTGTAACACTATTTGTGATTTTGCTCTATTCATGTACTGGCAGTGGGGACAACAACATACTATTGCCTCCTCGGCTTCTATTTTATTCATACCCACCACTACTACCATCTTCCAGATATTAAAGTCCTCAAAGGCTCAAACCAAAAACCAAGCAAGCCCCTTCCCACTGCAAGGCAGCTGAGCTATAATCAGCATGTACATAGAAAAGGGCATCAAACAACACAAAGCCAAGCCCTTTTCTGCAGAGTGTGGTTGGGCATCATCAGGGAAATTTTTGGCAAAAATACCAAGAGAAAACTTATCTCAGGTGAAACATTGATAAGTGTAGATAGGCTAACACAGAATAAATCTTTATCAAACCTGCAGCAAATATAAAAAATAAAATGGGTAGGACCTAAATAAGAGTTCAGCTAGGTTCTTCAATGGGATCAATATAAAGACGGATGACATGGCTGAACCTGAAAACATCATACATGAAGGATGGGCTATAATTATGATTATAGTACATCACAAACCATGTCATTAGTTTTATATGCCCCTTCGGAATGATCTTTAAGTCCGTTGCGGCATTCATTACTACATGTTTGGCGCATGGTCAGTAAAAGTACAAGGATACATCCAATTAAGATTGACTAAAAATGCTTGGTCATTAAAAGGCAGGTCAGGTTTGCGCAATTACTGGCAGAAAGCATACAAATAAGCATCATAAGATCTAATAAAAGAGGATATTCTTTTTCGTGTCCCTTTTCACTTGCTCGATCACGAAGATGATTGAGCCGTATTATCTCCTTCTCCAGCCACTAAATCAAAAATGAAGGCAAAGGCAAAATAAAATTAATGAAACAATTAGCCTCCTGGCAAGAAGAACAGAAATAACATTCCCTAACAGTAGTGAGATTAAAACGAAGCTAAATCCTTAAAGGTACAGACAGCAACATGTGATTTTGGGTTGAAAGAACTCACATCAGTAACTCTTACTTCCTGCAACGCCAATGCTTTCCTCTGGATCTCACCCTGCCAAGAAGCATGGACCATCTTCAAGTTAAGTTAAATCCTTTACGCAAGAAATGACCAAGATTAGAACATGCCACTCACCACAGTCAACTGTTTTATCAGCCCACACTTCATACTCTCCTGTAATCGCCTGCATTCATCCTGAAAAAGGAAAAAGGAAAGACCCCTTATTGCAAAACTACAAATTACGTGACATATGTGACTTAAAAACCTTTGGAATTACAACTAATTCAATCAAAATCACTCAATCCCATGGATGTTATGTTCTAAACCTTTCAATTAAGACTTAAAATCCTACAGAAAATCATATTCCTCATGGAGCTCCATTTAAATAAGCAGAAAGCCAGAAAAGATTGAAAGGCGATATACTTAGTAGACCCAAAAAAATGGAAAAACTTGGATTCTCCCCAACAAACATCAAAGGACAGAACTAGAAAAGACCCCAAAACTTTGACTACTGGTACTCATGTAGTATTTTTTTCCTTTATACGCAAAGTGAAGATGAGAAAGGACGGAGCTGTAAGTGGGCTTATTGTCGAAAGCTCACTCGAGCACACAAGATGGACAAGAGCTTATAGAGCCTAGCATGCCAGTTCCAAAGGGGCCAACCTTAAGAACCGCGGGACCAGGTTACAAGTCCCATGCTCCATAAGTTGAGATACAGAGTTTAAGACATTTTTTTGCTAACAAAGGTAGAGTGAGAGGAGGCGCCAGTGTAGCTGCCTTCCTCGGATGTTACTACAGGCACTCCATACTGTGCCACCAAAGTTTAAGACACTCACACTAGGATTAGTATTGCATACGAAATATTCCACAATCAAGTTAACCTCAAAAGGCAGCAGCTATTTAAGTACATTGTGCAGAGGCACAAACTATGAAGCTAAGTAAAACGAGGATACAGGATATCACGCATTGATCAATCAAAGAGAGCATCTAATGATACTTGTCTGATCACCTCAGAAAATTCCTGACTAGAAATCTCATCGATTGATATGGCTTCTTTCTTGTCTAAATTTAGTATTTCAAGCTTCATACTTGCACTTTTGCCACCAGTATTATTTGTCTCTTCTACCCTGCTAGAATCTGTATAGCAAAAGATAGCGCTTGATGAGTTTGCACAGAATATATTACCAATCAAGCATTGCTCTCATAACTCATAGGAATGGCAATGAAACAATTACCGACAACTTGGACAAGCCTATGATGATCCTGCTTTTGGTCCCCGCCAGAAATCTTTATGCGGACAAACGATCCCACGACCTTTTCATGAAACTTTTCAGAATCATCGATCAACTTATCCATCATGTTCCGCTCCAAATATATCAATCTTATGTTATGAACATCTATCGCAGCATAGTCATCTGGATTAGCCTGTGATACCCTCTCATCGATCTTCTTCCTATTTTTACGCCTCTTATCAGTACCCACCATCGGCTCATTATGATTGTTCAAATCAATGTTCATCTGGTCACTAACACCATCAATAACTGACCCCTGAATGAAACCATCAATCCGAGGTTTATCCTTTTCAAGAAAGTGAGACTCGAGAAGCTTCAGCATTTCAATATGCCCAACAACAGCTTTGCCAAATAGACTAAACAGCATTGAATCACAAAGGATTTGGCATTTCTGGCGTGGGTCACGAAGATTATTCCTTTTAATATATTCCATCAATAGTTGCTGCACATCAAAAGGAGATAGAATGGATGTATTGCCATCCTTCATGAGTGCAACAAACTCCAAGAGCTCCTTAGATGCCCATGCAATGCCTTCATTAGAGGATGAGAATGGCCCCCCATCAATTGGGTTTAATTGTTCACTTTGAGCCTCTTCCTCAACAACCTTCACCTGCTTCTTGGTCTTTCTTCTGTTTGAGCAATCAGCTGCCCCAAATCTGTTGAAGTCATCCAATCTAAAGCCTTTTCGACCATTATTACCATAAACTACTCTAGGAGGCACTTGCTTATTAGACATCATGTCAGATTCTTTCCAAGGATTTTTAGCTTGGATGAGTTCGTGCGTAGATAAAGACAACTTCTCCTTCAGGTATATCCAGTAAACCTTGAAGAGATACTCCCAGCTACTTTTGTCATCAAAATCTACTTGAACCTGCAAAGAAGCATCCAAAGGACAAATAGTAAAGGTTGAATGCCTAAAATCAGTGTGTGCATCAAGAAGTGAGTGCCACACACCTGCACATGCACACGCATTTGCGCACACTCGCATGTACGGTTAGTGAGGCACATATATGAAGAATTTCAAATTCAACAGACCAACTTCTATAACAAGCCTTAAAATGCACAGGATAAGACAGAAAAGTAACACTAAAAAATACAAGTACACAAATTGAGAGACAGCATACATACCCCATTTAGCATAACTGTAATCTACACTTACACCATGTTCATTTTTCCTTTTCACATATAGAGAGACAAGATTCTCAAAGGATAGAGGCTTCTTTCAGTGGACCCAGACATAGATGGGCTGACACGATGCCTTTTTTGGCAAAGGGATGGAATACGAATTGGCACATTATGTAAATTCTCTTTGCGACGGAACGGCTAAGCATTTTCAATACCTGAGCTGGCACCCCATGGGGCCTTGACAATTCAATTCTTCTCCATGCTTATGCAAGAGGAAGATAACACTAAGCACAAGAGTAAGAATCCAAGGGATGGTTGAGTTACAACACAGTCCTATTGCGAGCTAGTTGTCCCACAAAAACATTTGAGACTAAGAAGATGGTTCATTAATACCATCATGGTCAGTGTTAATAATGGCAGTCAAATTGTACAAAAATGAGTCACCCAATTTAATATAATGCATACATTACTTATCCACGGCTTGTGGATGGAACTCTTCTTGGCAAACCTCATTTCATCTAAGGAACCATCCAATATACTAATTTAGGAACTTTCAACCTTGTCATTTGTCAATAGTTTCTATAAAGGGTGTTATAATAGTAGGTATATCTTTATTCCTAAAGATATTAATTGGGCATAATTATGGGGAAAGTATTAATACATACACATGATAGTGACTTTTAGTAGATAATGTGGGAGTAATCAGTGAAAAGAAACCTTAAATACAGAGAGATTAAACTACCAGACAATTTACTACATATTAGTTTGAACCAACAAAATACAAATCAAAGATTTAATGAGTGTGGAAGGCACTAACATATTTGACGGAATGAGCTGCACTTTGGAAACACATGACATAAGTTAATGACACTAGAAAGAAAATTTAAAATGCCAACTAATCACATAGCCAAAGAATCATAGATCTATGATTTGAATAAACGACAGAGCAGCATCACTAATGCTTTGTTTGGAAGGGAAGGGAGGGGAAGGAAAATGAGGGACGCGTGTGGAAAATAATGTAAATTTTAAAATTTCTGCAAGGAGAAGAAGAGAGAAATTTAGAATCTGCTCTTTGTTTTCCTCTCCTCCATGTCTTCCCGGCAACACGTAATAGTCATAAATCAGGTTTCCATCATAGGCTAGATGAGTTGTAAAGTACCGAAGAAGGCCGCATTTCTGGAAGGAATGCAATATATGGCAGCACACGCTTTTTATTTGTATCGTGTCAAAGCCAATTAGCTTCCCTTTTAGAAAACAAATCTTCAGCCTCTATTTAGATATAAAAAAGGAGATTTCCCAAAAAATCTTATCAGCTTCATTAAAGTTCCCTCCCTCCCTCCCTCCCTCCCTCCCTCCCTGGGGGCCTTACTTTTTCTTATTTAAAAGGAAAGATTTCATTCTAGTTGAGGCGCTTTAACTTGTATTATTGTCAAATTAGCAACTTGCGAGTATCTAAGGGCAAAGTTGCAAATTGTTCAATTTGACTCTAACAGTTAGATGGTTTACTAATTGATGTAAGCAAAGAATGTATGCCTAATTTCTAAACACAAAATTTTAGCATATAGGGGTAGAGGCCCAACATCTGCAAGTAAGTATTTGTCAAAAGCAGTTTTGAAGTTAAAACATGCCCGGTCAGACGGTCAAAAATGAGCCTGGCAAGATCCTGGTAACAAAACTCCACTTTCTAGCCAACACCCCCATTGTACAGTTTTGAATTTGATTCCCATCAAGGTAAATGTCCCAAACTTCTTAGGTTTCCTCTTAATCCAGAGAGAGCTGTGTAACTATTGAACAGAACTTGGTCCATTGACAGCTTCTCAATCAAATGGAAGTGAGTTGGAAAAAATTTTCCGTTCATAGTTCTACGCAATTCCCAAACATGCAAAGCTTCTTCAAAAGAAGAACAGCAAGATAATCAGCCTTGAAGTTGGCACATACCTTTTCCTCATTTCCCAGCCTTATATTTTCAATAAGCATGATGGTCTTCAAGCATGTCCCACACAATCCTTTATTTCCTCTCACACACACATAGTCAGCACCTTTTGTACAATTCTTGCAGAGAGAAAACGTGCAGGTATAACACATATGGTGGGCCGCTCTTTGACAAGTGCTACATATATGCCAACCTGAAATGAATGAAATACACACGTAAATCACAACTAAGGTTAACAGTGGAATTCAAGAAGGCAACATAATATATATGTTTACTGAATGAGTTAAATAAAGACAGATAAGTTGTTTGAACACACCGTTTATGATGGATAGGAAAAGATAAATGCCAATTCTCAATAAAGTAAGAAAAGGTCCATTAATATTACCAATGGAAAGTGGAAACATGTAAAAGAGGCACTCAAGTTTGCCATGTGGACATCTCTTTTCCAAGAAACCTAATTGCATGCGGCTTTTTTTCTTTTAATTCATAGTATTAGTAGGATCAAAATAATGCAAGGTTTCAGGTGCTAAGCTGAATTTTCTAATGATGGATACCCACTAAATAGGCTTTTTCTTATCATGAAGCCAAAAATGTTATAAAATTGCTCATTTATAATGACATCATCCATTCAAGGAGGTGCAGTGCCATGGTTTATTTGCTCCTTAGAAGGATCGTGGCCAAATTGTATCACGAATTAAGATGGGGTTAGTTTTAAGGATCCAAAATTTTAACATTAAAATGAAAAATTGACTTGTGCACGAGAATTTAAGGACCTAACTGTATCTAGCCTTTCCCTCTCTATCCTTGGCTACTTCCAATCTTCGTATTCTTTCCCTCAATAACTATAATCATCAAATCCAACATTTTTAACATTAAAAAGAAAAATTGACTTGTTCACGAGAATTTAAGGACCCAATTGTATCTAGCCTTTCCCTCTCTATCCTCGGCTACTTCCAATCTTTGTACTCTTTCCCTCGATAACTATAATCATCGACCATGCAGACTTTAATGATTTAGTGCATTAATAACCTTCCTCTCCCTCTTTCTACCTCCTTGATGAAGCACTACCAAGGCTCGCTAACCTATGAAAATGACATGCACCATGGAATGTACAGAGGATTACGGTTTTCTAAAGCCAACTTAGGTTACAGGAAAATATCCCTAACCAGTACAAACCACACCATCATTGAAAAATCATTTACGGAACTCGCCAATAGATGCGCTTGACCTGCCATTTCATGCAAGCTTACAGGAAGGTCAATTCTACAACCTCCAAAAACATGGGAAACATATTTTGGTTTATCCATTCAGTATTAAATTTCCTGCAATTTTGAAAAGCAGCGAGTGTATAGGGAAAGACTTTGCTTTAGTAACTAACAGATCCGATATTTCTGTCCGTTTACATTGATAAATAATAAACGGTAAAGTTACTTATTGTAGAGTTAGCTTTATAGCTCTGTTTCCTAGAGATTTAGGCAAAGGGTGCATGCCATTATAATTTTCGATATTTTGTTTCATTTCACGACTTCTTCACAAATTCTTTCAAAAGTTAGAGATGTATGTCATCCCTAAATCCCCAGTAACCATCATTCCCTTGTAACATCTCAGTCCTACTTAGATGATCACTTGAACTCATTTGCCGGCTTTATTGAGCATACGAAGAGGCTACAACCAATTGTATTATATGAAGGAAATGGAAGCCCATGCAGACAATTTGCAATAATACCACAAATCAGGTACAGGGCCTCCACTGGAGCATTGCTCACACAGAATTTCATTTTTTTGGTTCAGTTGAAGCAACGAGTTCTTTTTTCATTTGCCAAGTATTGATGCAACAAGTGCACTAGATAATGTGGACCCATCTTCGGACCCATAGTGTTTTATGAAGGTCAGGTCTCCTTTTCCTATTTATATAAGTATAATGAACAGGTTTGGGCACATAAGTGGTTCTTTCCTTACCTTTAGGATTTCTTTCGATACATCTCTATTTCTCTCTTTCGCATAAAAATTAGTCTAAGCTATGTCAAATTTCACAACATGAACTGTTTTGTGTTTTTTTTTTTTTTTCAAATAAAATTTTATGAAACATGTGAGTGCCATGCACTCAAATGTGTTTGAAATGATTATTCCGACATGTCAATATGTATGGTCATCATTACCACAGATTTTTCATGCAGATCCTTTATAATTTTCAGGTCCAAGAGTTCAGCTACCATCCCAGTAATGGAAAGGAATATCTACCATGTGTTTATTAATGTAACTTTGTGCGTGTCAGAAGTTGATTATGAAATTTATTCGTAGTCTTACCATGAAACAACTGACGCTACACTTTTTCGTAGGTCAAAAACCTCTACTTCTCCATTATGACGAATACTCAGTAAATCTACCATCAAATGATTAGGTTCAAATTACCTCCAACATCAACAACAGATTCTCGCTCTCTTACAATATACATCGAAATCAATGTTGTTGAAGCTGAAGATATATGATTTGCACTTTGATCCACTGCTTCATTATTCAGTCTAAAATGTTATTTTCTTTCTTCTTGTTATTCTCACAATCATCAATTCTCCACATTGACATGAGAAAATAATTCACTTTCACGATTTCACAATTTTGCACGACACGCAAACTTGAGTCGAGTCTCCAAAAAGACTCCCTTTCCATTGCGAAGTGAGTATAAAGGCAATTAGCACCCAACTGCGTGAGTTCTATCTAAAGTCAAGAACTCTGAAGTATTTAACTGCAAATAAGGGGTTATACCATGGTAATGAACAATGTTCTCCCTCGAAAAATATGTCGTGTTTAGATCTAAATCCTAGCTTAAGAAAAACAACAATATGCCAACCGACAGAGACTCATGGGTAACTGATAAAGTTTGGAAAATTGGCATACCGCAATTCCATTTAGCTCTTGACCTGAAAAATGCCTCCTCCCGTTTGACACAAGCAGGATGGTATGCCTTGGGGCAACCCCTACAGTTAAGAAATTGCAACAAATTAACCATAATGGACCACACAAACCCTCAAGAAACCCCGATACCGTCACGACGAACGAGGCTGCCTATTCACTTAAGACAAGATTAAAATTCAGTTATCCTATCCAACATGGGATAAACGAGGAAAGGCCCTAATATTGAGTTAAAGTACATCTCATAGACCTTGCTAAACAAGTTTGCAGTTTTTTTTTTCTTCAAGCAGGACACCAAAAATTGAATAAAACAAACGAGGCAAATTTCGCTTTCTCGAACACCAACAGTCTTGGTGGGGGCGAAGGAATGATTAAGCCCACTAATTGAAGCTGGTGCACAGATTAAAACATTCCCATTTTCTTGCCACGAAACTAGACATCAAGTTGGCCTCATAAATGATATCCAAACCAAGTAGAGACTTATGATATTAGCTTCGAATGCCTATCCTAATTTACCAAAGAAAGCACAATTACTATTCACTCTAGAACGTCCCCCTTCTTTCCACCAATTCTCCGGTTACTGCAAAATTTCAAACTCTAACAACCAAACTATCGAAAACACGAAGCCCAGAAAAAAAAAATAATAATTCAAAAGAAATCACCTGCGATCGCATAAAACGAGGTCGCCACCATCGAAGCAAATGAAGCAAACATCCTCCTCCTCGTCCACGGCTTTATTCCTCACCGCCACCGGCTTTGACACCTTCACCTCCCCAATACCTTTCGGCGGCCTCCCGCGCTTCCGCCTCCCCGGACCACTCGCGGCCGTGGCCGCCAATTCCACGCCCGCCCTCACAACAGCTCCCCCACCACCCACCGGAGTCACCGCGACGGGGCGGCGCCGCCGGCATCATCCCGCAGCTCGGCCGGGCGCCGCGAACCACCTGATTCCCGAGCCGGACCCGCCGCAGCGGCCGCGCCGGCCCTGCGCCGATCGACGCCGGCGAGGTCCTCCCGGCCGCCGCCGCCGCCGCCGCGAGAGCCGCGGGCAGGGCCGGGCGGCTCCGGCTCCTCGGCGGATGACTCGAACAGTCGGCGAATCTCCTGCTGCCGCTCGTCCTCCCGCAGCTGGAGCTGCTGCTGCTGCTGCTGCTGCTGCTGTTGCTGTTGCCGAAGCAAGTTCATGAGATCGGGGCGGGACAATTCCCGGGAGAGCGGTGGCCGGAATCAGAAGAACTCAAGCTTTGACAGGGGGAGGGAGGGAGAACAGACAAACCCTAGATTTCAATTGGGGGATTTTGAGTTTTGGGGGAGAGAAGGAGAGGGGAAGAAAGGGAGATTTTGGTCTTCGGTAGTGGTCTAATGGGGCTTTGGGTTGGGAGTGGCCACATGGGGGAATGGCAAAAAAATTGGCACTGTTGAAAGAGGAGAGAGATGTGACGGCACAATTCTCTCTCTCTATCTCTCTATCTCTCTCTCTCTTCTTTTTATATTAAAAAAAGGGAGCAGAAAAGGAAAATATTTTGACCTGCCTTTTTTTTTTGGGGGGGTTTTTTTTTTTATATATAAGAAAAAGTGGGGATGGACGGAGGGAGGAAGTTCAGATGAGTACGGCGACACGGAAAGAGCGTGAGCGTGTGCGTGTGCGATGGAGCGACAGCGAAACTTGAGGCTTGGACGGCGATGCTCGATTGAGATGTTCTCTCGGGGTTTTGCCCAAGTCCGTTTCAACCAGTCAAACTGAGGGTCGCACGTGGTTTTGGTGTCGCCCAAAAAGTTGATGTTGCTGGGAAATTTTATTTAGAAAATTAACTTTTGAAAAAATAAATAATCTATTTTCTTTGTGTTCTCTTTATGTTTGGATGATTTCTTAACGTCCTCTTTTGCCCTCGTAGAAAAAAAATAAACACAATATTTGCCTATCAGTTTCATGTGTTGAAGTACCCATGGTACTTCTTTCTCCCACGATTACGAAGTCGACGGCAACATATAGCTAAAAGTAGTTTATTGAATATTCAGTTTCTGCTTTTTAGGTCATTTGACGGTGGATAATATTAAATAGAAACCATTTTCTCTTTTAATTAATGAAATTACTCCATGCTTACTTAAATTTTAAGCTGAAATATTCTATGATATACTAGGGTGTCACGCCCCATGCATGCATATAACACGACCAACTATCGATTAATTTCCCTTCCGGAAAAGGCAATACCTTAATACAATGAAGTATAACGGTTATATAAAAGAATCGGGCACCTACTTCATCAATTAAATTCGACTTGCTACATTCCCTAAAATGCTCGACATGATCGAAAAATTAACAAAGCAAAGTTGTTTGGGAAAAAAGAAATTGAGATATGGAATGCTCAACGGATAATGCTTAAGTAACGGTCAACGTTATTATTGTTGAATAATGGTGGCATCTAAGCCACAAGATGCGATTGATAGAAAAGGCAAGATAAAAAGTTTTCCTTCTCTTCATTACATTACAGCTAGTTTTATGCTAGCATTAACTAGTGATTCACATATCACCATTACTTCCAACAATTACGATGACTGTCATGCTCTCATCATCCAATGCTCAACAAACAAGGTTAATCCCAGCCCCCCTCCTAAATCGAAGTTTATGATCCACTGCCATATGCATGGTATTGGTATATTTGCATATGTATTTATTCATATGAATTTGCCGATTTCTAAATAAAATGACCAAAAAAAGGTTTAATAATACGAAAAACTCCCAATCGATACATTCGTGACATATTTACTTTAAACTAATTTCCAAAAATTCCAAATTGTTATCTTGTAACTAATTTAACTTAAGTTAATTTTTTGACAACTAATAACTCCAAACTGATATATTTGCGATAAATTTACTCTTTGTTAATTTCCATTAAATTTGATCAATATTTACATCTGTGATAAATGAATGGTAAACACTAAATTTGTACATTTGTTAACTATTGCGCATTATCAAACTTAATAATTATCAGTATAATTTAATAAAAATTAATAGGAGAAAAACTTATCACTAGTGTATTAGTTTAGAGTTTTTTGTGTTAAAAAAAAAACCATCGTTTGACTTTGACCGGGAAAGGTAAGAGAGACGAGCGAATCAAGGACCTGTAAAGGCGGGTTCAAGGATTGGCCTCTGAGTTCGTGCATGGGGTGGATAGACTCGCACTAGAAAAGCTTGGAGTGCCATGAGAATCCAGCACAAGAAAGCGACACGTGTCTGCAATTCAAGCTCTTCTTTTTCATTTTATCACCCACTTGCTCCTTTCTTATTTAAATAACAACCCAACAAGAAGATCAATCTCAATGATTTGTTGCACGGGGAAAATTAACTAAATTAAGTATGATTACTAAGGAATAAATGATAAGTCTGCACCCAACGTGGTCATTTCGAGATTGCTTTCTTTCTTTAGTACCCAAGCGATCATCCATTCCATTCACGATCCCAAGCAAAGAATGCCAGCCGAGTGATCGGCAGGTGGGGCTTGCGATGAACCATCCCCAACCATACTCTCGAGAGGAAAAGCGTGGCGACGGAATCTACCTCAAAAAATTTGAGTGTTCAATCCTTGAATGGACAGGTATTGATTTGATGTTGCTGTGGCCTATCTTACAGTACGGACTGCATGTACTCGAGCAAGACAACAGATGAGCAAGATAGATCAGTGGTACTGTTGAAGGATCGGTTGAGCGAACAAGAACCTCATGGCTTGGCCAAAGCACAGATTGTTGCTCTTAAATGGGAATGCAAAGGGACTGGTTCACGACCATGATGCACCAGCACGATGTCAATGCACGAGCATGGCTTGCATGGATAGTGAATGAGCACGGTTCAAGCTTTGGAAATCGGCATTGGGCATTGCATGGACGGTGAATGATCATAGCTTGAACGAACAGTGAACGAGTCCGGCACTACTTATGCCAGCAACCGAATCTGGCATGCGAGCTGCTCCTTGGCCATGACCCGGGCCATGTGTTGGTGAGTAAGCTTATGACCAATCACATCTTCTAGGAATAAGGACAGCTTCAGACAGAGTAATTGCCCGATGATAAAACTGAGATAGTCTAGGAGGATATCTAGAATTGCTTGTAACCCACACGCTTGTAAAAGCTCGGGTGGCCCAATGTAAGCGATGTCCCTTCTTGAGAAAGTATTCGGTGGTTGGATACCACCACGTCAAAGGTTGACATGGCATATATTTTTGTATTGAAAACCAATAAAAAAATTGACATGTGTTCATGGCGTGGCAAGTAAATAAAAAAATAAAAACTTATTTTTTTTTATTTTTTTTTTCTCTCTTCTCTTCCTCCTCCATCTACAGCCATCTTCTTCGTTCGGTCGCTGGCAACTCATTGGCATTGTGTCGAAGACGACCACTTTGCTTGCTCACGAACGAGCCATCGTTGTTCGCCAAGCGAGCCGTCATCGCTTGCGGCTTTAAATCCACGAGCACTGCCTTGACCACGGCTCCATCTTCTTGCTTGTCCATGGCGTTGCTTATCAATCCAGTTTTGGCCTCGTGGAATCTTGGCTGGGCTCAATCTTCCCAATGAAGAGCTTGTTGGTGTTTGTTTCAATAAACAAGCATACTTGCATAAGTAAATTAAGATCAAAAATCTGATCGTAACGGAAGTAAAAATGCTTATACACGTGTTTCAAAAGTATTTTTGTGCATTATAGCAAAGATGCATTGAAGAGCTAAATGGGTTAATTATATTAACCCTATACGGGCTCGATTTGGTGTAGAAGTTTCTTCGGGTTCTGAGCACGAACGTCTGATGTCCTCACAGTAGTAACACCGGTTTTGACCTTTTTGGATTATTGACCACGAACGTCTGACACCTTCCGATAATATTGGTTCTGACGTTCTTCAAATGCAAAAAGTTTGATCTCTTTGCAGGCTTTGACGTTCTTCAGATCTAGCCCCACAAGTGTCGGGCCTTTAGTTCAGACACATCGCCAATTCTCACGTTGAATAGAAGAGAGAAATTGAAAAATCTCACAATTACAATTATGCTAGCAATTGTTCTCGTGTGGGTGATTTTGTTGATCAATATCAGCACTCTCAATTATTAATTGTTGATTAAGGCTGTTTGGCAAAAACAATTTATGTTCCCAGGAACAACTATTTCTATTCTTTTGTTTCGAGGAACGAAAAAGAATAGAAACATGTTTGATAAAATTTTTATTCTCGATTTTTTGTTCCTAGGAATAGATTTATTTGTTCTTAAGAATAGATTTGAAACAGAAACAAGAAGTGGAAAAAAATAGCTTCTTATTTGCAGGAACAATTTTTTCTTTTCTCTTATCTTTTCTTATCTTTTCTCTTCTTCTCTTTCATTTCCTTCTTCTTCCTTTTGGCTGATGACTTCGCCGAAGTGTTCTTTGGGCCCTGGCGACCCCGAGCCATGGCGAGGCTCGTCGGCCCAAGCCTCGTGATGGCTAGGCAAGGTCGACCTCGCGTCGCCCGGGTGAGGTTGAGCCTTGTGGTAGCTAGGTGAGCCTCTGGTGAGCTCGCCGGCTCTCGCCCAGTTGGTCGCGGGCCACCGCCGTGGCCGGCGACCGGCCACAAAGGAAGAAGAAGGAGGAAGAAAAAGAGAAAAGAAAAAGAAAAAAAAGGAAAAATATTTAAAAAATATTAAAAAATAAAAAGAAACAACAAAATTATACAATTCTACTAAACACATTTCTATCTCGGGAATAAAAATTGTATGTAGTTACCAAATGCGTTCTTTTACTCGAAAATTGTTCGCAAGAACAGAAACAGAAAAAATCATTTATGATCAAAAATTGTTCCCAAGAACGAGAATCGTTACCAAACGCGCTCTTATCGATCATCCGATGATATGCTCTCTGTATTATCTTTTATAGCTAGTGCAGATCACATTTAAATCAGCGCATTAACTCTAAACCGTTTTAGAATTAATTCGGCCGTAACTTATGATGGACGTAAGTTCTGATATCATTTCAAACACTAATTCGGGCATTAACTCAGAATCAAGCTGTTACGAGCATCATTCTAGATATTTATTTGTAATGTTACAAGTCTTTATTATGGGTATTAACTTTGTAATTGTCACAAATATTTAATTTTGACCATTACTTCTGAAACTGTTTCAAAGCATTAATTGGTCATTCAAATTTGAAACCGTTTCAGATCATTAAACTGCCAATTTATTCTGAAATCGTTTCAGATCATTAATGTGATCATTAAGTTAATGTGACCGTTAAATCTGAAACCGTTTCAGATCTTTAATTTAGCCATTAAGTCCGAAACTGTTTCAGATCATTAATTTGGCTATTGATTTTGAACTCACTTCAGATCATTAATGATGCGATTAATTCTGAACTCACTTCAGATCATTAACGCAACTATTAATTCTGAACTCATTTCAGATTATTAATTTGGTCACTGAATTTGAATACGCTTAAGATCTTTGATTCGGCTGTAGAGTTCGAAACACGCTTAAGATTTTGTAATCTCTGAAACCCCTTCATCAGATTTTTTTATTTCGAGCCCGACTCAACGATTGGCTCAATTGCAAACACATTTGTAATATTCTCTCTCATTCAAACGTCATTCTAATTGATTATCGTGTGTGACATCCCTAAGTTCATCATAAGCTAGCAGCATGACTTATACTAACACATTAGCACAACCAAGAGAAATGATTGTCCAAATCAATCTCTTGCTCTTGCAAACCATAAGTGACATCTAGTAATATATCATAACTATCCAGATAGTGTTAAATATTTTCACAATATAATGAATCTGTCAGCTTTGGCGATCGTATAATTCGATTTTTCTGCCTCACCATGTCCCGATCGAACAAAGGCCATGAAATTATTGGTTGAGCCACCAATTCAATCATATGCTCAAATATAATTGACATGTATTTTTTTCAAGATATGAACCATTCATTATTGATTACATCCCCAGTCGAGAATTTCAATATAATGTCACAATTAGATCGTATAGGACATCAATCTCGTATATCTATATATAATAAGAAGACAGATTCCATATTGAGCATGCATGTACCTTCGTATGTGAACAAACTATGACCATCAAGTACAAAGACGGTTCGACGAAACATCATTATGCGCACTCGTGAACCATAGCCATCCAACATACAAGTCATTATCGTGTCTTAGGTCTAAGGATCTTACACCTGATCAAAGCATGAACGATTAGATATTGACCCGCTAAAAGCTTCCATGTCGCCAATCGTCCTATGTATGTCACGTTTAGTTAACTTGTCCAAGACAAGCACCTGTGTTTTAGCTCGGATATCACAATACCCAATGACTTGTGACTCATCATCCTCTCAAGTATCCAATACTGAATGACAAAGCTTGAGAACACACCGGTCTTAACAGGAAGCTTCATTCCGAACAAAAAATGAAAAAAAAAATAGAGGAAGGATGATGGTCCATCTCCAGGATGAACTCCAAATCTAAAGCCATGGCTCGTCGAGAAAACCCAAAAGTTTCACACCCATTGAAGCTTCATTTCGAACGAAAAAAAGAAAGGTATAAGACATTTGTGGAGACGGCGGTGCTTTATGGATGGAAGGCCACCGACACCAACGGCTCATCAATGAGTAGTAGTGGTCTATTTTGATACGACATTAGTGAGTCACTGGTGACCGAACAATAGAGAGGGCCCCGGATGAAGGAGGAAGAGGAGAAGAAAAAATAGAAGTCGATTTTTTTATTTTTGTTAATTGACTTTCAATACAAAAATATATATGCCACGTCATAATTTTTTTATTGGCTTTCAATACAAAAATATGTGCCATGCCAGCCTATGACGTGTTGGTGTTTAACCACCTTATACTTTCTCCCCTCCATTTTGTCTTGTGTTGTGCCTGCATCTGTATATAAGCGTGTGTACGTTGTTTTATCTTATAATAAGACTTAGTGGTCTCAGTCAATGTTGGCTATTCAATGAATAAAAATTGGGGGAAGCTTCCCCTCATCCGTTGTGAATTTAATACAACATTGGATGCAAAGGAGCATCGGGGCAACTCTCCGCCCTATCGGGCTTTTCGGCCGGCCATGACTAGGGTGTTCATGACATCGTCGCGATTGGGCACGTGACCTGGGCATCATGGCCTATTTCGTGGGCAGCGAAGTTGGTGGTGGGACCGTGATCCGTAGCTTAAACTCGCAAAAGCTTGTTCGCAGTCACGTGCCGGAATCGGGCGTGGCACGATCCGGGGCATGCTGCGCTGCGCTCGACGGCATCGGAGATCCGAGAATATGATGGCTGAAATCGAGATTTCTCTTTCCACGAAGGGGAAAGGCTATAGTGGTCAAAAAGGCGTCAAGCTCGAACTCCTGCACGCCTAGAATTAAAAAGGACGCGCGGACGTGCTCCCCGCCAAACTAAGAAAGTTTAATTGGAAAATAATAATATTTATCTCTTATTTTACTTGTCTTATTTAATAATCCTAAAAAATTTGCCGGGTACTTTTGGTTTGGAGGCGCTCTCGCAATGACTTTCCCACTTCTTTTTATTTTATTTTAATTTTTTGTTTTTTTCTTTCGGCCGTAAGTATTATTACATGGGCTCAACATTCAACCAGGTTCTCAGCCCCCGCCACGTGGTCATTTATTGGGGGGGGGTGTTTCCCAGAATTAAAAAAAAAAAAAAAAAAAAAAAAAAAAAAAACACAAGGGGTGGGGCGCACTGCCGGGGAGGGGCGAGCGGGGCCCACTTCGCAGGATTTTGTCCCGACACGAACAGAAAAAGGTGATCCAATCCCGCCACGCCCCCGGCGGTGCTGTCCTCCGCAATGCTGCTTTTGTCAAGATACAGTGTTTGGCGAATCGGTTCGATCGATAAAATTTTATTAAATAATAAATTATATTAATACACCTAGACTACTAAAAAATCTAAAATATGTAATAAATAGAAACACTAAATACATATTTATATATTAAATTTATATTATAAAAAATAAATAAATTCGAATACATAAATAAAAATACATTGTTATTATTGTTATGTTATTTTGAATTTTATTAATTTAAGAAGTTTGTTTTTTTGAAAAAATAAATTATATATTATGAATATTAGAAATTTTATCCATATTTATTCTATCTTCTCTATGAGATAATTTTATTTAGGCTATATCCTTTTAAATCTGACTCTATTTTGAAATTTATCCTGATTATTAAAATTAGCCTTATGTCTTTGTGTAGGATAGTTCCCCAAAAGTGGAATCACAACATTCGAACCTATAATATGAATCATGTATCCTTCCTAGCCATCCGAATTCGATGAGTTTTGAAAGTTCCTTCTCAATGGCTTAATCGCTACCGATTGAAGATGATTGCAGGCATGGTAGCTCAAGGGGTTCATCTGGGACAAAGTGGCCCAAGAGGTAGGAGCTGACGGACTTTGGCAAGAAGTTCCCTTCTTAAATTTGATCTGCTCACTTTGGAATGTGCAAACGAGAATGTTCATGTGTGGAGAATTCGATAATCTTTTCACGATGGGTGGGCGTGGGCATGGATTTTAAATCCAATGCGTTAAGCTTGATCTGTTCGAGCATACCCGCCGCCAGCCACCAACTTCTTCCCATGCCTTCAATCCCTTGCGATTAACTGGAAAATTGCAAAATTAATGTGCTCTAAGTGATGGTGAAAAGGGCAATGCCCGGATGATCTAGTTTAGGGCTTCTCGAGGTTGGTGCCAAACTTGCCTAAGGTTCAGTCCCTTTCACTTTCGAGATCGGCCCCAGTAGGGAATACATTTTCCCAAGTGATGGGATGGCATCGTGCGGTAGAAGTTGATTTATTGCAAAGATCGCGAGAACTGAATCTTAGAACTGACTTTTCACAATCGCTTTCTCCCCCTAATCAAACGTAAGAAAAAAAGAGAAGAAGATATTTAGATAACGTAGATGTGCGGTAAAGTTTTAAGGGTGAAGATTTTACCCAAGCATATATTTCAAGAGAGTAGGAAATAATTAGTCCGTATGTGAGGAAATTATCAAGAAGGTTTTTAATTTATTGTACTTGTATCAAGTCAGTTTCAAAATTTTTGATTTTTTTTCTTTCTTTTCATTTCCTTCTATTTACCAATGGCTACACACTAGCTTAGGTGAGCATTGGTGAGGGCCCTCTTCATAAGGTGTTGAGAGTGAGGCCTGGCAAGGTTGCTTGGTTTGGGCTGGGGTTGGCCTTGTTGACCGTTGCTTGGGCAAGGGTGACCCTCGCCAAGCATTGCCTGTCTAGTAAAAAGAAACAGGAAAAACAAAGAAAGTCAACATAAAAAAAAATATTAAAAAAAAATATTAAAAAATTATCCGTATTAGTGCCGATTATACCATATAGGACGCTTGACATTTACGTCGTAATTTCTAACTAAAATTAACGGAATGAACTAATTAGCAAATCATGAAAATGTTTAAAATTGAATTAGTACAAGTACAATAAGTTTATAAGTTTTTTGGTAATTTCTCCGTTTGCATGATTGACTCAGAATGCTCCTAATCTTGAGATGTTGTGATCCGTCACTAGGATGTTTGACCTCCAAGGTAATTGGTAAGCCTGTTGACAAAACAAAAAGTAAATGAATTATTCTATAAGCGTTCATGAAAATATTTTGGACTCGCACATCAAAGTAACTTGGATTTTGGAAGTTCTCAATAGAAATATGGAGATATTTGTTTTCAAAATAGATCGTGTTACCAAATTAACGAGGTTGAAATCTAAAAATAATAAAGCCAAAATAACAATTCTAAAAACACAAAATAACCGGTATATAAAAAAAATTCACAATGACTCAGACAGGGAGCGACAATAAAGCGTCCATAATGAGATCTTCCACTTATGTTGTGCACACATTAGCCGATATTTGATAAAACAAGTCAATCTAATATATCTCAGATGTACATATATGTCATGAAATGAGATCACTTGCAAAAGCAAATTCCCAGCATTATAATTATTATTTGCGTATCGACTATAGGAATTTTATAATGAACAGCACGGTCTATGCCTTACCTCTTGCCTTTATTTTCTCATGATTTATAAGCGAGGTGGGTCATAGATTTGACTTTGAATGAATCCTTTTTACCGAAAAGTGGCTTTCTTTCCAGTCGAAAGCGAGATGGACAAATGCAGAAGTTAGGTGACCGGGAATCGAAAAGAGCCCATTACAGAGTGACAACGAGAGACTTGAAGCTGGATTCATTGGACGCGACCAACGCGGATCGCTATTTTGCCGTGACTGACTGGGCATATCACATGAAATTGCGTGTCTTGAAAGGAACCTGTTTCCTGCTCCATGCCCGACAATAGATGTTTAGGCACATCATCCTTAACAGCCGTCTTCTAAGTTCTTGAACATTTCCCACTTTAAGGCGCGGAAACATTGATTAGTCAAATCTTTGGCTCGACTGATTTCATGAATGCACGATTCGTCCGTGCGAAATGTGGGATAAGATTACCCCATAAGCGATCCGGCTTTAGCTCTGCTTGCAGAATTCGATTGGCGCCGAGCTAATTACCATTCGTAAGAAGTAGAAATCTATAACGACGTAGACTATCAATCCTATCGAAGTGAGCTACGTGCCAACGCGAAATGGCAATTCTCTATTGTTGGCCAGGTCCACCCGTACGCGAGGCCCAGCTAGTATGAAACAAAACAAAGAGAAAAGAAAAAAAAGGTCAAAAGTCAGAGAGGGAGAAAGGCTTCGTGCAAGCGCGTGCCCGAGAGTGAAGAGAAAAGAGTGCGCTGAGAGCTTACCGAAAAGAACAGGGAAGAAGAAAGAAGAGGGGTTGTGCTTTGCAGTCCCGATTTGAAGGCTAAATATCGATGAAATTCGCTCAAATTTGAGTAGTTAGTCGTGAGACTGAGAGATACGAATTGATCGATTTCGTTCCTTGAGAACCACCTTTAAATTTTTCTATCGTAGTTAGAGTTTTCTTATTCCAATTATGTTAATCCATTTTCGTGGTAAGAAAATATGGTTGTATTATTGATCTTGAGCCTCTAGTGTGTGACTAGAGAAGAACACTTTGCGTATTTTGTTATTCTTAGTGATTAGTTGAAGTTTTTGGTGAGTTTGTGATTTTTGTTGCATTGAATTTTCACTTTGAATTTTTAGTATTGTTGGTTTTGTTTCCTTATCATCTCTGTATTATAATATTCCCCAACATCTATGCACACGTAATCTCCTTGTGGTGCATTAGATTATCACCAGAAAAGGAAAGGAGCTACAAAGAGAGAGAGAGATACGTCGCTCTCGCACCGATAAGGAACGAGCATCTGTCGACGAATCCGACGCATCAAGATCATCGTCATGCACGATCGACAGAGCAGTCGAAAGACAAGAAATGAAAAAGAAGACGAAAAGAACAGGACCGAAAGCACTCCAGGTTTGGCCAGAGCGAAAAAGAGCCAAGCGCGGGCGCCGATGAAGTCGAGCCAAACGAAGGGCTCGGCCTCTTCGGGGAGTGAGCTCCCTCGACCACGACACTCGCCCGACGGAGGAAGCCCCCAGTCCCGTGCACTTGTACTGCCCGTAAAACACCGTCCTGCAACGCACAGATCAGTACCACAGTGGAATTTTCTCGATCCATGCAGAGTATTTTCTTGATGACAGGACGAGAAAGATTGCTTGCATGTCGCTGTTCTTGTCGCCCCAATCGTATTATCCTTTCGGGGTGACGATCCGATCCATGTACATGTGCGCGAAAGCCAACCGGGAGAAAGCGCCCCACGCTCGGCCAAGGAACAGCGCGCCCGACCCCGTCACCTTGCTAACGAGAACCCTGTCTCCTCCAGCAGGCTCTCCCTCTTCTGCGCCGTCACCGCTCCGTATCTGTTGCTCGCGCTGTGCAGATGGCAGCTCCTGTAGAACGACAAGCCGTTCCCGAACACGAAGTCCACGGACCCCTCAACGTGGCAGTCCCTGAAGTATTGCCTCCCGACATGGTTGTTAAGTGTGTCCTGCGACCCGACGAAACGGCATCTTATGAAGGCCGCTGCATCTGCGGCAATGCGGAGGGCCACCGCCTCCTTTCCGAGCGCTCGCAACGCGGGCAATGGCGCTTTGTTCTTGAAGGTGACGTTCTTGGCAATGAAGAAGGGTGAGTTGACAGCAAAAGTGGCCGAAGCGAATGTGCCCAATGGTGGACCGTTGGGTCCGATTCTGTCTGCTGTGTCGGCCCACTTGATGGCCGCCTTGTCCGCACCGGCTCCTCTCACGGTCGCATAAGCCATCGTTGCTGGGATCTCAACTTTCCCTCTACGCTCAAAGAAAGAAATTAAATTTAAAGAGGACCAGAGCATTGAAGGTATGAATTAAGTTTTCAAAGCCCATGCATTTCTCGACATTTAAGCATAGACCAGATGCACTTACATTCACATTTAGATATACCTTATGTGTGCTAGGGGATATAAGGCAAGATTAGAAGAAAAGAAGGTCATTAAACGCCATCGTTCGAAAAATGCTGAATTACAAATGCTGAGTGAGAGTTATATTGGGCTAAGGGATTTTGGAAATGCTAAACTTTAACTCAAAGCCCATGGGATAATGTTACCAAACACCTCAACTTTTGGCACAGGGGTCTCGGAAGGCCCAAGGTCTGTTGCTATAATAATCCTCAAAAGGATAAAAAAGGGACCTAATTTTATATGTTTGACTCTGACAAAGTCAAGTGTGCAATCGTCCGTTATAAAAACCAATTATTAGAAAATGTGAAACACGCTTATATTTTATAATTTAACGAATCACTTATGCACATACAATTGGTGCTGATTGAGGGCAGACTTCATCATTCTGATGAACCCCGGTAACTGGATTGCCCCAGCCAAATCAGCTCAAAGAGCAAAATGGATGGACTTGGGCAAACGATTCCAGTCTTGAGATCGGCACGCCTTGGTCTGGTCAATCTTATAGAAAAGACTTTCAACAAATTTTCAATCAGCTGCTCTCCTTGATAAGGATTTTCAGGTTCAGTGCGAGGTCCTGCTCATCCAAGCCTTTGCATTGACCCAGTTTGTCTTGGATCACGCATGCTTAACACTTACCTGTAAGTTCCAGCGCTAATGGAGATCACCACCCGGCAAGTATTGACTATCGGCACTGAACGCAGAGCCGCCCCACCTGAAGCAAATCCTCCTAACCTCGGCTTCTTGCTCACTCTCAGCCTCAAGCATGGCTTGAGCCTGTTCTTGGCCTTCCTGAGCAGAGAACCATAGACTGACGAACCTGAACCCGAACTCATCGATCGAGTCGAATGAGGAAGGAGTAGTGCCGATGGTGCTTGCAAACAGGAAAAGCAATAAGCAAACCTTGAACCACATTGCTTGCGTGTTTGTTGTTGCCCTCCGAGAGACCTTAGAGAGATAAGAGGTAAGCTCTCTGGACAACGTTATCGGAATGGCAGGTTTGTAAAGCAGAAAGGCCAGCTTTTGGACAACGTCTGAGCGTGTCCCTTTGTTTAGCTTCTGTTGGTGCAACCTCATCACTCGTTTGACCTTAGCAGCTGACTTTCAGACGACTCTCTTGACTTCTTTTTGTCTACTTTTGGTCTCCTGTTTCATGGTCGGAATTCATCCCCCCAAATTTGCCAACATAACTACAATACCCGACCACGATCATTCAAAAAACACGGGCACGATATGAGGCAAAATACGAAATACGAAGAGAAAATTCGAATATACAACCATCACAACACGATTAGCGAGTATATCGGCAAGAAATATGGTGTTTATGCCGTAATTCAATTATTTTCTTTTGACTTTTTAAATGAAAGTTATATAATATTTCAACTATTGACATGAAAATATATGTCAGAAACCTAATAATAACGTGGGGTTACTCCAAATTAGCAAAAAGAAAAAAGAAAGAGAAAGAAAGAAAAGGATATTTGAACTTTCCTTGAAACTAACAAACATATTGTTTGGCTGCCGAAATTCCCATAGTCAAATGACGATACTAAATTTAGAGGGTGTTTATGATAAGTGTGGATTTCTATTTTTGCGACATTGTCACAGAGTTTATGTGGAATTCAGGCTGTCCTGATCAAAGGTTTGAAAAGAGGTTTAGAGAGAAATCTGCTTTAATCACCTTTCTAATCGGTGGATTATAAGCTGTAGGCATCGATTATATATAAAATCAACTAAATTATATTATTATGAGTGATGTCTATGAAGTTCAAATGAAGGAGGTTTCCTTTTCTCCAAACAGGAGATGGAGACAACATGATCATTATATTGCAAAAAAATTATATTATCATCTATATTTTTGTGTCCATACATCGGTTTACATCCTCATTTTTTAAAACCTGCATTTTGCATCTTATGCTTTGTTGCTAGATTTCAACTTCTGTCTTCCCCCAATGATCCTTATTAATTTATTTATCAAAGTACCATCTTCTTTCTCAAACTGCCCTCTTCGCTCTCTGTCCCTCCAAAGAAAAACGTAAACCTCTGTAATTCCTTCCTCTTTCATCCTCCTCCTCTCTCTTTTCCCCACCCTCTCGGCCACTTCCCGCCAGACTCGGCTACTGTAGTTGGCGCTTTCTCAGTCCGAGCCATCATCCTTGGTGACGCAGCTATCGTACCAAGGTCGCCAGGAAGCAAATTTTAGAACCTCGCCCTTGATCTCCAGGTCGTCATTCTGGATGGGCCCAGTTTTATCCACGAGGAGAGAGCACAACAAGTTTGGGACGAAATTCTCAACTTCTTCCGTAAACTTCCTGCTGAACAGCAACTTTTGTTGGTCTCGATCATGCTGCGGAAAGTTTCTGGGTGTCCCACTACCTTCCCCACCTTCTCTCCACTGTGCAGTGTTCGGGCCAATATCAGTTGACGGAAGAATGAGATCATTTGCATAGACACGTGCTTCTTCGGTCCCTCATGAAATGAATCGTGCATTTTCTCCCTGATGTCTTCCTCCGTGAAATGAATCGCAATTTTCTTCTTCTACGGCAAAAGGGCATCTATAGTACCAAAACTTGACATAGGAGATATTTAAGTGCCAAAAGTTCGGAAATATATACTTAAGCATCATTTTTTTCAAGAATAGGACACCTCAGTGTCAAGTCCGGTGAAAGTGGCTGAAAATACTACATGGTAATTTTTTAATAATACAACTCGCCTACGTGGCATATCGAAGAGTTGAGTCAGCAATGAACAACTAAAACGACGTCGCTTTGTCTTTTTTTTTTTTTTTCCCTTAAATTTTGATATAAATATTAATTAAATTAAAATATTTATATTTATTTATTAAAAAAAGGGAGGAGGTTGGAGGCGAGGGCTCAGCCCTGGCCGCCACCTCCCCACCATTGCCGAGAAGGGCTGATGACGGTGGGGAGGCGGTGGTGAGGGCAAGCCCTCGCCTTATGTGATTTGCTTATGTTTTTTTCTTCTTCTTTTTTTTTTTTAAATATATATATTTAAATTTAGTTTCAAGTTTAATTTAATTAATATTTATATTAAAATTCAAATCCGAGGCAAAATTACGTTGTTTCTAGGGTTTTCTTTCCACGTCAGCATGTAAAAAGACGTCATTTTGTACTTATTTCATCAGAAAAATAACGTGTCAGCATTTTGATCGGATTTTCTTGCTGTTGGCACTTAACTGATCCATTTTGCTCTAATTTTGACACTTAAGTGTACCTTTTCGAATTTTTGACACTTAAGTGTTTCTCGTGTCAAATTTTGACACTTTAAGTGTCCAGCTCCCCTTCTTCTGCATATGCCATGCTTAGACTCTTGTTAAGGGAATTGAGTATCCATGAAACTACCATGAAATTATAAATGTCCCAGACATTAAATTGGGGAGCCATTTGATCCAGCTTCTCTAGTGGTCCATCAATAAACTCGATATTTTTAGCCCATAATGCACGTCTTGTCGCCTTTGACCATGTTATATAGTTATCCCTAGTTAGCACGCATGAACCGAGTACACTTCTAGGATTAACGGAGGTGTTGAGATGATATGGTAGAAAGGGTCGACCACTAAAAGCAATAGCCTCTCCTTTGCCTACAAGACAGAAGTGAACCTGGGCGAGCATCTAAAAGCAATAGCTTCAAATAAGTGTCATTTTTAAATTTTACCAGCTCTCTTACCTTCAGAGACTTGTATAGTCTTGTTCTAGGAAGGTTTTTTTTTTTTTTGGTAAAGGTAAGAAATATATTGACTTTTAATCAAAAACTATACAGCAGGGGTCTCGGCACCAAAAACTTACACTCATAGTGACAAACAAGTCATAACGAGTGGAAGGATGTCGAGAAAAAAAGAAACACAAGCAGCCAAATCAGCGGCAACCCAATAGCCAAACAGTGGCAACAAGCAGCAAACCAGCGGCACCAAAAGAAGAGAGGAAAGAGGAACGCGGACAGCAGACAGCGAAACAGTGGCGACCCTCACAGCGAGCAACGGCAACCTCTGAAGAACCAGCCCCCAGCTTCGACGAATTCCTTGTTCCAGGAAGTTTGATAGGTACACAAATCAAACCTTTGATGAATTCCTCAAAATCTCTCTTTAAATTGTCGAGGTCTCCACCGGGACCAATACTGATCAACATCTTAACCAAAACTTCGAATGTGATCTGTGGAACCAGAAAGAAAAATACACATTCAGTCATTGTTTGATATGTGAAGTGTCCATTTCCCGTGCTTGCGAACACAGAGAGAGAGAGAGAGAGAGAGAGAGAGAGAGAGAGAGAGAGAGACCTTTCGAATTTCCTCTTGTATGTGTATCACGTGCATATCTTTCCAACAAGCCAAAGTAAGTTTAACGCTGTTCTCGATGTCTTTGGTTATACGAGCTTTAAATTGTGGCGATCTTAAGAAGCCCCCAATCAGCGCGTGAAGCCTCTTTTGAAGATATCCATTCGTTTGAAGTATAGAATTTTGCCCCAGCAACTCTGTAATTGATTTGGGATAAGCAGGGATAAAAGTGTTCCCCTGGTTTTGCAGAACCACCTTATTCACATCAGGATCTGTGGACACAATAATGGGCGTTCCCAATATGCGTGTCTTGAATACTTTGCCGTACCTATAAAGACGAGTAAAATTGACCAAAAGAAAAAAAAGAGAGAAGTAAAGATACCTCCCAGTTTCTTGCTATGAATTGTTATTCATGGATGTTTAATGTAAAGAAACAAGGTTTCATCTCATTACAAGGGATGAGAGTAAATATCTACACAAGAATCCATAAGACATGTTGACACCTAAATTTTTGCCCAAAAAAATCATTTCCAAAAAATGGGAACACTTGTTTTTCCACAAAAATATTCCAAGTTAAATTCTTGCATATAGATTATCTAGGCATTTAATATGGTGTTTTAAATGGAAGATGTTTTTACTAAAAAAAAAAAAAAAGATGAAAAAATTGAAAATATATATTAAAAAAGATTAAAAAAAAAAAAAGAGAAAACAAGAAAACAAAAAAGTTGGGGCCAATGATCTAAATGTGACTAGCCAAGCCCAGGAGGTCAGATTTGAATTAAAATGGCAAATTGGGGCCAAATTGCAATTTCCAAAAGTTGAGGGACCAATTCGCAAATTTTGCAAAATTTTGCCCGAACCCTTAAATCATCATCTTGGTCACCAATTAAGTTGAAATTGAACTTGGGCCAACTCGAATCAATCAAATCGGGCCAAAAAGATCAAGTTTGTATTAAATTGGGTATTTTCGGATAAGAAAATGGCCAATTTTGAGGGACTTTCTTGCAAAATTGGGTGGGCAAAATTGCGAAATCTGGTCAAGATCTTAAACTACTATGCATGAGCTTGCTAATTGATCAAAAAATGCAGCCAAATTGATGGATTAAAGCACTCAAACGAGCTACCAAAACCCAGCCCACGGTTTAGCCTCATTTCGGAGTTGCTGAGTAAGCAACTTGGTGGCCCCACCATATCCTCCTCAGCCACCCATCTAGCCCGATCCTTGCACGTGATTGAAGGCCATAATGAGTAGTGCCAGTGGATGGAAATTTGCCAGGGATAAGCTGCTGAAGGCACGGGAAAATCGCACCAAATCCGGACACTCAACAGCTGCAGAAATTGGAAAAATTGGCTAAGTCAGAGAGTGGGTGAACTAGCTCAGTTGACAGGCTTGGTAGGTGGACAAAAGACCGACCAAAACTCCTCCAATTCAGTGGAGAAGAGCACGGAAGCAAGCTCTTTGAGGGAATGAGAGAGAGGAGACGAGAGAGAGAGGAGAGAGATCACGGTCGTCCCCCAAAGAGGCCCTCAGAAGCAACTCCAGAATAGCAAACCCAGAAATTCCAGACCGACCTTGAGAGAGAAAAGTGCCATTTTCACAAACTTGCAGCCAAAATTAGCCAAAACCTTCAACTAGAGAGTGAAACTTCACTCAAATATCTTTCCAACCAGAGGTCGACAAAAACCTTCGTTGTCATTTTTTCTTCTGCAGATCTGATTTTCCAGTTGAAGAAGCCAACTTCCACGGGCCCCGAGGATAATTTCTTGGTTTCTTGAGCGAAGAACCACTTGAAAGGGAAACTAAGAAGCAAGGTAAGCATCCTAGATGTATTTTCTTTCGAGTTTGAGTATGTTTTGATCATGAAAATGAAGAGGAAAAGCAGCCCGGAGGACTGATTTTCGAGGTGGAAATTTTTCTAAGTGTTGGAATCTCTTCAAGAGTTTTGCATGTGTGCTTCTTGGAGATGTCGTTTTTGATGCGTTCGGTTGGTCATTCTCTATGATGTTTGTTGCTTTTGAAAGCTCATGTCACCTACTTTCACTCGGATCAAGTAGTGTGTCCCTTAGATCTTGCATGTGATAAGTGTCGGGGCTTGAACATGGGCATGCAAACTGTTTGTTTGACTTGGGTTCAAACCCAGATTTGTGAAATCAGATCAAACCCGCATATTTGAGGATGATTTTAGCTTAGTTCTTTTGTGTTTTAAGCTATGATTTCTGTCTAATATTGCTCCTTGCATGTGGTAGTATAATCTTGATGCTTTAGTCCCACATAATATTGCTCATGGGTGAAGATTGAAGGCCGCAAACATGGCCCGCGAAGCTGTTTTGGGGTGATTTAATGCACGCCAAGTGTTCGATGAAATGCGAAACCAAGTTTCGATCTTGAAGCGGTCGATTTGAGCTTGATTATTGTGATATTCATGTGCTGTGCTACTCCATGTTAGCATAGATCGGTTTAAGGAATTATTATTAATATTTAAAAAAATATATAAAAAAAAAAAAAAAGAAAAATATGAAAATTTCAAAAATATCAAAAAATGTTGGATGTTATCAAATTAAGCCAAAAATGACATCTAGGAGATTTTCCTAATTTTATAAAGTCATTTTTCCTAATTAAATGATATTTTGGTATTTTATAACCATTTTTGTAAATAATCTATTTTGCTTAGATTAAAATTATTTAGAGTAATTTCATGCATCTAGGGAAATTTCATGCATATTTAAATTCTCATTTTGCTCACGGGGTCCTGTCCCGGGCGTGATAACAAGGCCATGTAATATTATTTGCCCGACTTGTATCGGGTTTTCATTTTCCGCATTTATTTTCAAGTTATTTCAATTTCTTGGATATTTACTTATGCACCGCTTTTCATTAATTTGAGTGTAAATTTCTCTTCTAAATTATGTTAGGATTAGTCTAGACATTTAAAAAAAACTACAAAAACATTTGCATGGACACTTAGTGGTTTCATAAAGATTATAATTGGTAATCAAGATGGTGTAGCCATTTAGATTAAAACCTTCCAAGTTAGTGGTACCACAAGGGCGCTAATAGAAACATTGGCGTAAACAAGTCCCCATTCCGAGAAATCTCTGGTTGCGTAGGAATTGAGACAACACTCCGTGTCTTGATTGGTTTCTAGCCGACCCCAATAGGCTAGTGGCGACTCTCTAGAAATATTTAGGTTGTTAAGAACTAAAAACAAAATCTAACGTCGCGCGAGGTATGGGGCAGGGAGAGCCCGCGCCTAATTTAGGGCCATTGGTCCCTCTTTAGGCAAATACCCCTAAACCATTCTTTTTGTTCCCCCGAACGGAAAAAAGTGGTCGTGACAAGACAATAGGGTTTTTAGTATCGTCCAAATTGCTCATTCTTCTCATGATGTTACTACTCTCTTCAAAGTTGTCTTCACAAAATGCCCATTCATTTAAAGATACTTGGGGAAATGCAAAACCATTTCCCCAAAGTTGAACCAAACGGGCCTTATACACCTCCATTATTGATGAGCATGTGGATATTTCCCCCTTGTTTTTATTTTATCTGCCTTTTGTCTTTTCTCTTTTTCCAGTATTCGAGCATGTGGCAGGGGTTTATTTCCCCCACCATTTTAAACTGAGCAGCACCTCTTCATTTCCTGCTATTCGTAGCTACTTTTTTTTTTTTTTTCTCTCTCCCTATTTTAGTTTGCTTTAGATATTTGCCCCTTTTCTTTTGGGAAATCTTTCAACGTGTTTAAAAAAATGAAAATCTTATTTTCATGTTTGAACCAAGAAAAACCCGTCGAAGGGAGAATATTTAGCTCTTTTTTTTTTTTTTTTTTTCTCTCTAATCGTGACAACGTGCCAAATCTAAAAAGACTCAAAGTTTAGTGAAAAGATGAGTCTGACTTTAAAGATGAAGTGACCAGTACGATAGAAATCTATAACAGCGAGAATCCGAATACAAGGAATGTGGCAACCCCCATTCTTCCAAAAAATATTGGTGACATGGAAGTGATCATTCAACATGAACCACGTGGTGTGTGCACAATAAATAGTGAGTACGAGATTTATTTAGAAAGTAATTCAGTCAATTTCGAAATAGTGCGTGCTAAAAAGGGTGTGAAAAAAGGCCTCGCCCACTTCTCGATATAGATACATGCCTTTAAAGCAGCTATATATGAATAATCGTGATTTATTTTTTTAATGATTAGAAGGCGGCATACCTAGGGGTGAGCATGGTCCGGGTTGGTCCGGGCCACCCCCTAACCCTAGGACCAACCCGTACAGTGTCGGTCCTCAATTTTTAGGACCGAGGACCGACCCTATTGAGCCTGGGACCAAGGACCGGACCGACCCAATGGGTTCGGTCCGGTTCCGTGGTCAACCGGGACCAATCGATAATTTTTTTGTCTTGTTTTTTATACTCTCTAAAAAGGCAAACCTACAAATTCAAATTACACATTCATCGACAATGCGACATTGTGCAACTACTATAAATACCAATACATATTCAGCAAATTTAAGATGACACAATAATAGAAATTTCATACTTGCTAACCGCTCATCGAGATATGGGACAAGATGGAAAGTTATTGTAATCATCTATCTTTAATATTCATAACACCATATGCAAAAGCGTTTTCTTGCATTTGATCATGTAGAGTCCACTCAACCAAAAAATGAGCTTCACACCACTTAACTAGCAAATCACCGTAGCAACTGCAGTACTACTCTACTCTTCAAAAATTTCTACCATTTGACACAAATTAAAAAGTAAAGTACAGCTGAAATTCATTAGTAAAATACAATTAAACCATAAAAGGTTCAAAATACTTAATATAAATCATGAATATATAACTTCACATCTTGTTAATTCACTTGAACTTCTAAATACCTGAAAACAAAACAAACGACACATAATTAATACTCAACAAAAGTTTTAAATTGAAATTACTATTAGTGCTATTGATAGAACATCTCACCATAACTCTTAGGTTTTATAACAGACATTTTACTTAGGTTTGAATATATAAAAGAATTATAAATAATATAATGTAATATAATATATATATAGGGGTTGGTCAGGGGTTGGACCGACCCAAAACTCTAGGACCGAGGACCAACCCGCACGGTGTCGGTCCTGGAATTTCGGGACCGAGGACCGACCTGGTCCCCTTGAGAACCGGACCGGGACCGGCGGGGTTGGGCCGGTCCAGGGGTCGGTCCAGGGTCGACCCTAGACCGCATTTTGCTCACCCCTAGGCATACCGTGTAACTCTGAATTTATTATTATTAAATTACAGAAAAAAAGCCCCCATTTTGGTGGTTTTATTAAAATATTATATTGGGTCCCTCCCTTTTTTATTAGTTTTTTAGATGATAAGAGCGGGATTAATTATTGGGGGCATAAAGGTGGGCCGGACTGTAATGGCTGAGCCTACACTGGGATTTGGACTTGTTTCTAGAAAGGCAGCAGAAGAAGATAAAAACCATTTCGGGAGTCGATTCGGCTTTGGCAGATTTCAACCTCGAATAATCCTGGCCGTTGGATGCGGCTTCTGGACATGAATAGAAAATGGAGAAAAAAATTGTAAATTATTTGATAATGATGATCGAATCATATGAATTCTGTTGAAGCCGTTTTTATTTATTAACAATATGTGTTTATAGAAATGAAAAGATGAATATCATATTGAATTTGAGTACCGGAATCGTACATGTTTCATCAATCGGCCTCAAGTTGGAGCTCATATTAGAAGTGAGTATTGGAATTAGACCAGACAGGTCAGTTTTTGATTTCTAAAGTTTGGAACTCAATAATTATTTGATGATGATGATCAAATCATATGAATTCTATTGAAGCTGTTTTTTTTTTTTTATTTGACCATATATATATGGAGAACGAAAAGGATTGAATGTTAAATTGAATTTGAGTACCGAAATCGCATATACTTTGTCAAACAACCACTTGTTGGAGCTCATATATGTGATTTTCTTCTTTAAGTTCTTGGATATAGTAGAGTCGTGCTTCATATACCTTTAGAGTTCGTTCGTTTTCACGAAAAATAAGTGATTTGGAAAACATTTTCATAAGAACAATAGCTTGTATTAGTTGAAATAATTAGTCAACAAGAAATCCTTCATTATTGGCAACAATTTATGTATCAATATTTTTGGGACAATAAAAATACTTTTTGTTTTTTTTTTTATATGCAACACAAGCAATCATTTTGAAAAAAATATTTTCCAAATCATTAATTCTCCGTAAATACAAATGTAGCCTAATGCAAAAAAATCTAACAACCTAATGAAGGCTTATTTTTTTTCTAACCAAGTTTCCAAATTTGCATTTTCGGATTTATTTATTTATTATTTATCTGGAAAATGGGGAATCGGGTCGGGCCTTTAGGCCCAGTCTGAATTGGGAAAGGACTTCGGCCCATCTCGATCTGGGCCATATCTTTGCTTTCATGGGTTTCGGCTCTTAAGCTCGGGACAGTACTGGGCTCTTATATCAAACCTCCTCAATTGAACTAAACCCATTTCGTATAAAGAATTGAACGAGCCCAAACATTTAGGGATGAGTCAAGCCCGTCTTAAATCAAACCGCAAACCAATTAGAAATAGAATGAACCCAATCCTCATTAAACCCATTTGTTAATTTATTTTATTCATTTAGTTTTGGGAAAAAGTCACCAAAAACCCCAAAATTTGTCAAAAGTGACAAATTTACCCCAATTTTTTTTTGTGACATAAAAAATTATAAACTTTGCTAATCGTGACACATTTACCCCACCAAGGACATTTTTATCTTATTATTATTTTTTTTTTCCTTTTTTCTTCTTCTCTCTTCCCTTTGCTGGCCATGGTGGAGGGAAGCTGGACTTAGGTGAGGGCGGTCCTTGACGGCCTTTACTTGGGCCTGAACTAGTGAGGACAGCCCTCGCCCAACACCGGCGAGGGCTGCCCTCGCCTAGGTTGGTGAGGGCAACACCCGGGCGGGGGCACCCCTCTCGACATAGGCGAGGGCCACCCTCGCCCGAGTCCGACTTCCTTTTGCCATGGTTGGCGAAGGGAAGAGAGAAGAAGAAATTAAAAATAAAAGAAGAATATGTTCTATAATTTAAGGTAAATGTGTTACATGAATATAAGTTTAGGGTTTTTGTGTCATGAATTTTTTTTTTGGGGTAAATATGTCATGATTAGCAAAATTTGAGATTTTTCATGTCATAAGAAAAAGTTTATGATAAATTTATTACTTTGGGCAAAGTTTGGGATTTTTGATTTTTTTTTCCTTTTATTTTTTATTATCTAATTTTCTTTTCAATTCATCATTTTGTTCTAAAAAACTGAGGACACAAACTTTGTGCATTGACTCCACCAAATGATCATCTATGCATTCAAGTTCCAAACTGAAAACAGCTCTTGCACGACCCACAAGTCTAGTTGGTCTGCCGGGGGACCACCATCATCAGCCACCGCCATTCGTCATGGTTGGTCACCGTCCATCGCAGAAGCCACCAACATTCTATTAGGTATTTCAACAGTTTTAAAATATTCACGCCCTCGTTTTATAACGGCTTTAATGGAAATTATGATTGCAATCAATTTGCAATGCTTTTGTAACAAATGATTTGATTTGTTTCTTTATTTACCCTTTTCCTTTTGTCTATAAAGAGAATCTATAAATAGCAGTCAAAAGACCCAAAAAAAAAGTCTCTTTTCTTTTTATTTATTTCTTTGGGTTTTACATTTTTTTTTGTCAGTCCTTACTCTACTTTTATTCTAACTCGCTTTCGACTTTTGCCCTGCCTCCTTATAGGGCGTGGGAGTCGAAACCCACACTCGAAACTAATTCGTTCCTATGAAAGTGATGATTTTAACCCCCATCTCCCCATTCCATGTTGGAAAGGTGGCCACAAGGGTAAATCGCGGGGTTTTACATATAATGTCATTGTTTATAATGGTTTTTTTTTTTTTTTTTTGTTTTTTCCCAATAAATTACTAGCCTCGGTTTCGGGTACATATTTACTTTATCAAAATTAAAATCTTACGAAAGTCCATTACGTTAAGGAGTTACTAACCAAAATCGTGAATGAGAAAAGATCACGAGCCCCTTTGAGGAATCACCAATTGCGGATGCGTAGGAAAGTTACCAACCATTTCGAGAGGGGACTCAAAGTTCTCCCGTCGCCACTTGGCTTGGCTTCAGGGCCCAGGGGCATGCCTCTGGTGAAAAACAACTGATACACGCGATTTCATTATTTCTGACTCGACTCCACAGTGCAACACGCACTGAAGTACACTCAACCTCTCACCGTCTCAACATGATGACGAGTTTACCTTATTTATCTCACTCAACTAAAACACCACGTTTCACCAAAAGACACATTCCACCTGAAACTTCTACTTCACGATCAGTTTGGTAATGACTGGTGCTCCGGTAGACTGTACTGGCTGCGCTACGCCGAGATGCGCCATGAGAAGCCAAACGTGGCCGAGAAGCTCTCCTCCTCTGCTCAGGCTCTCGCAATGTTCGTAGCCTTTGCACTGGCAAGCCGCGTGAACCAGCATCCTCACCCAGACCTTGCTGAGTATGTCCCACGTATCGACAGATCTCAACTGGTCGGCGAGGTGACACGCGTCGAACAGCACCGACGTGCTTTTGGCTCCGCGCAGCTTCCGTGCGGGGAGGGGAGTTCTCACTTGAAGCAGAATATGGCAGAGATAGCGCAGATCGCTTGACTCTCCCAACTTGTGCTGCTTTTTGCAGCTGCCAAAGCAGAATAATTTATGCGCCCACTCGATGACGACCGATGAGATGCTGTCTTTCTTCCTTAACGACGTCATTAGCTTGTCGTCGAAGAACTTCTGAGCTTCGACCAAAGTGTCTTCGTATCGGACCACCCCTATCCCTATTGGCAACATGGAAGGATAGAATACTAAAAGATATAGCATGTACCGAGAGACCAACTTACTCATTTTGGAGTTCCCGCAGTCTTCGTGTTGCATGCTGCCCCTGTCTTTGTGATAACAGAGCTCAGTGGCGATGTGCCAGATGAGGATGCTCTGGTCAAACTCCATCTCATCCAAACTCCACATCAGATGATCGCAGTTCGACCGCATCAGTAGTTTGCTTGCCTCCAGCTTAAGACTTGCCAACCCGCTCTTCAATTCGACGGTCTGTTCCAGTCTTACGACCATGTTCCTCATGCGATAGAAGATCAAATATTTGATGTCGCTGCCGAAAGTTTTGTAATTGATGTAGAAGTTCTTCTCCACCACCATGTGCAACTTGGCTAACCTCGGATGGCGGAAGATGCTTTTTCTTTTCCTGAGAGATGATTTCAAGAGGTGGAACTGGGTCACGCGACTTGACCATCTTTGGCTCGCGCCGAGCCGGAGAAGAGCGATGGCAGACGAAATTACGGATCTCCCGCGTCTCTGAAGCCACCAGTGGCGCATCCAATCGGAAGAAATTGCTTGAAGAAGCGAGTGAATTTCTAAAAGTATAGCCACACTCATCAACAGGAAAGTTATCCAGATGTCCACCGTGGGGTATTCCTTCTTATCTTGTAAGGAGAAAAATACCAACACGGCACCCGGCACCGAGAGACTGATGACCCAACGGACGATGCCCCAAGCGAAGTTCAGCAACGGGGCCTTGGTGAAGAGCAGATCGTACATGAACCCGAGCTCGATCTCCACGATCTCAAAAGCCTTGAACGGATCCATGGGCGGCCACATAAACATGCGCCGGCTGACGTCCAGGTCAACAGAGTTCACGGTCAGGCCCACAAAGAGAAGCTTGAAGATATTGAACAACTTATAGGCTTGGATTACACGATCTGAATCGCTGTTCACCGAGATATCCTCCGGACCCGGAATCTGTGTGATTTCGTCGCCTCGGACCTGGTAACCCTCGCCCTTCTTCAGCGTGAACTGCTCCATTTTCCTTGGGTATATGGGAATGACGTCAGGACGCGGAAGCATCGAATCTCGTAGTCGACCTCTGCTCGCCAAGTACAGACACAGCGACCTCTCCGCAAATTTGATAAACCCCACCAGGATCATACCCTCCGCTAACATCCACAGTGTAGACTCCGACAAGGCCATGGAGTAAATGTAACCCGCTAGTCCTACCTGGACACAAAGCCGCGCCAACTGCCTCAGCCATAGCTCGTTGTCTGCCAGGGCATACGCAGTGACCGTGTCGGGGCCCCCCAAGTGGAGGAGAAGGAACGGCGCCCAGAACGCTGTGATCTGGCTCTTTGGATCAATCGTCCCCTTAGTTTCCTCAATGCTGGCCAAGCGGTGCGAGAGGACACCGAGCGTGAGGGTCGCGATGGAGTCGGCCAATAGGTACGTCGTCCAGACCACGACTTGGATCCAGTTCCTGACAATGGATTTCCTCCGGCTGCCCTGAGACGCAAGGGTCAATTGGAGGAACAAGCTGAGGAGGACGAGCAACCGAAGCTCCCACTCTTTCCATAGTTCACGGATGTTTTCGGGGAGCAGGAAAAATCCCATCACCGAAAGGCGCAAAGATCGGGGCGGTGTCTCAAAAAGCGGTCAAACTTAGGATATGGAGGAGAGAGAGAGAGAGAGAGAGAGAGAGAGAGAGAGAGAGCACAAAGCAAGGCAAAGTAGCCTCAGCCTTGAATTCACCTCAGCGTCATCCTTAGAACTGCCGCCATTATATAAGCATTAGCTTGGGACAGGAAACAAATTCAGAAGCACCTATTTACCTTGCATAACATTACAAGGAACAAAAAAAAAGTAGCACGCTTCTCGAAACACACGCGACACATTATTCGCAACTCCACTTCTAGATGCATGATTGTCAAGTAATCCTCTATATTTGCCGCAAGCGGAAGTAAAGTGACAAAATTAGATTCTAACATTCGTATTAACATGTAACTTCCCCACCCGGACCTACCCCCAACCTAGAGTATGATCTGCTTTAATTGAAAAGATCAAAATATAGGCTAGAAGTTAAAACTTGGTTTCTCAATTACTGCTCTAAATTTAAATCCAATGAACCTCACTCCAATCACTGTGATTTTCACGTTTTGTCTAGCACGCATCACGAGCCTGACATGACTCATATGGAATACATAATTAACCAATTTAGCTTGCAATAACAAGTAAAGTGACGGAAATGCCAAAAGAGGGTTATAAATACTCACTCCAAATTGAAGCAATTTCAAAGCATCGAGTCAATTTTTTTGATTTCAATGGATAAGCAAATTATTTCCTTGAACACTAATCTGCTTGCCAAATCTATGAGCAAAGTAGTCAGCACGATAAAACATCCACAGGAGTGAGTTTATCTCACACCACGATTTATGACCCCCATGTTCACAAATTGTCATCCATGTCTGAATAGTTGGCATGAGGTGTGCAACACTGACCGGACATTTTTCTCCATTTATACATGATGTTTCACAATGATGCACGTAATGCCTGACGGTTATTGAACATTTTGATCTTTCACATGCTGCCTACGAAGGACATGCAACTGGTGGCCAACCTCTAGCTGAACTTAACTAAGCCCTCAACATTGCAAATCAAAATCTTCCTCCAATGCTGTACAACGTTTCCTAATGCGAATCCTCACCTGTTGAACTCGGGCAGCAGGAAAAGAGAGATGGAGATGTCGCAGCAAAAACAACTATCTTCCCATGGTGAAATAGACATGTGCATGCAAGTGGGTGGGGCGAGCCCGACTTGAGCAGGAAACCTCGATTCACCTTTGCACTTCTTATCATCCCTCGCGGTGGGGTCGATATTAGAACCTCCAAAGCCTGACGCCTGTCGATTGAAAGGGAACGAGTAGTTAAAAATTTAACGGTGACGACGGTCAATATTACCAATCTATACCCCACTAAAGACTGCAATTTTGTAGAATAAGACTTCTCATTAATATCAGAGACGACAGTAATGCCCACAAAACCAGCAAGCGTCCCATGTACAATGGCAAAACAAAGGTCCCCGGCACTGCAAAACCAGTAATCTTCGTATATCACTGGAAAAGAGAGAGAATGATATTCATAAAACAAGGATAAATTTTGCGCAGAAGGCCATCCCACGATCCTCGAAATTACCATGCAGCTGACGAGTAGTATAATTATGGAGAAACGAAGGTAAGCCTGGCGTAATTGCCCAGAGAGAATCTCTGTATCTTTGTGGTAAATCTGCAAGATGAAAATATAAGCGGCGGTCAAGCTTGTTTTCTCAAGTAAAAGGTCTATGTTATGTAGTTCAAACATCATGCACGTATTTATAAGGACCGATAAGAAATTGTAACTTTCAGAAGCCACATCGAATCTTCAAAACCACATGTGAGATTTAAAAAAACTTGAAATTTAGTGGGGGAGATGAGTCGATGGGAACATGAATAAAGTATCACGATAGAAATCTATAATGGCTGGAATACGAACACAAGAGAAATGGCAACTCCATTCTACGAGAGAGTGCCGGTGATGCGAGAACTATTATTTGGGTATGGGTCACATGGCATGCATTGCAATCAATGATAAGACGAGATTTATATAGTTAGTAACACAATTGATTGATAACCACTGGGATTCGCCCTAGTGGCCACCCTTCCAACATGGAAGGGGGAGGTGAGGGGTTCAAATCCCCACCTTCTTAGGAGGGGATGGGGTGGGGACGCGTAAGTTTCAAGAGTGGGTTTCGACTCCCACGCCCTGCAAAGAGCGGGGGCAAAGTCCGAGAGTGAGTGTAGAATAGGACTTGTTGACACCTAAATTTTTGCCAAAAAAATCATTTCCAAAAAATGGGAACATTTGTTTTTCCACAAAAATATTCCAAGTTAAATTCTTGCATATAGATTATCTAGGCATTTAATATGGTGTTTTAAATGGAAGATGTTTTTACTTAAAATATATATATATATATATATATATATATATATATATAAAATTGAAAATATATATTAAAAAAAAAGATTTAAAAAAAAAGAGAAAACAAGAAAAAAAGAAAAAGTTGGGGCCAATGATCTAAATGTGACTAGCCAAGCCCAGGAGGTCAGATTGGAATTAAAATGGCAAATTGGGGCCAAAATGCAATTTCCAAAAGTTGAGGGACCTATTCGCAATTTTTGCAAAATTTTGCCCGAACCCTTAAATCATCATCTTGGTCACCAATTAAGTTGAAATTGAACTTGGGCCAACTCGAATAAATTAAATCGGGCCAAAAAGACAAAGTTTGTATTGAAATGGCTATTTTTGGATAAGAAAATGGCCAACTTTGAGGGACTTTCTTGCAAAATTGAGTGAGTACAATTGTGAAAAATGGCCAAGATCTTAAACTACTATACATGAGCTTGCTAATTGATCAAAAACGCAGCCAAATTGATGGATTAAAGCACTCAAACGAGCTACCAAAACCCAGCCCACGGTTTGGTCTGATTTCGGAGTTGCTGAGTAAGCAACTTGGTGGCCCCACCATATCCTCCTCAGCTGCCCAACCAGCCCGATCTCTGCACGTGATGGAAGGCCATTATTGGTACTGCAAATGGACAAACATTTGTCAGAGATAAGCTTCTGAAGGCACGGGAAAATCGCACCAAACCCGGACACTCAACATCTGCAGAAATTGAAAATCTGGCTAAGTCAGAAAGTTGTTGAAGTAGCCCTGTTGACAGGCTTGGTAGGTGGACAAAAGACCGACCAAAACTCCTCCAATTCAGGGGATAACATCTACGAAGCAAGCTCTTTCAGGAGAGGAGAGAGAAAAGACGAGAAGGAGAAGAGAGAGCACACGGTCGTCCCCCAAACAAGCCTTCAGAGGCAACTCCAGAAAAGCAAACCCAGAAATTCCAGACCGACCTAGAGAGAGAAAAGTGAGATTATCACACACCTGAGGCAACAATTAGCCAAAACCTTCAACTAGAGAGTTAAACTTCACTCAAAGATCTTTCCAACCATAGGTCGCACGTCCCAAATGGAGATCGGGAAGGCCTCCTAAAGCCCCCGAAAAACTACCCTCCTGGCGGGCCAAAGAAAGTCTGAATTTTTCTAAGTGTTGAGCCCGGTTGGTCACGAGTGAGAGAAAGCGAGTGTTTTTGAGAAAGTTGAGAGACAAATGAGGAAAACCATGAGTTCAAAACCAAAGTAGAATACATATAGCTTTGTTTGGTGTTTATTTTTCCAACAAAAAGGTCATGGAGTCTAATTTTGGAGGTTAATGAAAACCTTCGTTATCATTTCTTTCTTTGCAGATCTTGTTTTCCAGTTGAAGAAGCCAACTTCCACGGGCCCCCGAGGATAATTTCTTGGTTTCTTGAGCGAAGAACCACTTGAAAGGGAAACTCAGAAGCAAGGTAAGCATCCTAGATGTATTTTATTTCGAGTTTGAGTACGTTTTGATCATGAAAATCAAGAGGAAAACTAGCCCGGAAAACTGATTTCTGAGGCTGAAATTTTTCTAAGTGTTTGAAATTCTTCAAGAACTTTGCAAGTGTGCTTCTTGGAGAGGTCGTTTTGATGTCTTTCGGCGGGCCATTCTCTATGATTTTTGTTGCATTTGAAAGCTCATGTTACCTACTTTCACTCGGATTAAGTAGTGTTTCCGTAGATCTTTCATGTGATAAGTGTCGGGGCTTGAACATGGGCATGCAACCTGTTTGTTTGACTTGGGTTCAAACCCAGATTTGTGAAATCAGATCAAACCCGCATATTTGAGGATGATTTTAGCTTAGTTATTTTGTGTTTTAAGCTATGATTTCTATCTAATCTTGCTCCTTGCATGTGGTAGTGTAATCTTGATGCTTTAGTTCCACATAATATTGCTCATGGGTGAAGATTGAAGGCCGCAAACATGGCCCGCGAAGCTGTTTTTGGGTGATTTAATGCACGCCAAGTGTTCGATGAAATGCGCAAACCAAGTTTCGATCTTGAAACGGTCGATTTGAGCTCGGTTATTGTGACATTCATGTGCTGTGTTACTCCATGTTAGCATAGATCGGTTTAAGGAATTATTATTAATATTTTTTAAAAAAATAATAATAAAAAAGAAAAATATGAAAATTTCAAAAATATCAAAAAATGTTGGATGTTATCAAATTAAGCCAAAAATGACATCTAGGAGATTTTCCTAATTTTATAAAGTCATTTTCCTAATTAAATGATATTTTGGTATTTTATAACCATTTTTGTAAATAATCTATTTTGCTTAGATTAAAATTATTTAGAGTAATTTCATGCATCTAAGGTAATTTCATGCAAATTTAAATTCTCATTTTGCTCACGGGGTCCTGTCCCGGGGTGTGATAACAAGGCCATGTAATATTATTTGCCCGACTTGTATCGGGTTTTCATTTTCCGCATTTATTTTCAAGTTATTTCAATTTCTTGGATGTTTACTTATGCACCGCTTTTCATTAATTTGAGTGTAAATTTCTCTTCTAAATTATGTTAGGATTAGTCTAGACATTAAAAAAAAAACCTACAAAAACATTTGCATGGACGCTTAGAGGTTTTGTAAGGATTATAATTGGTAATCAAGATTGTGTGGCCATTTAGATGAATAACCTTTCAAGTTAGTGGTACCGCAAGGGCGCTAATAGAAACATTAGCGTAAACAAGCCCCCGTTCCTAGAAATCTCTGGTTGCGTAGGAATCGAGACAACACTCCCGTGCCTCGATTGGTTTCTAGCCGACCCCAATAGGCTAGTGGCGACTCCTAGAAATATTTAGGTTGTTAAGAACTAAAAAAACAAAATCCAACGTCGCGCGAGGTATGGGCTTGGGAGAGCCGCGCCTAATTTAGGGCCATTGGTCCGCCTCTTTAGGCAAATACCCTTAAACCATTCTTTCTTTTTCCCCGAACGGAAAAAAGAGGTCGTGACAGGATCGACCAAAAAAAAAAAAAAAAACACAGTTGATTGATTTTAAGATAGTGCGCACTAGGGGTGAGCATCGGTCTAGAGTCAACCTTGGACTAGCCCAACCTTGCCGATCTTGGTTCGGTTTTCAGGGATACTGGGTCCGTCCTTAGTCCTAAGATTTCTGAACCAACATTGTGCGGGTTGATCCTCGGTCCTAGGAGTTTATGTTTGGTTCAACCTAGATCAACCTGACATCTAATATATTATTTATAATTTTTATATATAAAGAAAACCCTAAAATAAATGGTGTCAATAACATTAAACAGCTCATTAGTGAGGAGTTCAAGTAATTTTACATTATTCTTTGATAACTTCGATTTTTAATGTCTTTTACAATGTTAACAACCATAATTTACAAATTAGGAAATTGTTCTTGTGAGGAGCCCTCACGGCATCCAAAAAGGCATATACGGTTTCACGGCATCCTCCTCTAGTACTTGTTCTCTTTTGTCTTATTTGTCCTCTTAATTAGTGCACACAAAAAAAGGTGTGAAAAAAACTCCCTTTTTTATGATTAGAAAGCGGCCTACAATGTTAATTAGAACTTATTAATATTAAATTGTCAAAGAAAGACCCTCTTTCTGGTGGTTTTATTAAAAAATTATGATGGGTCCCATCGAAGCTTCTTGTTTATTTTTTAATTATTTAGATGATAATAGTGGGATTAATTTTTGGGGTTTAGAGGTGGGCCGGACCAAAGAGGCTGGGCCTACACTGAGATTTCTATAATAACAGCAGAACAAGTAAAAATCATTTGGGACTTGATTATGCTTTGGTGGATCCCAAGCTCGAATGATCGTGGCCGTTCGATACGGCTTTTGAAAATGAGGAGAAAATGGAGCAAAAAAATTGGAAATTAGACATATCGTTTGGCTGTCGAAATTCCCATTGTTACTAAATTTAGAGGGTGTTTATGATAAGTGTGGATTTCTATTTTTGCGACATTGTCACAGAGTTTACGTGGAATTCAGGCTGACCTGATTAAAGGTTTGAAAAGAGGGTTAGAGAGAAATTTGCTTTAATCACCTTTCTAATTGGTGGATTATTGTTGGATGAAATCCCTTAAAGTATTTTGAAGTTGACAAAACAGTTTTATCAGTCTAGTCTGAAAACTTACAGACTCTTTTGACAAAGTCTGAAGATCAAAGTTTGAAGATCAAAGTCTGAAGATCAAAGTCTGAAGCTAGCAAGACTCAAGACTTATATTTCAAAGTCTACTCACATGGACAGTTTCCAAAACGACGTTTATTCTGATCTTATATGATCTTTATTCTAACGACTAGTGGATATCTTTCTACTGGATTAAGTACTAAACGATCTTAGTTTTATATGGAATATGTTTAGATTCTTTGACGACTTCGCAACTTATATTTGGAAGGATCTACTTATGGAAACCGAGATCCTGATTGTATGGGCGAGCAGGATTGATGGGCTATCAACACTTACCTTAAAGAGCTCGAGATCTCTCTAATTGATTCTGTCCAACGGGTTGATTGGAAGAACTTCTTTGGAAGGTGCCAACGGTATTGAAGGCATGAAGAAGTATATAAGAGAGATGCTCTAGTTGTTGAAGGGTGCGGATAGAAGAATTCCAAAGTCTGAATCTCCTTTTCTATTTTGCGATATCATTCTTTGAGCGTTACATGTAATCAAAAGAGAGATCATATTGTAGACCTTGAGGAAGTGTAGTAGAGTAATCTACACTTTGTGGACTCAAGAGCGTGACTGTAATCACTCTTATTGATTCTTAGTGAAATCCGGCCCCGGAAGGGTTGTCCGTGCGGGAGAGTGGACGTAGACTTGATCTAAGTCGAACCACTATAAATCTGGAGTCTTGATTCTCTATCCCTAATCCTTTATATTGTTAACTGTTTTCATTTGTTGCAATCGTTGATTTTAAATTACTTATATCTCATTCGGTTTATATTGTTAAAATCGCTATAAACACCTATTCACCCCCCTTTAGGTGCTAATTCTAGTTCTAATAATTGGTATCAGAGCTTGTGTACTTGTTTATAAGAAGTGTCTTTACTTCTAAGTAAAAGATCTATGGCTAGTATGCTGCCTACAGGGTTGGTTGAAGGTCAAAGCAATACCAGACCTCCATACTTTGATGGAAAGGATTACAGCATATGGAAAAATAAGATGAAGGCATTCCTAAGATCGAAAGATCCTTTGGAATGGGAAGTGGTTGATAAAGGAATCATTCCTGTTGCTGCATCAGACTCAAAGAGAGGAAAAGAACCTGATGTTCCTACTCTTTTGACTCAAGAAGAAATCACCAAGAGACGAGACTCTCGACGCCAAAGCTATTTACTCTTTATATTGTGCTTTATCCCCTTTTGAATATAATAGAATATCTTCTTGTGATACAGCAAAAGAAGTATGGGATAGGTTTCACATTACCTATGAAGGAAGCGATCGTGTGAAAGAAACAAGGATCAACATTCTCTTGGGACAATATGAAGTTTTTAAGATGAGATCGGGAGAATCAATTGCGACATGTTTAGTCGCTTTACTGAAATTGTGAATGGTCTTGAATATCGGGGACATCCAATCTCAAGACATATGAAGGTCAACAAACTTCTTCGAGGACTCTCAAAAGAGGCGGAATTATATAAAAACCTCAATAAGGGAGACACAGAGGATTGCTCCACTTTCGTAGATGAATTGGTTAGGACTCTTCAATCCTATGAAGTAGAATGAGACCAACGAAGAGGAAGACTCAAAAGGTAAGAAATCTATTGCCTTAAAGTCTAATGACTATTCGATGATACGAGACTACGAAGAAGATCTAGATGATGAAGAACTTGCACTTATGATAAAGAGATTCAGAAAGTTGAACAGAAAAGGAAGGAAATTCAATTGGAAGAAACAAAATTCTCAAAGGTTTCAAAACAGGTCAACGAGAGGAAGATGATACGAATAAAGAAGTGACTTGCTTTGAATGCAGAAAAATGGACACATCGAGACCTAACCGTCCTCTCGTTAAAGAAGAGAAAAGGGAAGACGAGAAAAATAGGAAGGCACTCAAAGCGAGAGACTTGGAGTGATATTGAATGTGAAGATAGTGACAATGATTATGCCAATATTTGTTTGATGGCAAAATCGGACTCGGACTCGAGACCTTGATTCGAGACACGGACTCGAGACGGCGAACTCGAGGTTAGTAACTTGAAAATTCCCGTTAAAGTTTCTAAATACATTGATGAACTTTGTCTTAGTCTGAAAACCTCTCTTAAGAGGATCTCCGAATTGAAAAGGGAAAATTCTACATTGAAACAACAGGATAAACTTATGAAAGAAAAGTTTGAAAAACTGGAAAAAGATTTTGCTGTTGTGAAAGAAAACTCAGACAGTATTTCAAATGAAAATAATCTTTTGAAAAATGATATTACTAACATATCAAAGAGATTTTCAAATGATTACGAAAAGCTGGATAAGATTCTTTCAATACAAAGACCATATTTTGACAAGTTAGGTCTTGGTATGACTTACGAAACTATTCCAGCGATTGATTTTCCGAAGGTAAAAGAAAAAATTAAACAAAGACCAGCTAGAGCTGTTTACAAGAATCATTTCGAAAGTCTTTGTAAAACCTGTTGGTAGAAATGCTCGAGATGTTTCAAGTGTAAAAGCTTAGAACACTTTGAGAAATAATGTCCTTTGGTTTGGAGACTGTTAAAAGAGCTAGGCTAAGACTGTCTATTGTTCTAACACTTCGGACCCAAGATGGTATGGATACCAAAAAGAGCTTGATTTACGTTAATTGCGGGTTACTATAAAAAAGAAGATAAAATGGTATCTTGATAGTGGCTGCTCAAGACATATGACGGGAGACTCAGTTTGCTTCATAAAACTTATCCGAGATAGACGGAGGAAAAGTTTCCTTTGGTGGTAACAACAGAGGAAAGATTACTAGTCGAGGAACAATGAAGATTGGAAGTTTGTCTATCAATAATGTTTTATTAGTTGAAGGATTAAATTACAACCTGCTTAGCATAAGTCAGTTGTGTGATTCTGGTTTCAAGATCAACTTTCAGGAAGAAACGTGCTCTAGAATCAGTAAAGACTTTACTCAATCTTTTGCGGTCGAAGACATGGAAATATCTATCTTTGGATGTGAATCAAGAAAGATCACGAGTGCTTAATATCAGTACAAGATGAAGCAAATCTATGGCACAAAAAGCTAGGCCATATCAACATGAAGCAAATCAACAAGATCTCTACAAAGAAACTTGTTCGAGGATTGCCTATTCTGAATTATTCAAAGTCGATCTATGTACACCATGTGTCTTTGGGTAAACAGGTTAGAAACTCTTACAAATCAATAAATAAAGTTTCCACTAATCATGAATTGCAGCTTTTGCACATGGATTTGTTTGGACCTACCGAACGAAAAGCATTGGTGGTAAAAGGTTCTGTCGGTAATAGTGGATGACTATTCACGATTCACTTGGGTCTACTTTCTTACAAGTAAGTCAGAGACTTTCTCTCTTTTCAAAATTTGCTAAAAAGGTGCAGAATGAGAAATGTCACACTATTACAAGCATTCGTACAGACCATGGAGGTGAGTTTGAAAATCAAGACTTTGCTAATTTATGTGATGAATTTGGTTTTCAACACAAATTCTCTTCTCCATATACACCAGAACAGAATGGGGTTGTGGAAAGGAAGAATAGATCTTTACAAGAAATGGCAAGAACACTTTTAATTGGAAATCAAGTTTCTTCAAGGTTTTGGGCAGAAGTTGTTTCAACTGCTTGCTATATTATAAACCGAGTGTTTTTAAGACCAATTCTTGAGAAAACTCCTTATGAAATTTTTAAAGGGAAGAAACCAATAGTTTCTTATTTTCAAATATTTGGTTGCAAATGTTTTATTCTAAAGAATGCAAATGATCGTGTTGGTAAGTTTGAAGAAAAATCAGATGAAGGATTCTTTCTTGGATACTCTACTTCAAGCAAAGCTTTTAGAGTGTTCAACAAAAAGACTCGGCGTGGAAAAATCAATGAATGTCAAATTTCAAGACTCTTTACAAGTTCGGCAGATACGGATCGAAGATTCGAGAATCTGCTCCGGATATTGCTAGATCTAACTCCTTTGAAGCGGTTGCTAAATCAAAATCGTACAACAAGCTACCGATGAAGAACCTAATCAAGAAGAAGATCAACAAACTATCGATCGAACAAGAATCGGAAGCACAAGTCTAGTCATCTGAAGAACTCATTATTGGAAACATTAATGAGGGAATTCGAACAAGATCCAAAAGGCGAGAAGAGTCTAGTCTTGTTGCTCTTATTTCTGAAATAGAACCCAAAAATATTGAAGAAGCTTTAGCGATGAAAGCTGGATTGAAGCAATGCAAGAAGAGCTCAGACAATTCAGTATTAACGACGTATGGGAATTAACTCCCAAACCAAAAGGTAAATCAGTTATTGGAGCTAAATGGGTTTTCAAGAACAAAGTTGATGAAAAAGGCAAAGTAACGAGAAACAAAGCAAGACTCGTAGCTAAAGGATACACGCAAGAAGAAGGGATAGACTATGATGAGACTTACGCCCCAGTAGTAAGGTTAGAGGCAAACAGATTACTACTTGCTTTTGCTTGCTATAAGAATTTCAGGTTGTTTCAAATGGATGTCAAAAGTGCATTCCTGAATGGATTTATTCAAGAAGAAGTCTACGTAGAAAAACCTCCTGGTTTTGAAGATTCAAAGAAACCAGACTCGTAATCGAAGAAAGCTTTATATGGACTGAAACAAGCTCCTCGAGCTTGGTATGAAAGGCTAAGTAATTTCTTAATTCATAGTGGCTTTTCTAAAGGAAAGGTAGACACTACTTTGTTCATTAAAAAGGAAGGTAAAAGCTTTCTACTTGTTCAGATTTATGTTGATGACATCATATTTGGATCATCTAATGAGACTTTGTGCAAGAAATTTTCTAAGTCTATGCGGGATGAATTCGAGATGAGCATGATGGGTGAACTATCCTTTTTCCTTGGTCTACAAGTCAAACAACTAAAGGAGGGAATATTCATTCATCAAGAGAAATATGCAAAAGAACTTGTTAAAAAGTTCGGTCGGAAAATTGCAAAAAGACTCGACATACCAATGTCAAGTTCCTTGAAGATAGACAAAGATGAAGCAAGGAAGAAAATTGACCAAAAGTTATACGAAGTATCATTGGCTCACTTCTTTATCTTCGCATCCGGACGACATATTATTTAGTGTTTGCATATGTGCTAGGTTTCAATCGACCCTAGAGAATCTCACTTAAGTGCTGTTAAACGTATTATTAAATATGTTGCTACTACTTGCTAAGATCGGTCTTTGGTATCCCAAAGAATGAGACTTTACACTTCTTGGCTATTTAGACGCAGATCTTGCGGGTTGTAGAGTTGAAAGAAAAAGCACTTCAGGTACTTGTCAATTGCTTGGAAACGAGGGCGGTATCCTGGTTTTCGAGGAAACAAAATCTTGTGGCTCTTTCAATAGTGAAGCGAGAATACGTTGCTCTTGGAAGTTGCTGTTCTCAAATATTATGGATAAAACAATAACTGCAAGACTTTGGCATTGAAGACTCTTGCACAGAAATTAGATGTGACAACACCAGTGCAATCAATCTTACAAAGAATCCTATCCTACATTCAAGAGCAAAACACATTGAGATTCGACATCACTTTATAAGAGATCATGTTCAGAACAAAGAAGTCTTGATACAATTCATAGACTCAAAGAATCAAGCGCGAGACATCTTCACAAAGCCACTTGAGAAAAGCTTGTTTGAGTTTATTCGCTCAAGACTCAATATTTTATCTCTTGAAGAATGCTGAAGCTCGGACTCGGTAACTAAAGTCGACGAGCATCGAGACTCAAAGGTTAAAAGCGAGAATACGAATCGACACGATTGTAAGTTCACTTACTTAAACTGTCTTATTGATAAGGTAAGATTATCTGTCTATTTTAAGGCGGTTATTTTTAAAGAGAGTGGTTATCGTTTTATTAAGGCAATTATTTTTTCAAAAAGGAAAATTCAAGATTTTCAAAAGATACGACGCTTGGTTTATCCCCGTACTGTTATCCTTATACACCTATTCTCCTTCGTTTTCACTTTACTCAAAAACCATAGATCAAAAGCTTTTCACTGCTCTGTATTTTTCTCTCCAAAACTTCTTCGTTTCAAAGTTCTCAACTTTCTTGCGACATAAGTGAGAAAGTCTCTCCAAAGAAAAGCACAATGTCATATCAGAGGAAGTCATCCAGAATAGCAAACAGGGGACCACAGGGATCTGGTGAGGGGCTTATGCACTTTGATCTCACTGAGGAAAGCGACATTCCTACTTAGCAAACTCCTCAACAATCTCAACAACGGTCATCCCCAACTAGACCTCAAGAACAGAGCCCTCAAGATGCAGAAACGATTTATGAAGATATCGAACCAGTAAGAACTCTTAAGCCTGCCTTTGTTTACAAGCTTTACTCGCGTTAAAGGAAGGTGGTTCGCTATGTCTTTCGTGGATGAGTTTATGAAAGAGAAGGGTTATAGAAACGAGACGCACTTTCTTCTTTGTTATGGAAAGGTCCTGGAGTTGTGCCCGAGGGAACGGCTACAAGAGCATTTGCAAATTTCCCTAGTGACCTTAGGTTTAGTAGTATGAATCAGCCTGAGGGAAAGGATGATGATGAAAAGATGTTCATACACTTTAAACCATGGATGGGTGTGGCTGCAAGCCTTCAAGGGAAGAGGGATGAATTGTTCCGCTCAGACGGACACCGGAAGAGGTATGAAAAATTGCTGAAGCGTGGGGTGATGAACCCACGAACTGTGGATTTCGATTTTCTGGACTTGTTGAGCATAAATCTGCGAGAGAAATTCGAAAAACTCCAACTTTATCAGTTCGCACGGCGCTGTGACACGGCACATTCTGAATTGACGGCTTATTTCTACTCCAATATCAGTTTCATTGATGCAAACAGCTTTACTTTCAGCGTGAGGGATAAAGAGTATGTCATTGATAATGACATTTTGGCTGATGTGCTTGGTGTGGAAAGATGGGCTTTCCAACCAATCGGCGTGTCTGTAAGCCATGCTACTCTTGAACTAGCAAGGGACAGAATTGCAGAAGGAAGACTCTCTTACTCGGAATGAATGCACCAAATACTTTGCTGCACAAGATTGTAATCAACTGTCTAAGACCCAAATCGACATCCAAGACGGATGTATCAATTTCGAAGCTAAGTTGATGTTTGCCATCAAGATTGGTGTAAACTTCTCTTTGCCGCATACTATCATATTTCACATGTATAGATGCATGGTAAAGGACAAAGGAAAGCTTCCTTATGATGCTCTCATTACTCGTCTCTTCAGACATCTAAACATTCAACCTCCTCATATTCTCACAAAGTGAAGACTATTGATAAAATGGTCATCGGGCTGAGGATGATTACCAAGATGCGTCCGAAAGAGCTTAGCAAGAAGCTTGAGCAATTCAAGGAAAAGACTCCTATCAAGCTCGACCGGACTCATCAGCAGCCAAAAGGAAAGGGAAAGAACCTGTGGTTAGTTCTACCAAGAAGAGGAGGGCAGTCATCCTGGAAGATGAAGATGATGAGGATGCTATACCCATCTCTACTCTTATTTCTCAATTTGCTGCATCTATTCCAACTGTTCCAGAACATCAAGTTGCAAAGAAAGAGAAAGAAAAAGAGGAAGAGAAAGAGCAAGAGAAAGAAGAAGAGAAGACAGAGGAAGAAAGAGAGGAAGAGGAAGAAGGAAAAGAAGAACCAGCGAGATGAACCGAAAGAACAGATTCTCCAGCGAAAAGGAGGATCTACAACAGCCTGTCATTGAGGAAACTTCTCAGAAAGAAGAGTTCTTTTCTCCTCCAGAAGACATGGAAACATGGGGAGAAAAAGAAAGAGAACACACACCTCTTCGGCTGACTTTCAGAGAAGAGGATGCACAAACAGTGTTAGTCGATCACCTCCTAATGCGAGGATATTCATGCTGCACGTTTCTGAAGGAGAGGCATCATCTCCACACACCGAACTTCCCGCCGACATTCATGCGGCTTGACTCCACCTTCGGACCGAGCTGAAACAAGCACTCGACCGACAACTCGGAGATTTTCAAAGGCTGCTTGAGATCATCTTGGAACTTAAAGGTCAAATTTATGCCATGGGATATGAATTTCAGACCTTGCAGAATGAAAATCATGCAATGTTCATCACTTTGCATGATCGGCTTAAAGATGTTCAGCCGGCGTCGGATTCGGGATACCGCAAAGGGCACTACTCTCACCCAAGTACGGGAAGATTTGAGGAAGTTGGAAGACACCGTCAAGTCTATGGGAGACTTTCAACTTGTTCGCATTCCTCGAGCTCCTTGATTTTTTTTATGCTGACAAAAAGGGGGAGAAGACTTTGCAGATTTTTGATTTTCTGTTCTCAAAACCAAATCCTATCTTCTTATCTTTTTATTGCTTGCTATCTTGACTTTGACTTGAGTTTTTAAACGTGTGCAGTTTTTTGAATGTGTGCTCACTATGGCAATACTTTAAGCTTTGTAAATTAGATAGTACTGTCTGTTTATGACTAATGAGGTTTCGGTGAATGCAGATCGTGTACGGGGAAAGTCGTGTACTGTGATATCTGTGTACATGATAACTTATACTATCTTATTTAATCTTTTATGATGCTTGCTTAAAAGTTGTATTGCATGGCGATAATATTCAAATCTGCAAGAAAGTTTTGTCACCATAAAAAAAGGGGAGATTGTTGGATGAAATCCCTTAAAGTATTTTGAAGTTGACAAAACAGTTTTATCAGTCTAGTCTGAAGACTTATAGACTCTTTTGACAAAGTCTGAAGATCAAAGTCTGAAGCTAGCAAGACTCAAGACTTATATTTCAAAGTCTACTCACATGGACAGTTTCCAGAATGACGTTTATTCTGATCTTATATGATCTTTATTCTAACGACTAGTGGATATCTTTCTACTGGATTCAGCACTAAACGATCTTAGTTTTATATGGAATATGTTTAGATTCTTTGACGACTTCGCAACTTATATTTGGAAGGATCTACTTATGGAAACCGAGATCCTGATTGTATGGGCGAGCAGATTGATGGGCCATCAACACTTACCTTAAAGAGCTCGAGATCTCTCTAATTGATTCTGTCCAACGGGTTGATTGGAAGAACTTCTTTGGAAGGTGCCAACGGTATTGAAGGCATGAAGAAGTATATAAGAGAGATGCTCTAGTTGTTGAAGGGTGCGGATAGAAGAATTCCAAAGTCTGAATCTCCTTTTCTATTTTGCGATATCATTCTTTGAGCGTTACATGTAATCAAAAGAGAGATCATATTGTAGACCTTGAGGAAGTGTAGTAGAGTAATCTACACTTGTGGACTCAAGAGCGTGAGACTGTAATCACTCTTATTGATTCTTAGTGAAATCCAGCCGGTAAGGGCTGTCCGTGCGGGAGAGTGGACGTAGGCTTGATCTAAGCCGAACCACTATAAATCTGGAGTCTTGATTCTCTATCCCTAATCCTTTATATTGTTAACTGTTTTCATTTGTTGCAATCGTTGATTTTAAATTACTTATATCTCATTCGGTTTATATTGTTAAAATCGCTATAAACACCTATTCACCCCCCTCTAGGTGCTAATTCTAGTTCTAACAATTATAAGCTGTAGGCATCGACCATATATAAAATCAACTAAATTATATTATTATGAGTGATGTCTATGAAGTTCAGTTGAAGGAAGTTTCCTTTTCTCCAAACAGGAGATGGAGACAACATGATCATTATATTGCAAAAAAATTAAATTATCATCTATATTTTTGTGTCCATACATTGGTTTACATCATCATTTTTTAAAACCTGCATTTTGCATCTTATGCTTTGTTGCTAGATTTAAACTTCTGTCTTCCCCAAGTGATCCTTATAAATTTATTTATCGAAGTACCATCTTCTTTCTCAAACGCCCTCTTCGCTCTCTATCCCTCCAAAGAAAAAATGTAAACCTCTTAATTCCTTCCTCTTTCATCCTCCTCCTCTCTCTTTTCCCCACCCTCTCAGCCACTTCCCGCCGGACTCGGTTACTGTGGCTGGCGCTTTCTCAGTCCGAGCAATCATCCTTGGTGACGCAGCTATCGTACCAAGGTCCACATGCCAGGAAACAAATTTTAGAACCTCGCCCTTGATCTCCAGGTTGTCATTCTGGATGGGCCCCGTTTTATCCACGAGGAGAGAGCACAACAAGTGTGGGACGAAATTCTCAACTTCTTTCGTAAACTTCCTGCTGAACAGCAACTTTTGTTGGTCTCGATCATGCTGCGGAAAGTATCTGGGTGTCCCGCTACCTTCCCCACCTTCTCTCCACTGTGCAGTGTTCGTGCCAATATCAATCGACGGAAGAATGAGATCATTTGCATAGTCACGTGCTTCTTCCGTCCCTCATGAAATGAATCGTGCATTTTCTCCCTCATGTCTTCCCTCGTGAAATGAATTGCAATTCACTTCTTCTGCGGTAAAATGACATCTAGAATGGCAAAACTTGGCATGAGGGATATTTTAGTGCCAAAAATTCGGAAATGTACACTTAAGTGCAACTTTCTTTTCAAGAATAGGATACCCGAGTGTCAAGTTCGGCGAAAGTGGCCAAAAATATTACGTGGCAATTTTTTAATAAAATAACTCACCTACATGGCACGTCGAAGAGTTAAGTCAGCAATGAACAACTAAAACGACGTTGCTTTGTCTTTTTTCCCTTAAATTTTGATATAAATATTAATTAAATTAAAATATTTATATTTATTTATTTTTTAAAAAAGGAGGAGGCTGGAGGCGAGGGCAAGCCCTCCTTCTGTGATTTGCTTATGCTTTTTTCTTTTTCTTTTTCTAATATTTAAATTTAATTTAATTAATATTTATATGAAATTCAAATCAAGGCAAAATGATGTCATTTCTGGGGTTTTCTTTTCACGTCAACGTGCAAAACAATGTCGTTTTGTACTTGTCTTGTTGGAAAAATAACACATCAGCATTTTGATTTGATTTTTTTGCCGTTGGCACTTAACTAATCCATTTTGTTCCGATTTTGACACTTAAGTGTACATTTCCGAACTTTTGATACTTAAGTATTCTCTGTGTCAAATTTTCACACGGTGCGCATGATAAAATTTCTGGAACAGAAATTGATTTCTCAATTTCTATTTCAGAAATTAAGAAGTTAAAAATTTTAGCTTCTAATTTCTTCATCAAATCTCTTCTAGAAATAGAAAAATCAAATTGTATTATCAAACAGATTTCTGTTTCAAACCTGTTCCGGGAAATAGAGAAATAGAGAAATAGAGAAGTAGAAATTTTATCATGCGCATCCTAAGGGGCGCATGACAAAATTTCTGAAACAGAAATTGATTTCTGGCCAGAAATTGATTTCTCAATTTCTATTTCAGAAATTGAGAAGTTAAAAATTTTAACTTCTGATTTCTTTTTCAAATCTATTTCTAGAATAGAAATCTATTCCAGAAATAGAAAAATCAAATTGTGTTTATCAAATAGATTTTTGTTTCAAATCTATTCTGGAGAATAGAGAAACAGAGAAATAAATAAGTAAAATTTTTATCATGCGTCCGGCTCCCCTTTTTTTGTATATGCTATGCTTAGACTCATGTTAAGAGAATTGAGTATCCATGAAACTACCATGAAATTATAAATATTTGAGACATTAAATTAGGGAGCCATTTGATCCAGCTTCTCTAGTGGTCCATCAATAAACACAATATTTTTAGCCCGCAATACACATCTTGTTGCCTTTGACCATGTTATATAGTTATCCCTAGTTAGCACGCATGAAATGAGTACACTTTTAGGATTAACGGAGGTGTTGAGATGATATGGTAGAAAGGGTCAACCACTATCTTTGTAGATGCTTTTGCAGTCATATCATAAACAATGCTCTTTGCTTTGATATTAGTGTTGAGTGATGCCGGGCCTTTTTTCTCCCTAAAAATTAGCTCTAAAGGTAAGGATTTATTTCTCCTTGCACATTAGGTCCTGGGTCGAAGACGCAACAACCCGTAACCCTTCCGTATAACTATTGGGTCTAGACTTATTAACAACCTCGGCTCTAATATCATGAGATATTGTATAACATTTTAAAAGTTTAAGTTATTAGATAAATGCGTGGTTTAACACCTCGCTTTACTAAACTTTAATCTGCAGCTTTTCCGGTCTATAAAACTCGCAGCTCGTTATATGTTGAGCACCGTGAATTCACAGGCCGACTGAACTAGCATGCCGAGTTCTCTCGTGAGCCTGAATAATCATGTCTTCAAATGCTTATGATTTGAGGTTGGAACACATGCTTTACTAGTCACATGCGAGTTTGAAAAACACGCCGTGGACAATTCAGCTGCAGCGATGGAGAAAAATTACACATAAACGTACAATTTGAGGGGAAAAGCAATATAATTTCCATAGAAAATAATAGAAGAAAATGATTTTGCTTTAGATCCGTCCTACCTCTTCATCCATTTGAAATCTTGAATTAATGTTTCGTTACCTTTTACTTTTCACCAAATCTCTATGAACATACACAAAATTTTCCGCTTCCCTGCTGGTTTTTCTAACTATTTAGATTGATCATAAAATAATCAATTACGTATTATCAGGAAATTTCATATGTGACAAAATATTTCGTGATAACCGTTACAAAAAGTGATTTTTGATTTGCTAAACTTTTGTTGTTGCTAGCCAACCGTTGATGTCTAAGTAATTTGCAAGTGAAGTTCATTTCCATATATATATTTTTTAAATTTAGCTGTCAAACCAGAAAAGTTATGTCTAATCAAAGGATTTAAGATTAAACTCAAAGAATTAGTTGTAAGATTGCATTAGTTGTGAATCTCTGTAATTCCAGTATGAAGAATTGGTAGGACTGAATAATCTCAAAGAATTAAAGAATTAAAATATGTTTTTGAGAACAATCTGTAAATCACCAAAGGGTATGGTTGTGATTTTGTGCAGGTATTCACATTATTGTTACTCTTCAGAAACATGATGTAAAACATATATGACATTACACCCACCGGTAGATAGCTATGATGGTTCAGGGCTTGCTCCTCATCGTCGAGATCGCAAGTTCGAATTTCCAGGTGCTAGCATCTTAAGTGGGGGGCCATGGTGGTGGGGTCATGTGCTAGTCTCCCCCCAGGTATAGGGGCCCGGTCCTTTGATGCTGTCCGGGCACGAGGGGCCCGTGGTGGAGTCCTCCATTATCAAAAAAAAAAAAACATATATGACATTACTAACAAATTGAAACTAACGTAGATTTGGCCAAAGTCAAGTAACAATTCTGTTAAGGATAATTTTTTGCTTGGGGAAGTCATTTTTGTGGCTAACTTTCAAGACATGGAGAAGTTGCCGGATAATTTATGGAGATAAAAAGACAAAGAAACCAATATGGGATAGAGATCAGCTTTTTTTCCCCTTCTCCTCCGATTACCAAGCCGAAGGTAAATTTTATTATAAAGTAATTATAGAATATTTAGCTATATATTTTTTGGATCATAGGACGATGGATATTACTAATAAAGATTTTTGTTGAAAAATAAAATTAATCTATGCATATAGAATTTGAAGTGAAAGTTTCTCTGATGTAGCAACATATTGGGCGCTATGCGAGCGTATTGTACTTTTATCAATCAAATCCTAAACTTTTCACGTTTTGCCAATTAAGTTTATTCGACCAATTTTGACTGGAAATTGCTGACTTGAACACCGTCGTCTTATATGGCATGGTCGGCACCGACGTAGACAATTTTTAATAATATGTAAATATTTCTTAAATTTTTTTTCGAATTTTTCTCTCTTTTGCCTCACCTCTTCTTCCTTCGGTCGATCATCAAGCCTGAACGATGGTTGATAACTAGCCAAAGGAAACAACAAGCAGGGGGCCACCTCGCTAGATTTGGGTGAGGCCGGGCGATCCTTGCTTGTGGTTGCCTTTGGTCGGTCGTTGGCCATTGCCCAGGCCCAACAACCAACCAAAGGAAGAAGTAGATAGGAAAAAGAAAGAAAAAGAAAGAAAAGAAAAGAAAAGAAAAGAAAAGAAAAGAAAAATCTAAAAACACATTAAAATATTTTAAAAATTATTCATGTCAACGCCGTTGTCGTCAATGCTAGTCGTGCCATGTAAAAACAAGTGACGTTCACATCAGCGATTTCAAGCCAAAATTGATTAGATGAACTTAATTGGTAAAATATGAAAATGTTTACAACTCAATTGGTAAAATTAAAAAGTTTGGGACATAATTGGCAAAAGTGCAATATATTTATAATTTTCGAGACAATTTTCCGTCCTCAGAACTGCAACCATCTTGTAACAATTAACTTTGGATAGGAATTGAATTCGGGAGGAAGTACATATCCCCCCTCCTCCCCCCCCCCTCTACATTACGAGGAACAAAAAAAGTAATACACTTTTCAAAACACCTACGACACAATACTCGTGACACCACATTTCAGATGCATAATTGTCAAGTCATTCTTTGCATTTGCTCAAAGGGGAAGCAAAGTGACGCAATTAGGTTCCGGTGTTCGTACTAGCATGAGTATAATTTACCTTGGTCGACAAGATTAGAATGTTGGCCGCGAGTTAAAGCTTGGTTTCTTAATCACTGGTCATAATTCAAATCATATGTACTTCAATTTAACTCATTATGACTTTCACGCTATGTCCGGCACACATCACCAACTTAATGTAATTCATGTTGAATATCAGAGTCACCTATTTGGCTTGTTATAGCAAGTAAAGACACAAAAAAAAAGCAAAAAGTTTGTACTAAATGCTTACTCCAAGTGAAAGTGATTCCAATTCATTGAGTTGATTACTTCGATTCCAGAAGCAGTATTTTATTTCCTTGAGCACTAGTCTGTGTCAAATCCGTGAATGAAATCGCCACTACGATAAAACATTGCACGATGAGCGCGTTTATCTCATATCATGTCTCCATCATCTCATGTAGTTTATGACCTCCATGGCCACGACTTTTCATCCATGCCTGACCAATTGGCCAGTGGCGGGGCGACATACGACATTTCACAAGGAGGCATGTGGTGTATGACGGTTGCTAAACATTTCCATCGCCCACATGCTAACGGCTGATGCTCCACCCCTACCTTAACTTGATTAAGTCCTTAACATTGCAAGTCAAGGCTAGAAAGATGCAACTAATAAGAACCTGCAAAAACCTCAGTCTGACATTCATATGTAAAAGTTTTCTTAATATGGACTACATTAATTGATATTGTAATTTACCGTTTAACGTTTACCGTTTTACGGGGATTGATCTAAGGTGAGATAGAAGATTTCTTAATTAGTCTAATATGGGCTGGCTAGTGTGGGCCGAGTTGAGCATGGCCCGTAATGAGGGGGCCTAGCTGGAAACTCTATAAATAGCGCTAAGTCTCTCCTCTAACCCTAATTCTCACACGTATCCTCACATAAGGAGTGTTTACCTAACGCTAAACGTGAGGGGGCCGCCTCATTGAGCCAGTGATACGGAGGGCAATAGAGGAGAAGGACTTGCGCGTGGAACATTGTGTTTCCGCTTTCGCTTCAAGATCGATGGATTCCAAAACAGGTTCGTTAATTCTCCTACTCAATTATACATGTTCTTGTTCTGGTTATGGTGATTAAGGGATTACATAATTTGCATCCAACATGTGGTATCAGAGCAATTACCATTTTCAGCTACATCAAATTCTAGAAATTTTGCAGTCTGAGACTCCACAATTCTTGTACCTCCATTAGGGTTATAAAATCTATACCCCTTTGAATGATTTGGGTAAGATACAAAATAACATCGAGTAGTTTTTGGATCCAACTTACTCAATGTCGGATTGTATAACTTCACCTCTGCAGGACATCCCCAAACTCTAAAGTGATTCAAGCTAGGCTACGTCCAGTCCATAACTCAAAAGGAGTCAATGGAACCGATTTAGTAGGAACACGATTTAGAATATAAAGGGTTGTTTTCAAAGCTTCACCCCATAGAAAATCAGGTAAATTTGTCCTACTAATCATACTTCTCATCATGTCCATAAGAGTGCGATTCCGCCTTTCAGCCACACCATTTTGTTCAGGACTTCCGGGCATAGTAAACTGACCTATTATCCCAGAATCTTCTAAGTATTTAGCAAACGGCCCTTTAAGTTGTCCAGCATCATCGTGCCTACCATAATACTCACCACCATGATCAGATCTGACAATCTTAATAACTTTTCCCAATTGTTTCTCCACTTCAGTCCGAAAAATCTTGAATTTATCAAGAGACTCGGACTTTTCTTTAATCAAGTATAAGTATCCATATCGGGAAAAGCCATCAATAAATGTGATGAAATAAAAATTTCTGCATAAGGTAACCGTGTACGGTCCACTAATATCAATGTGAATAATCTCCAACAAATCAAAACTTCGTACGGCGGATTTCTTCTTTATCTTAGTCATCTTACCTCTACAACAGTCCACACAAGTCTCTAGATCACTTTTAAGAGTAGGCAGGATGTCAGCCTTTATTAGCCTTTCTACTCTTTCTTTGGAGATGTGACCAAGACGTTTATGCCATAATGCATAAGACTGTTCCTTAGGTAGAGGTCTTTTGGAAACAACATTTTCAGCTGAATAAGCAACGTACATGTCGTTGGGAGATAAGCACAATCGATACAATCCATTGGATAAATTGCAACACCCAATCTTATTTGAATTATAAAACATGGAAATAGTATTACTCTTTATCTCAAAAGAGTATCCACACACGTCCAAACAAGACACTCGAAACTAAATTCCGCCTAAAAGAAGGTACGTAAAAGGTGTTCCTCAACATCATCCTAAAACCAGAATCTAAAATCAAAATGACATCTCCCACGAACTCGACGTCAACTCCAACGTTGTTTCCTACAGTGAGCTTTAATTCATCCTGATTTGGCGTCCTTCAGTTTATGAACCCATGTATGGTAAATGCAACATGATTAGTTTCTCCACTATCTAGCCACCAAGAATTGGTTGGGGTTTCAGATAGATTGGATTCACAAACAAACGCCAAAGAATTATTACCTTTAGGCTTATTCTTAGTTCTCTTGGACAACCAAACCTTAAACTTATTGCAGTGTTTCTTCACATGTCCTCTCTCTCTACAAAAGTAGCAAAGAATACCATAGTTCTTGGTGAATGCTTTCTTAGGACCCAGAGTGTTAAAAGGACCTGCACCTTCAGAATTTCCTTTGTTGTTGGAAGGACCAGCAGCTTCAGAATTGCCTTTGTGGTTATAATTCTTCAACTTCTTACCCTTGTCTCTAGTAGAAATGGAAACATAAAGAGCAATGTGCCCTTTATCTTTCTTCAATTTATCTTCATCTGCCTAGAAGCCCTGTTGCAAAAGCAATATATGGCCTAGTGCAAACTTGAGCATACATAATACTACCAAGTGTACTAGCATAAGGTATATCCTTCATTTGAGCTTTCTCAAAATCTGAATTAGGGCATTGTAAAAGACTCAATTTATCACCCTTAATTACAGGAGCAATTCCTGGTTTGCAATGCTGCATATTAAATCTTTCTAAAACGCGATCAATATATGCCCTCTGAGACAAACTCAATGAACGGCGAGAGCGATCCCTATGGATCTCAATGCCAAGAACAAAAGACGCCTCACCAAGGTCTTTCATGTCAAAATTTTTCGATAACATCCGCTTTGTCTTATGCAATAAACCAATGTCACTACTTGCAAGCAAGATATAATCCACATAAAGTATGAGAAAATATATTTCCTCCCACCGACCTTGGTGTATATGCACCGATCTACTTTGTTCTCAATAAATCCAAATGAAGTAACAATGCTATGAAACTTCAAATACCACTTTGTCTAGAAGCTTGTTTAAGGCCATAAATAGACTTTTTCAATCTACAAACAAGCTTACCGAGTCATCCGCTGCAAAACCTTCGGGCTGCACCATATAAACCTCCTCATTAAGGTCTCCATTTAGAAAAGCAGTCTTAACATCCATCTGGGTGTAACTCCATATCAAAATGAGCTACCAATCCCAATATCACTCTAAAGGAATCTTTAGAAGAAACAGGAGAAAATGTTGCTTCATAATCTATTCATTCTCTTTGAGTGAAACCCTTAGCTACCGGTCGGCTTTAAATTTTTCAATCTTCCCTTTGGAATCTCTTTTAGTCTTGTATACCCATTTGCAGCCAATAGGTTTACAACCTTCAGGCAATTCAACAAGCTCCCAAACACCATTGTGTTTCATAGATTGCATCTTATCATTCATCGCATCTAACCACAAATCTGATTGAGGAGATGAGATGGCATTCGTATAAGTCACCGGATCAACAACACAACCAATATCATAATCATGCTCTCCTAGGTAGACTAGATAATCTCGGTGGTATAGCAAAACGTCTTTCCCTAGTTGATCTTCCGAGTGGAGCTACTTCATCCTCATTCGAATCGAGGAGCTTGTGGAATTTCTTCATGAACTGTCTCAATAGTAGGATCCCGGGCCACAACAAAGCTCATTTTGTGGCATTGGAGGCTCCATAATTGTCTGCACAGGATGAGACAATGATCCAGTAATCCCCACCGCGTGCGGGCGCGTGGGGTCTCTAATCGGCGCATGGCTGGTGGCATTCGAATCGTATGAAGATTTCCTACGTCGTGGTATGTTTATATTAATTTTTTTGATGATTTTATGGATGTAAAAATGCATACGGAACCCTAAATACATGCTTTTTAGTGTATTTTTTCGCGTATTTTGCTTGTATTTTTTCTGTGATTTTGGAAATACAGGTGTTGGGTTACTGGTATGTTATATCATGATCTTTGTGAGTGTTGTTCATCAATATTTTACAATAAAGTTTATTTTTATGAAGCAATGTAATTAGCATGATATGTGATTTTGGTGATTTATTGCCCCTGTCACTAAAAATAAAATCACATATGTATGGTTTATGTGAGATGTGAATTTTCTATCCCTTGTATGAGAGAGTTTCAATAATTCAATTGAGTTGTGACCGCCAAAGTGGCACACTTAATTGGGTTTGAGAAATTTCGGTCTCGTATAATGATTGAGATGTCTCCCGCTCTAATGTGTAGTCATACTCCCAAAGGGGGTGATTATATATTAGTTCATGGAGGGATACATGATTATGTGGTGGAAGAGTGATCGATCCTAGTGGTTCATCTGCCCAAAGGTGATGAATTCACGAAGATTGGAATATATTCTTATAACCGCTATCATGTGGGGAATTTACAACTGCTTATCATGTATTCTGCCCAAAGGTGATTATGTGATTTTGCATGTAACTCTCTGGATGTGTACTTGTGTGTCAAGTTACACATTGCTCACATGATGCTAATTATATATACATTGCTTGATTTTTCAGTCACTTTTTCTGTAATTGGTAACTCCGTCACTATTGAGGTTCTTGCTGGTTCGAATTTTAAGAAATGGAGAAAGGATTTTATGTTTGCTATGGAGATGTCAAATGTTCATATGGCTCTTACTACTGATCGGCTGACAGATCTGACTACCGAGAGTACAGAGGCTCAGAAAGCAAATTTTGTTGCATGGGAAAAGAGCAATATAATTTGCTTGCTTTCCATGAAGCGTTCCATTCAAGAACACTTGAAAAGTGGTTTGCCTGCATACTGTAATGCTAGGCAAATGATGGAAGCTTTGATGGCTAGAAACCGTGTGTCGCCTAATGCAGAGATAGGGACACATCTACAAACACTTTTTACAATGAAGTATAATAGTTCTTGTGGAGTTAGAGATTATGTCATGAGGATGGTTGATTTGCGGACAAAGCTTCGGTGCTCTTAATGTTGAACTTCCTACAGCTTGCATCGTCCATCAAGCTCTAAATACTCTTCCTCCTGACTTTGGGATCATTAAGACCAATTATAGTTCCCAAGATGAAACCTGGTCTGTTAATGACCTGATTGCTAGGTTGGTGATGTTGCAGTAGATTATATTCCAACAGATGATATGGTTGCAGATCCACTAACTAAAGGCCTACGTCCATGTATATTTGAGCAACATGTCATTAGCATGGGCTTAGGAGCATCTTGGGATGCTGTTATTTAGTGGGAGCTGTTTTATTTTTCTTTGAATAATGTTTACATCTGTTTTTTTGTTACAATTTAGTAACATTTTGATATATATATATATGTCAACTTTTGCATTCAATAAAATGTTTTTGAATGGTTTTGTTATAGTCTTAAGGTATTGCTTAAACCTTGAGTGAAGGCTAGGGGCATCCGGTTATTAGCCTTGTCCATATGTCTTGTTATATATAAATAATGGTTAACCGTAAGGACAAGATATATGTGGGTTCATGGAACCATAAATGCATTCTCTAGTGGCACAAGTTTTTGTGACGCTTAAGGTAAGAGAATGGTGACTGACAAATGAGATCTCTCTATGAGAGATGTTATCCATTTGACACACTACCATATTGGATCCATATCAATAGAGTTGAGAACACTCGTGACCATGGAAGACTCTGTGTGTATACATACAGTTACCGCCATGATTCGGTGTTTGAAACTTTATGTGATAGGATTGACTATTAAGAATTATCTCTAGACCAATGTGTGCACATACAATATGATTTCAATTAATATAGTCCAAGTGGGAGAATGTAAAAGTAATCTTAATATGGACTACATTAATTGATATTGTAATTTACCGTTTAACGTTTATCGTTTTACGGGGATTGGTCTAAGGTGAGATAGAATGTTTCTTAATTAGTCTAATATGGGCTGGCTAGTGTGGGCCGAGTTGAGCCTGGCCCGTAATGAGGGGGCCTAACTGGAAACTCTATATATAGCGCTAAGTCTCTCCTCTAACCCTAATTCTCACACGTATCCTCACATAAGGAGTGTTTACCTAACGCTAAACGTGAGGGGGCCGCCTCATTGAGCCAGTGATACGGAGGGCAATAGAGGAGAAGGACTTGCGCGTGGAACATTGTGTTTCCGCTTCCGCTTCAAGATCGATGGATTCCAAAACAGGTTCGTTAATTCTCCTACTCAATTATGCGTGTTCTTGTTCTGGTTATGGTGATTAAGGGATTTCATAATTTGCATCCAACATCATAACCTCAAAACGGGTTTTCTTTTTCACTACCAAGAAAAAAGGACGGTATTATTGCCACAATTTCTCTACGGCCCCCATTTGGTGTTAAATTTTTGATACAATCATAAAAGTGCCACAACTTTTGAAAAGCGATCTTTTAAGCGACTCCGATAACTTAACTTGTTGAAAAATCTTGTGTGGCTTGCCAAAATCACTTAAATGGACAATTTTAAAAGTTTTGATAGTAAATTGATTAATTACACAATGGTTGCTCTATAATTAATAGAATTAGCCTTTGTTTTTGTCTCCACAACCGTACTATCCATTAGGGTGATGATCCAAACCTCTGTTTTTGTTCGATCACAGAAACCAGTAAGATCAAAGTCAATGGGAGACGTACCTTTCACTGATAAAAAAACTATTAAACGATAAGATATTGCATAAACTCATAAAATTAGGTCAAGGGATCTACACTGAGATACATAAGCTCCATGTCATACATTAAATAGAATTGGTCAAAGCAAAAGAGAGACAATTGGGGGCATAGTCGAGGGAAACGAAGGGCTCGGCCCCTTCTGGAGGATTTACTTGTAGATGTACGCTATATGTGCAGGAGGATATAGGGTCATTGTAAAAAAAAGAAAAAGTCATTAAACTCCTAAATAGCATTCCAAAAATGCCGAAATGCAAATGTTGGGCGAGAGAGAGAACCGTATTGGGCTAAGGGGCTTTGGAATTGCTAAATTTTAACTCAAAGGTCTTTGGAATTGAGCTACCAAACACCTCAACTTTGACGTAATTCCTTGGAAACCCAATGTCTTTTAGAAAAACCAAACTAAATGCTTCCATTATAATCCTAAAAAGATTGAAAAAGGACGTGGGGAATCGAATTTCAAATTTGACTTCCGTTTGTTATAAAAACTAAATTATTAGAAAATGCGAGACGAGCATATATTTTGTATTTTAACGAATTACTTATGCACATAAAATCAATGCTGCTAGATGGGCAGATTTTATCATTCTAACGGACCCCAGAGACCGAATGACTGAATGGTCCCTGCCAGATCGGCTCAAAGGACAAAACGGATGGACTAAGGTGAGCAATTCCACAATTAAGACCGGCACCACTAGGTCCAATCGATATTTTATAAAAGAGTTCAACAATTTGTCAATCATCTGCTGGGCCCGGTAAGGATTTTTAGCTTCAACGAGAGGGTCTGCTCATCCATGCCTTTGCATTGACTGGGTTTGTTTCTGAAGGAATTCTTGTCGGCGGAAGACGACTTACTTGATTCCAATGCGCAAACAGCAAATAGTCCCGGATCAAACGTTGAATTGCGAACCAATCACGAACAACAATGCCTCACGTTGGCTTGGATGCAATCACAAGGAAAACACCCGATTTCCACGGCGTAAATGCAAACCGTTCTTCAAATTGATGATTGAATCCTGCCTATCTTCAAGATGGAATTTTGAGAGAGATTTTGGTGCGAATAAATTGACAACCCGTCCAACGGTTGTGTTCGGGAGATTTTATACGTCTCCCTTCGTACCCCTCCATTGGTGACCTTCCATCGTAACGTTTCAACTTGAAACGGTGCGTCCAATCGCACCCCATCATGGTCGTACCACACTGGAAGAACTACATCTCCCACTCGGACATGATGGGTCCGATAGCGCTCTATCAAGAATATAAGGCAAGGCATTCAACATTCATCAACTTTACGTAACAATTCATACCGGCAAGTAAGCCGTGCGACCAAAGTGAGTACACCCGCACTTGGGAGCTCAAATTATGCACCTGTTAGGGATGACATAATGGCTACAACCCGAAAAAAAAAATAAACAACTGATGTCTCACAGTGCCCCAAACATATCTTGTTATATCAATTCAAGTATACCTATCCCTTAAAAGCTATACTTGATTATCCTCTAAAACATCATGTATTTACAATTATATCCGCAACCACATAAGGCGATATAATTGGTCGACCAAGCAAATACATGTGACAGATGTAAAACAACAATAGTCTTCCTTCGCACTCATGTCTCTCTTAATTTTAGAACAACCGCTTTCCTAGACACGTCCCATAGGCCATATCTATTCATGACCGCCCGTAACATGCTAAAGTAGCAACACCGATCTTTCATTTCGAGAACATAGTCGAAGTAACATAGGGCACGAATTGAGGTAAATTATAAATTACCTCAAGGGCTCACGCAATGAGTAAATAGGGATAATTTTACTCACCTTCCATTTTCGGTCGAACAATGCACATGTAGTATGAATTACATGCTATAGTGGATTTCTTTCTATAAGAGCGTATGTCATTTCTTAAATATATCCACTATACGGATCTTAGCCTAAACATAGTCACGTGCTTCTCACGTACTCATGTTTAACTCGAGTGCTATATTAGCTCGCTTTCTATAGCGCCAAATTAAGTACTCGCATCCGGCATCTTACAGGCATACATGATTGTGGGACTATCATGTTCGGCCTTAAATAAATCACAGACCTCATCTTGACTCCAATCAAGACGACATATTTTATGTACTAGACTTGCTCTTCAGCATTTATTTGTACATAACGTCTCATCTCAACGTGCTAACTATAGCACTTGAGGCGATTGCTCATGTGAGTAAGCCAATCATTACCTGCTGACATACTTTCCAATAATATATGTGTGCTTGTGCTAGTCTCATAATGGATTTGTACTTTTTGATAAAACATCAAGTCATTAATAAACAAATAAGTACAATACATATGTCCATAAATACATAAAACAATGATCCTCTACAATAACACATATCACATCCTATGCAAACCTAGTGACATCCTGTGGGTCAAAAATATGTCTCTAGGAATAGCCTTCGTAAATGGATCAGCAACCATTCTATTGGTTGAAATGTATTGTAGAATCACTTTTTCGCGCTATAATATCTCCGATGAAGTTATTCTTTATGTTAATGTGCTTTGTCCTTCCATGATACTTGTGATCTTTCACATATGCAATGGCTGCTTGACTATCGCAATAAACTGTCACCGGTCTTGGAATCTCAAAGGACAAAGTGGCTAAATTTTCAAAGAAACGTTTTAGCCATATCGCTTCTTGCACCGCGGCGTAACACGCAACAAATTCAGCCTCCATAGTTGACAAGGCTGTGCATGTTTGTTTCTTGCTATTCCAAGAAATTGCACATCCATTGAGCAAGAACGCATATCCGTAAGTCGATTTACGCTCATCCAGTGTCTCCACCCCAATCAGCATCCGAATAACCTAATAGGCGTAAATCATTCCCTTGGTAACAAAGTCGATAGTCCATAGTGCCCTTCAAGTATCTCAGATCCTCTTTTACCGCTTTCTAGTGTGCCGGACCGAGACTTGATTGAAATCGGCTCACCAATCCCACGGCATAACATATGTCGGGTCGAGTACACATCATAGCATACATCAAACTTCCGATCGTACTAGCGTAAGGAACAGTTTCCATTATTTTAATTTCTTCGGAGTCTTAGGACACATCTCGGCACTTAGGCCTTCGCCTTGCATGACAGGGGTATCAATGGGATTACAATGCTGCATATTGAAACGTTCAAGAATCTTCATAATATAAGATTCTTGTGATAAAGTAAGGAGTTTCCTTGATCGATCTCTTTCGATCTTAACTCCTAATATATAAGCAGCTTCTCCCATGTCCTTCATTTCAAAATTGAGGACAACCATTCTTTTATGGTGATTACCATAACCTTGTCATTTCCAGCCAACAGAATATCGTCCACATAAAGTGATAAAATCACAAATTTATCTTCAGACCGTTTGACATATACACAATGATCCTCTTCGATCATCGTAAAACCATAAGTTGTTATGGCTCGATGAAAACGAAGATACCACTGTCTAGATGATTGCTTAAGGCCATATATTGAGCGATGAAGTTTGCAAACTTTATGCTCTTGACCTTTAGCTATGAAACCTAATGGTTGTTTCATATAAATTTCCTCATCTAGTTCTCCATTGAGAAATGCCGTCTTTACATCCATTTGATGTAATTTAAGGTCCAAATGTGCAACGATGGCTAGAATAAGACGTATTGAGGCAAACCTTACAACCGGTGAAAAAGTTTCCTCGTAGTCTATACCCTCTTGTTGAGTATAACCTTTCGCCACAAGACGAGCCTTATACTTTTCAATGGATCCATCCGCCCTTTGCTTAATCTTAAAAACCCATTTGTTTCCAATGGCCTTACGATTGGGTGGTAGATCAACCAAGTCCTGACATGATTTGTCCTCATTGACTCCATCTCGTCTTCCAAAGCTTTTCTCCATTCTTCCTTATCGAGGATGAGAGAGCCTCTTGAAGTCTTAGGCTCGGCATCATCTTTATGAGCAATCATAAATGCTTCCCCTTCAATCTCAAAACGACGACGAGGAATACTTTTACGATCACTTTTACGCAACTGAATTTCTCTTGAATTCAATTCGCGACGATGCTACACTCCCACTAGGTCTTTCATGTTGAGGTAAATCTTCATTCCCTCCATAACATTAGTGGGTGTATTATTAGGATCTTCCATCTCATATAATTGGAAATCCTTATCAATCTCACCTCTACTAGGAAAATCGCGTTCTCCAAGAACGTGACATCTCGTGACTCCTTTTCGGTCACACTTCCATCAGCTTGTTCACCTATGAACACATACCCTTTGGAGTGTTCAGAATATCTTATAAAGATACATTTCTTCCCTCTAGGGCCTAATTTGCCATATTTATGGGAAGATTCATGAACATAAGCTGCACATCCCCATGGACGTAGACTACTTAAGTCTGGTTTTCTTCCAGTCCATAATTCATAAGGGGTGGAAGTGACCGATTTTGAGGGCACTCGGTTAAGTACATAGGCAAAGCAATCAATAATGCATCTCCCCAAAATGAGATAGGTAAATTTGCTTGCGCCATCATAGACCTAACAATTTCCAATAGGGTTCTATTCCTTCTCTCAGCTACCCCATTTTGTTGTGGAGTATAAGGAATAGTCAATTGTCTTACAATTCCCTTTTCATCACAAAGAGCTTTGAATTGCTTCGATAGATACTCACGTCCACGATCGGTTCTCAATGCCTTTATTGTTTTGTTCAACTGATTCTCTACCATCGTTATATATCGTCTAAAGCATTTTAATGCTTCGGACTTATGGGAGATCGAAAGACATAACCGAAACGCGTGAAGTCATCTATGAAAGTAATGAAATATGAGGCTCCATGCCTCGCCCTCACATTCAAAGGACCACAAATGTCGAATGTATGAGTTGCAATGGAAATTCAGCTCTAGTCCCTTTACCGAATGGTTTTCTAGTTGTTTTTCCCGCTAGACAATGTTCACATACGGGTAGATCAACATTAGTGAGTGACCCTAAAAGGCCTTCTCTAGCTAATCTTTGCATTATTTGCAACCAATGTGACCTAATCTAGCATGCCAAGTATTTGCATCAGTCCCAATGTTATCAGAAGACGCAATTAAAGAAAAACAACCATCAACATTAACATTGTACTGATCATAGTCAATGTTTAACACCATAAAACCATTCAATACATAACCTGAACCATAATAAACTGTTCCATACAAAATATCAACACAATCACCATGGAAATTCAATACATAACCTAAGCTAAGAAGAACAACTACAGAGACCAAGTTTCGTCGAATATCCGGAGCATAAAGGACATCATGCAGAATAGATTTCGACCACCACGCAAGATTAATTTGCATGTGCCGACACCCTTCACTTCAACTCTTGAGTTATTCCCAACATATATCCATCTTCTTCCGGACGGTATCCGACGATACTCTACAAATGCTTCTCGGTCTCTAGCTACATGGTCCGTTGCTCCCGAGTCTACAGTCCACATTGGATGAGATTCAAAGCAAGCATTACAGTACTAGAAACAAAAGCATTACTCATAGTAATGGAGTAATAGGGTACCTTTTTCGGCTCAGTGCATTCACGAGCAAAATGACCCAGCTTGCCACAATTGTGGCACTCCATCTTGGCCTTGTCCTTCTTCCCACCACGCTTCTTGCGTCGGAAGGTCTTAGCCCTCTTGGGTCCCCGATCGTCATCTTCCCTTTGTTGTTGAACCGAAGGTTCCTCTTGCGCTTGAAGCCCGAAGCTTTGTGCGAACTTGTTTCAAAGAACATAAGCATGGGTAGAGGATCTTGCAGCCTCTAGGCGCTCATCCTCTAATTCCAAATGACGCGCAATATCATCAAAAGTGACGATGTTCTCATTATGCGTCATATTGATCTTCATATGTTCCCAATTATCAGGAAGAGACCTAATAAAGCCTCGAACTTGCCGTTCATCAGCAAGGGAGTGACCGCCGACTTCAGCTCACGGATCATGTTTGACATCTCCCGAAGATGTTGCCTCATTGTTACATTTGGGCGCTTTCGGAAAGTGTCAAACTTGATGGTGAGTCTCCTCAGCTTAGTGGCAGATGTATCCCCAAACTTATCCTTCAAGGCAACCCACATATCTTGAGCTTTATCATAACTTTCAAACCCACACATGAGATCATCTTGCATACAGCTCAAAGAACGTGATGCGAGCAATGTTATTCTTCTTTTTCCAAGCTTGATAAGCTTCTAGATCTCTCCCGTGTTGAGCTGAAGTTCCATGCTCAAAGTTCATCCATGGTGTGGTTGAGGGTTTCCAAAACCTCTTGTTCCTCAAGGATGTCTTGAACATTTCGGTGCCAAATATCATAATTGTCACCGTTCAGCTTCTCACCCTTATTGAGGTCAGCCACAATGGTTTTGGATGCCGATGCCATAATCAATTTCTATAACACATTAACATAATAGACGCAGAATCAATACTAGCACATTTTTCAGAGTAACACACATATTTAATTTTCAGCAAAAACAAAATAAAATAATAATAATTCAACAAAAGACATAGAAACAAAAGTTCACTATGTTCCCAATCAATTTCTATGTACGATTGTTCAATTATCATTAATTATTTTAATTTGCACAAATTTTGAGTTCTAGGTGAGGATTCCTTCGAATTCTACCAACCTACGAACTCCCACTAGGAAAAATAATTACATGACTTCATGTAATTTCTACATCTTTCCTTAACACAAAACCATAGCATGATAATAATCAACGTATAAACAACAATCATGCTTCAACTATAATTAAGAAAACAATTCAACATGTAATGGATTTCCTACCATTGTTCTAATTTTCTAACAACTAGAAAATTGCAAGTATATTAAAAACTATATACTTCATATCATTGAACTAAACTTTACACATCATATGTAACATCACTTGCACATAAGCTAGCTACTGTATTTCCTAAACTACAAGAAAATACAAGCTACAAATGAATAAACTATGCATTAAACCTCAAAAATACGCGTACATAAGGTTCCCTACACATTTTCATACATTTATAAAATCCAAAAAAGAAAAATAATTATTCCACAGTATAGAGGACACCCATACGAACCCAACGCCACCAACCACGCTCCATCGGAGCCCGCACGCGCCCCACGCGCAGCCGAGTGTGCGGCGCGTGTGGCGCACGCGCCGCCGAGCCAAAAGGCTCTCGGGCTGGTCCGACCGGTCACGGTTCGACCGTTGACCGGTCAACGGGTCGGGTCAACGTTCGGGTCGAGTCAACGGGTTTGGTCAACGTCCGGGTCTGGTCAACGGGTCGGGTCGGGTCTCGGGTCGGGTCAACGGGTCGCCGGTCGGGTCGGGTTGGGTCGCCGGCCGGTGACCGGCCGGCCAACAACCGCCGGCGGTGACGTCATCGATGACGTCATCCCGACGGTTAATGACCGTTGGATGACGTCATCGGTGACGCGTCAGCTCACGCCGGTTCGCCGATGCACGCGTGACGCCACGCGCCGGTTCGTTGGCGTGCCCAAAGACGTGCAGCGCGTGGCGCCCACGCGCCGCGGCCGGCCGCGCGTGTGGGCGCGTCCGGCGTCGTCTATCGGCGTTCGACCCACCGTTGGACTCGTCTCGACGAGTACTTTCATCCCGTATATTCGAAAAAAAAATTTTGGCCCAAAAATTATATCGAAAATGGCCAAAACCGTACGGGTGTTCGCGACGCCGAGTCCGTTCTTCACTCCGATTGAAAATTCGAGTTTTTCAGATGGTAATTCCGACCATTAGACATCCAAACAGTGTAGAATTGATACTCTTGATCTTAATATCAAAAGGTAAACGGGAAAATTCAATGAAAAACAAGGCAGAAATCACGATCGGGCTCTGATACCAATGAAGGAATTCTTGTCGGCGGAAGACGACTTACTTGATTCCAATGCGCAAACAGCAAATAGTCCCGGATCGAACGTTGAATTGCGAACCAATCACGAACAACAATGCCTCACGTTGGCCTAGATGCAATCACAAGGAAAACACCCGATTTCCACGGCGTAAATGCAAACCGTTCTTCAAACTGATGATTGAATCATGCCTATCTTCAAGATGGAATTTTGAGAGAGATTTTGGTGCGAATAAATTGACAACCCGTCCAACGGTTGTGTTCGGGAGATTTTATACGTCTCCCTTCGTACCCCTCCATTGGTGACATTCCATCGTAACGTTTCAACTTGAAATGGTGCGTCCAATCGCACCCCATCATGGTCGTACCACCTGGAAGAACTACAGTTTCAGACACTATGTATGATTTACACTTGCCTGTAAGTTCCTGCCCTAGTGGATATCACCACCCGGCAAGTATTGACTATCAGTACTGAACGCAAAGACGATCCTACTGAAGCAAATCCTCCTGACCTCGGCTTCTTGTTCATTCTCAGCCGCAGGCACGGCTTGAGCCTTCTTTTTAGCCTTCTTGAGCAGAGAACTATAGAAAGATGAACCACAACCAGAACCAGAACCAGAACTCGAACACATCCGTCTCACCCAATTCTGATACCTTTCATCGATTGAGTCGAACAAGGAAGGAGTAGTGCCAATGGTGCTTCCAAACAGTAAAATCAATAAGCAAACCTTGAACCACATTGCTTGCATTTTCGTTGTTGCACTCTTGAGAGACGTGAGAGATAAGAGGTAAGCTCTTGGGACAACGTTATCGCAATAAGAGGTTTAAAGAGCAGAGACGCCAGCTTTTGGACAATGTTTGATGGTGTTTCGTTTAGCTTCTGCTGGTGCATCCCCATCACTCGTTTGATCTTAGCAGCGGACTTTCAAAGGACCCTCTTCACTCCTTTTTGTCTGCTTTGGGTCTGTTTCATGATCGATATCGATTGCCCCAAATTTGCCATTCTAACGTCAATATCCAAACACGATCTGATGCAATAAAGACGACATACGAATTAAGGAGACAGAATGCAAATATATGACTCAACGTGGTACGGTTAACTTTGTACATTAACAAAATTTATGATTTGTCTTTCGTCGTGATTCAATTTCTTTCGGACTTGATAACTAAAAGTTATACATGATGTTCTAATGGCACAAGTTGAAGAAAGATACACGAATCACGGATCTAATATGAACACGAATTTCCTCCAAATTAGTAAAGAGGAAAAAAAGAAAAAGAAGCAAAAGATATTGAAACTCTCATTGAAATTAAGGGCACATTTGATAACTATTCTGCTCCCGAGAATAATTTCTGATTAGAAATGAATTTTTTTTTATTATGTTCTCGAGAACAATTTTTAAATATTTTAAGCCGTTTGGTAATTGTCCAAAATTTTTATTCTCGGAATAGAATTGTATTTGGTACCGTTCTGAAATTTTTTAATCCAAATCATTTTCTTTTAATTTTTTAATAATTTTATTACTTTTTCTTTTCTTCTTCTTCTTCTTCTTCTTCTTCTTCTTCTTCTTCTTCTTCTTCAAGGGTTGCTTGTTGCCAGCTTTGGGACGACCGTCAACAGGCTAGAAGAGGGCCGATGACCTCGCCGGAGTGTCATCGGCCCTTGGCGAACTCACTGACCCGTCGTTGGCGAATTTTCCCGAACAAGAGGGGGAAAGTCTGTCTCATGAAACATGGCGATGGAAGAACTTGGTGGTGTGGTAGATGGCGGCAACAGTAGCGGTGGCGGTTGAAGAAGAAGAGAGAGGGAAGAAGAACAAGAAGAAATAAGAGAATAGAAAAAATGGGTTAGCTTGATTATGAAATTGTTCCCAAGAACGAAGGATTAACTAGTTTTTTACTTCTCGATTTTGTTCTAGATCTACTTCCGGAAACAAAAACTAGAAATTTGTTCTAGGGAATAAAAATTTTATCAATTGAATTTCTGTTACAAATAAACTTTCGGGAATAAAAGAACATAAACTGTTACTATTTGGCAAGTTGCCAAACGTAGCCTAAGAAACATATTTTGGCTACCTAATTCCTATTGTCACTCCACGGTGAAATGACAAAACTAAATTCGGGTGGTGATTATGATACGCGTGGATTTATTTCTGTGGCGCTATTAGAGATCTAACCTGGAATTGTGGCTGTCCCAATCAAAGGTTTAAAAAGATGGTCGAAAGAAATTTGATTCACCGAACCTTTTGATAGGTGGATTATATAAGTTGCGAACTTCAGGGATGTCAAGTCTATGATTGCAATCCACCAACGAGTAAGTGTGATCGTAGGAAGTCTCCTTTTCTTGATGTTGAGAAAATTTCAATCGTTCCTGACTTTTGTGTCCACGCATCAATTTGCATCTTCACTCTTTGAAAACCAATATTTTGTAATGTTGTGCATTGTTGCTGGACTTCAACTTGCGTACTCCACCAATGATCCTTTAGTCATATTATTTACCAAACTAAACATTTTCTTCCCCATACTGCCAAAAAGGAGCCAGTTTCCATTCGTATTTTTAATATAAAGTAGCCAAAATTTTCCTGAATTTTCTTTAAACAAAGTGAAAACAATCTTTACAAGACAAAAAAAGGTAAATAGGTGAAGTAACTTTCCGTTGCCCGGACTTGAACCCGGGTCTCTCGGGTGAGAGCCGAGTATCCTAACCAACTAGACTACAACGGATTTTTTCACATCGTCAGCACTATATATAATAAGATTAATGCAAGAGAGAGCGACTCCGCAGGGTTCAAGAGCCAGCGTCTGATAAATCCCTCGCACTCTGCTCAGTGCTCGCCCTCCCCATATCCGTTGCAAATGCTCGTCGACATTTTCGATTCGTCTCTGAGAAGAAGATAAACGCCGAGGGCACCCTCCACTTCGCTCTCTCCAATCGCAATCTGGGTATGGGCACTCTGTTCCTTCCTGAATCGAATTTTGTTTTCATCAGTTCTGCTTGCTTGCTCGTTCCATGCTCAATCCGAAAGTTGTCCTTTTTCATCTCCTCGTTCCTAAGGACGAAATGGGTTTCAGTTTTTCTTTTTCTTTTTTTTACCCGCCATTAGGTATTTTCTTGATTGTGGGTAGATTGCTGAGGGCTTTGTTGGTCGGCAGAGTTGCAGTTAACCATCATGAACAAGAAAGCTCGCTGTATGGTTACTTCTGAAATTTTCTCGTTGGGAAAAGATTCATCAAGAGATGAACATGGTTTTAATTTGAGCTGGGAATTCCTTATTTTTGGCTCTCAGTATTTTCTTGGAACGAAGCACTGTGGAAGAACAGCGAGACCCGCTAAAGTGGCGGCAGACTTTCTTGGCCGTCTGAGGTCATATGTCGTCCTCGAGCTGTGATTGTTGAGGCTGTCCGTGATCCCTCGGGATAGAACATTGGGAGTGTATGCTGCAAAAATGCAAGTTATTCAATCTGGACAAACAAAGCTAGAGTTTTCTGTATTCTTTAGGCATAGTTTGGGCGCAGCATACGATCATTGTAGAGAATTTGATGAATGAGAGAAGTCCATGCTTGGTGCTGTCAGGTCAACACTGTCTTTATAAAGTGCAATTGGTATAAATGGATGATGTCAACCGACAATCTTTATGACTTGAGAGTGTCATAGTAATGCCATTTCTTGACTGTCCATATAGAAATGGCTAAATGAACGGGGATGAGGTATTTTTTATCTAGGTACTGTTAATAAGTGCAGTGAAATGCTACACTACTCATGTTACAAATTTGAATCTGTTAATTATATGCACTCTGAATTTGAACTTTGCAGACAGATTGTGGATAGCTAACAAACTGAATCAAAGATGACTGTCTCCGGATTAACTGTTGGTCCATCAAAATGTTTCTCGATACCTGCTCGAGGGGCCAATTCCTTATCTGTAGACTTCCCAGCCCTTATATCTATTGCAAGACCTAAAGGAAAGTTCAGGTCCCTGCATGGACGAAGGTATTGCTCCCTGGAGGAAACTCTCATGGTTTTTGAAAATGAACCATTCAGTTCTTTGCAATTTTCTTACCTTATTTATCGGGTTAGTTCTTTGAAATTTGCAGCAGACATCAAGCTCTGTTGATCAGGTCTGCAATGGATGCTTCATATAGTGACCCAACTGGTATCAGATGCTTTATCTTTTGTCAACAAAAAGTTAATAGTTGGATGAGTTTTCTTCTCTCCTGTTCTAGAGCTATTGGAGTATTAAGGTGTTATTTTGACAGAAGCAAAATAGTTAGAAACACAATCTTGGAAAAGCTTGTGAAAGCTGGTGACTATTGTTAAAACAGAGGTGTACTTTGAAGTGATTAGAAGATTTTATGAATGAGGTGTACTTTAAAGTGATTAGAAGATTTTATGAATAACTTTTTGTTCCTTACTGTATCTAATGTTTTAGGTCAATCTTGATCATTTGATCTGGCTTTCAACTTTTGGATAGAGGTTGCTGCTACAGTTGTTTTCATTTGTTCAAAATGAATTAGGCAATGAGCTACTTCAAGAAAGCAAGATATATGCCTACTTTACTAACATCTTTAATTTAAGCTCTCATACCTGTTGGCATTCTTTTATTCCTCAAAGTGGAATTTGTGTTGGGGAACATTTTCCAGGTCGTTTGTTCCTCATACTATATGTTTTCTGATATTTAATATATACCCTTTCCTGAGTTCTGTCGAACTATTGAGTCATGGCATTATAGTATAAAAACATGAAAATAGGCGTGTCATTGAACTCCCATGCAGTATGCAGCTTGTGATGGTGGCTCACCATGTCAAACCCACTAGGACTAATAGGTCATTCTGAAAGGATCTATAGTACTTAAAACCATTTGCCCGTTGAAATGCTGATTTTCACGTTGAGTGAGTTGATTTTTTGTCATGGCTAAAAAAAATTGATGTTTTCTCAAGAAAAAGTTGAGCTAATTAATGATACGGTGTGTTGTTTTGTTCTTCACATCTCTTCATTCTGTTTGACTGGCCTCTTCAGGTTCAACCATCTTTCCTAGAATAAATGTAAGGGACCCATATAAGCGGCTTGGAATCAGTAGAGAGGCCTCCGAAGATGAAATTCAAGCCGCAAGGAATTTCCTCGTCCAAAAATATGCGGGACACAAGCCCAGTTTGGATGCAATCGAATCAGCGCATGACAAAATAATCATGCAGAAGTTCTACGATAGGAAGAACCCAAAAATTGATGTCAAGAAAAAGGTCAGAGAGGTAACTCAATCCCGCCCCGTGCAGGCTGTCCTGAGCAGGTTTCACACTCCGTCCTCAAAGTTCATAATAAAAACAGCTGCCGCATTTTTAGTACTTGGACTTCTCACCGTGCTTTTTCCAACGGAAGAAGGCCCCACTCTTCAAGTAGCCATATCCCTGATAGCTACCATATACTTCATACATGATCGGCTGAAAAGCAAACTGCGAGCTTTCCTCTATGGGTACGTAGATGACATACTATTAGTGTCGTTTATCGATTTCAGTCAATGACTCTCTAGCTATTTATTTATTTATTTTTTATTTGTGTATCCTGGCCTGATGGTTGAATAGCTCATTCCTCACCATTCATATATCCGTTCTTGTCAATCTGACTGCCCCATATGTTGCATACTTACAATGGATGACTTGGATTCTATGATTTGTCTCCATATGCAGGGCTGGTGCCTTCATTTTGTCATGGCTACTCGGGACATTCTTGATGGTCTCCATAATACCACCTTTGTTTAAAGGACTGCGCGGTTTTGAAGTGACAACTTCACTTATAACCTACGTTCTGCTCTGGGTTTCTTCTACTTATCTGAAGTAGGAAATTTAGTGACCTTCGAGAACCCCAATTTTGGTTGAAAGTGGCCTGGTATGAGAGTGTTCTTGGTTTCTTCAATCTCCAATTTCATGATGCCTCTTGATGGTATTTAATCATGTATCCATTGACAGCCGCAAGCCTCATTCATTTGTCTTCTAACATCTGTTCGATGAACTCACTGGTATAGGATCAACGGTTTTGAGATGGCTGTTTTATCCTTTGGAAAAGGAAAATGATATGAAAATGAAATATAGTGACCATTTCACTATGGTCGGTTTTTGCATTCCGTTCTTCCGTATCTCATCTTTGTGCAGCATGATGTCATGCGAGCAATGATGTTCGACGTTGTGGTATGCATTGAGGGAAGTTACAGCTTCATGATATTTGTTAAAAATTATGTGACAATCTCAAAGTGATTACTGAAGCGTTTTATTCATACACCAAATAAGAATCAGGCAAATCAAATTGCAAATTCAATGTATATGCCATTGTTAATATCTGTCACTATTGAGTGATTTCCATGAAATAAACTCTGTTAGGGTGCTCGTAGTGAGAGTATTCTTTGCATTTCGACTTTGAAGCTGGGTTTCAGCTTTTAACTTGTCTTCAAAATGTTGAAATTATTTTTTCTCTTCCAAAATTATCCTTATTAATTATTCATATCTCCGATTTTGCTCCTATTTATTTTTTTATTTTTAATTGAAAAGGGAGGCAGCCTGCGGCTGTTGGCGAGCCGATTTGGCTCGTCGGTGGCCGTTGGGCGATGGGCGACCTCCGGCGAGGGTCGCGCGACCCGGTCGAGGGCCGCCTCGCCGGAGGTCGCCGGAGGTTGCTTGACCCGGGGCTCGCGCGACCTGTGCAACCACCGCCCGGTCTCGTGGCGCAGCGGCCCTCACCCGGGTTAGCGCCGGTCCACGAAGGGTTTAGTTCAATTTAAAATAAAAAAAAAAAAAAAAAAAAAATAAAAAATAAAATTATATATATATATTATACCATTCAAAGCCATTGCGAAAGTTTTATTTACCAAACGCACATTCAACTCAAAGTCCATTTGCAAAAAAATTTTACCAAACACAATTGAATTTCTCCAAGTAGCTTTGGACTTTCAGCATTTGCATTGGACTCAAAGCCCCTCGCAAACTACGAAACTGCGAAGTTTGAGTAATTTCAAACGTGGGCTTTTACAAAAACTTAAGTCTCATTAGGTGATTATATTATTGTTATTTTTTCTTAACTAATATAACCAGCGCACTTGCAACACTCAACTAAAATCTTCTACCAAAGATCAAAAGAACCTTGCCAGAGTAGGTGCAGGGGACTGAGGATGATGTGCTTTTTCGTGTGAAGGAGAACTCACTCCATCGACTCGGGGTTGGCATGAATACACAAGCAGGCGTATCCGATTAATTGCCATAACATATATGCTTCTAAAGTGAACGAAGTGGCGATCAGTTTGAACGCTAATCCACATTACTGCAATAAAATCGACAAGAGCAGAAGAGTCGTATTTCTATATTCTTAACTTGATCTGATGCTAGTCTTTCATATTGAGAGATGTCGAAACTTCTCCAGCTCGGGAAACTAGCCCTCATAGGGCACAAACGATTTGTTTTAGACACTAGCATCAGAGACGGTCAAAGAAAGCAGACTTTTGTGTACTTCATCACATCACAAAAATGGCGACATGTTAAAGAAGGGAAGATGGAAGTAAGAAGATTGACCTGGAATATAATAAAAATGAGTTACCAAAGCCATTTAACACCGTTGGAGTAATTATTCTATATTTACAGGTCGTATTGACAGAACAATTACAGGGGCAGAGCGAAGGCAAATTATTGCAATTGTCAATTCACACCAAGTCCTGGATAGACAAGTGCAACTAAGCATGATCAGGATGATACGGTACCCTTCATAAATTAGAATTAAGCATCTCCTGAAAAGTTTATCATGATATCACGGTTAGGCAGAGAAGCACCTCCCAAATTCACGTTCACCATGAGCATGCACTTCAGACAGAGCTCCTACCACTGTTTTGGCATTCAGACAGCCACAAGTCTATGTTTTCTGTGATCTGTTGCCTTACTTTGTGGACTGCATCTGGGGAGCTGCAGTTCTGGGCATTGCCTGAAAGAAGTATGACACTCGGACAATGTAAACTTAGAAAATTTTCTTTACTAGAGACAAAAGTACTTGAATTGCACGTGATATTTGCTTTTCCTAACTGCAAAAACACATTCAAACGGAAGTCATTCTAATTATTAATATCAATGTCAACTCCACCAGAAGTTTTAAGTGGCCAGTGGCTGGGAAAACTTTAGCAGGAGATGATATCAAGGGCTCAATCCTCACAATTTATTGCTCGGTTGCCACGCCAGGAGGAGAAAGTCAACTGCACAAACACTATTCTCGAGACTAGGACTACCTGTTCTCAACAGTTCTATATTATTTCTTCTTTGAAATAATTAACTTAGTGCAGCACTTCATTTTCATCTTCTCCTTCTCATCTCTTCTAATATCAGGATACAGCAAACACTTGCTTTGTATTTTTCATTTCAAATTTCGTCTTCATAAGGGGGGGAAATCATGAGTTTATTAAAGAAAATTATCAGATCATGAAACTGTCAGGACCAGCAGAAGAAGAGCCAAAATGAGAAGAAAATAGGCATGGCATGCAGCGATATCAGCAAGTTATTTGTGCAAGAATCAAACTGCAAGTTCCATTTTCCACAGTGACGGCATTCAGTTCTGCTGCGATTCACACCACTGGAAAATGCAAGTCTCCCAATGTACCAGCATACAGTAGTCACAACCACGAATATTTAGTAATTTAATGCAGCATTTTAGTAGATCCAATCCGCCCATACCTTCAGGGCTCAGAGGAGACTGTGGGCACCCTCGCATATCAGTTCCATGGCCGCAATTATGACAGGAGATGAGATAGGAAGGCACTGACAACATTCAAAATTCAACAATATCTTCAGCATGAAAGAGAGTGACAGAGAGAGATCGAAAAAGCATAAGCAATGGAACCCCATATGAACATGTAACTGTGGATGTACTAGACCTAAGAAGAACTACGTGGAAAGATCTCTGGCAGTTTATAGAGACTTTATTTAATATTCTTAACCAAAGACATTGAAACACAAGGCAATTCTTCACCATCGTTCAGTCTTACAGCACGACACCGTAAATTGTTGTCCACATAAACAACAATGAATACTATTGATATTTAAGCAAGAGAAAGATTAATATTAAAATGCATTGGGAAGTTTATTATGCCATCATCTTATGGAATGTGTGCGTCAAGCATGTTGCTAGCTTGAAACCACAGACTGTCTGAAATCATGTTCTACTCTTCACTAATTGAAACCAGTGGCTAACAAAAACTAGTAAATGGTCATCTGAAATCATGGGAACTTACTATCTGGTGAAGAGGTCTGTTTTGAAGCATGCCGCCATGGATCTTGAGAGCCGTTTGTGAAAATTATCTTTGAGCCTGGCAAAGTTATACCTTAATGTCAAAAGTAAGCACACAAGTTTCTTTTTGATAAGAAGTATGTTGTATATAAAATGTGTGCTTATTTCCTGACAGCTTCCACTTATAGGAAACACTGTCGCCCGAGGCTAAGATATTATTAGAGCACAATCAAGAGTTCGAATCTTGGCACTCTCCTATTACGTATATTCGTCTGCTCCCTAGTTATCTCATGGATGTGTAAGGCCTCACACTCGAGGTGGGGTATAGAAAGAGCATGCTAGATATACGTTATAAGCCTGTTTCTTGACAGCTTTAACTTTTGGGGCTCACAAATAGATAACTTAGATGAAAAAGATATGTGCTGATTCCAGAATATGCTCATAATGTGTCATGCACTAATATACTTCATTCGGTTTATTGTCGCCATTATATAACCAGTTTCATTTTCAGCCCTTAATATGACTTTTCGTTGATGCCCATCAATTTATGCAGAAAGGCTCCAACAAATAGGATTGCAAGCATAAATTGAAGAACGCTAATTACAAATACAGCAGTCTCAGCTCGATTGTCAGTTATAATCAGTTTACTTAAAAGAGTCCCAGACAACAGGGAATAGAGACTGCATGAAACTCTTTAATATATTTGACAGTTCGGTCCATCTGGCCTTTTGTAATTGCGTGTTCCAGATTCAAGTGTCTGATATTATTTGTTGCTTGGCTTTTCATGAAAAGGATAAGCCCAGAAATTGCCAGCTGGGAAAACCAAATCTCCTAAATGAAAATAAAAAAATAAAAAAAATGGAACATTTTGATTAAAGGAGCATCAACAACCACAGCAATGTCCAGTCAATTCTGGAGAGAAAATCCATATGATCCTTAGATGCATGGATAACAAAACACTAATGCGCCGAACTAGAAAGATTAGTGCTCAGACCTGCTATTCTTGTGCCTCCATAGTATAAATTTGTTGCGTCAACGTCAGGATATATTCCCTCGCCGAACACGTTCTTGCAAAGATCTAAATGGTATCTGTTGCAACACAAGAAATATAGACTAGGGTATAAGATTACACAGAGAAAACTAATGAAACAAGGAATGAAGAGTACGAAGATGAGAACACCTTGTGTCAACTTTTGATGAGCGGACACTGTCATTGGAGGGGGCCACCTGAAAGTATGCAACTTCAGTGCAAACTTGGAACCACCACAACCGCTCGCTCCTGTCTTCATTAAGAGCTGTATTCTTCAAGTGCTTTTGACTATAACTAACGCTATCTGCATAATTGTCTTTAATATATTTGGCGTACGCAACCTGCATAAACATTTCAATTTGACCAAATAAAAATCAGAACAAAAGTGAGAACAGAAGAGCATGCCCTCAATTTGTTTTAGGCGTCCCAGGTTCGCTTGGATAAAGCTTGCATCACAATAATAATGAAAATCTGTTTGTACAGCGACTCCACAGAAAACAATTTGTAGGTGAATGATGACAGATATTTAAATAAAGTAGATTATTATTTACTATGATAAATTATTGCACCTGTTCAAGAAGCATCATGAGACACAAATCACTCATAAATGTCTAATGTATATGTATTGCTAAAAATTAGAAATCCTACCACATAGAAAGATAAGATTCATTTGGTAGATGGCATAGAAGTAATGGCAAACATCCTACTATCCAGGGAATAATATATATGTAGAGACTTCATTGCCTCAAGGAAACTCTTCAAGCATGCATGAATGATAACCATGCCTTTGATCTGTCTAAATCATCTCAACTCAAAAAAAAAATCTCCCAAAAGCTTTCAACTATGCTATTCTATTTGGCAAAGCTAGTAAAATTATATACAATTTGCGGTTGCACTATCAATCGGAGGAAACATCTTAAGAGGTACAGACACCTTGAACAATTACTTCCATAAAGCTCTAGAATACAACAAAAGAATGAGGTTAAGGCAGGAAAAAGTTTCTTACCACCAAATCCTCCCCATCCTTCTTAGCTTGAATAAGAGGGGAGCACAATTTATCAGGATTTCCATATTGGAACTGTGGAGGATGAAATCTTTAATATCAATACCTTGCAAAGTAACAAAATAAACACAAATGAAAAACAATATGCTTACAGCTGTAACAGCAGCATCTGCCAGAAAATACAAGAAGTCACCATCGATCTCAAGCTGCAAAATATGAGAAAGATTACTTCCAAAAAGAAGAGGGATAAAAAAGGATTCTACATTGCACAACAGCTAAACATATTTCTGAAGACATAATCGCCACAGTAAGGAAAGAGGAATTTGAACCTCAGCAGCACCAAACAACTCCTTCAATGCCTTTCCATTTGACTGAAGCCGTTGCTCAACAAGTTGATTTACTTCCTGCAATGCAGCCTTACATTCCGCTCCAGCTGAAACACCAATCTAAAGTTGGAAACAACAGTAGACATTTTTATTTAGTCGGAGAATATTTCCAGGTATTTCTCAATACAGATCAACTGACAGCAGCCAAACATCAAAATGCACCTCGCAATATAATCATAATCTTCAACTTCTTGGCCTTCTGGCAAGTAAAAAAGACAATACTGGCAATCAAGATTGTCCTTACCTGCTGGTCAAATTCAGGGAAATCATACACAGCTTGAACAACGGCAGAACTTGCAAGACTTCCACATGTCAAATGAGGGAACTTAAGACGAAACCATGCACTGAGAGCTCCAGAATAGGAAATGCCAAAAACAAACCAGGGGTTTCCGGCATCTGTTCTATTGAGCTTCAGATTTACTGAATCCTGCACATAGTGTCAAAGCAACTTACTAGTCAGACCGCCAGCAGACATCACGTGAAAGGGAGACTCACTTCAGCACACAGAAGTAACAACTTTCTAGAAGAAATGATAAAAGTTTCATTCAAAAGAATCTAGCACGACTTAGCCATATTTAATCATTTAAAAAACTGTATCAATCGATAACGCGCAAAAAGGAAGCCCTCCTAGAACATCAAACTAACTTTTTGTGCAATCAAAACTTTCAAGGTCAAGCATCACTTGCAAACACGTACAATCAAGTTAATATCTGATAGTCACAGGGAGGATGGTGTAAAGCCAACTATTCTCGTAACAGCAACCCTTGTTTTCCAAATGCGGTAATATTCATCAGAGCCGACACTTCAATCAACAAAAGCAAAGGCAGGTCATCCAATCGCTGGGAGGGATTGTTCTCATGTCATGTGCACAGCATGCAAATGATACCTAAATCAATTTCTCCCCCCATGTGCTAAATTTTCAGTCAGCTCTGCATCAATGTCTTTTTGTAAGTGAAAAAAAGGACACTTTGACCACATCCCAGTCATAGATCAAAATAATCCTAGTTTTGACGAGTAACAAGATTACTTCATTGATGATTTTTCCAAGTTTCAGACCATCTCTCTTGTGAAAATCAAGGTTTCTTTATGAAACTTCTATCACCATTGTCATTCATAGTTAATGACATGGTTAACAGATCTGAAAACTTGCCTGGTAAAATTGACGAAAGGAAGCCAAGTCGAAGAGTGCCTGTTTAGATGATAAGTATTTTAGATTTGTTGTGGTCAATGATTTGAAAGGAGAACTCTTCCCATAGTACCGATGCTCAAGTGAAACCACAGCAGCACCAAACTTCTTTGCCAAAACCTGCATGAATTAACACGGGGAAATTTTTTCAAAGAATCACAGCTTAGTATAACCATGAAATTCCAAATCCTTAACAGGTATTAGTTTTCAGATTTTCTCTCTAAATGAGCCAGTACAATGCTTAGTGGGATGCTAACCGCTTTATAGTGATTTGACGATTGGCATGCTTATACTAGCCAAAAGCTAGTAGGACACCAAGCTAAGTAGCACTTACACTGATGTAGTCATTCACTATCCCATTACATGCAGATTCACCGCAGATTTTTAAAAATATTGGTCCATCAGGAAGCTGGAAGTAGTCAAGGAACTCATAGTAGCGCTGCGCAAATTGACGATGATCCTGAGAATGAAAATCCAATATCCAAAAGTTAGCAGCAGCATGATGCCCTTTTCTGAGGATCGCTATAAAAAAATATCAGTTATAGTGCTCCCACTTCTACATTACATGTTGAGTCGCTTCATGACAATCCACAATCAGAACCATGACATAACAACTTCAACTTCAACTTCAAAGTTCGAAGACTAAAAGATAAAAAGGGCGGAACAACTTCGGTGTACATCCAGAAACAAAATGTAGAATCCGTTATCGTAATCACAAAACTAGAATCTGTAAAATTGTAATATGAGTTTTAGCAATTAACAAATATTAACAATACTTAAACATTACCTTACCAAAAAAAAAAAACAATACTTAAACATCAAACCCGTGCAAAACAGGGTCAAGAGCATTGGTTTAGATATTTTTTTAACTATTGGCCTTCTGTACTTATTTTGCCACTAATAATATGGTGTCATCACTCGTTTCAAGGAATGGAATCTTTGAATTCTCGCGTTTATTTCGACAGAGAAAATATATAAAAATTCACTCGAGTTTATAATAAATGGGTTGCCAATAAAATTCAGTAATAAATTAGTTGGCGGATGTAATTAAACAATATGCACAATTTTGCGGGGCCAAAATTTTTTAATTCAAAGTATCCGATCAATCGTTACCCCAATTCACAATCACATTGATCGCGTCCTCCAAACTCAATCAGTTCAAAGTTCAATCGGATTAACCTTCAAAAGGGAACCAGAAATAGGGAAAAAACTGATGGGGTTTGCATCTCAAGCAGCTCATCCCCAAGGACACCAACCACCAAACATCAAGCGACCGGTTACACGCCAATCCACATGGAATCGAGCGAAACCAAAAACCAAGATCGTCCACGCAGAGAGAGAGAGAGAGACTACATATGGAGAGAAGTGATCGAGGGTTTGGTTGAACCAGAGGTCATCCTTGGTCAAGTAATATCCGACGTCGTTGCTGGAAGGTTGGTGAAGCAAAGTTCGGTCCTTCACGTAGCCATCGCACAGAGCCACGAGCATCGACAAGAAGAGAGGGGTCAGCATCGAGATCGGGCTCATTGTAGTCCCCATGGAAGTCGCTTCTGCTTCTCCTCCTCCTTCTTCTTCCTCCTCTTCAAAGAATCGGTTTTGCGGAGGAAAGGTTGGCTTTTCTCCTTTGTCTTGCCAGATGATAATTGGATACAAATATCATTTTTTTCAAGCGTCGACGTATCTCGATTCTACCTTATAAACAAAAAAAAAAAAAAAAAAAAAAAAAAAAAAAAAAAACTTTAGGCCCAAATCTATCCAAAACATTTTTCCGTCTCATGAGAAAGAACTTTTGATCCAGTTCCGATTCTACCATTAAATTTTTTATCCCATAAAAATCACCTAAATATAGTTTTAGTTCTATCCTTTTTTTTTTGTATAAAAAAAATTCTCAATTTTTACTTAAATCTCATATCCATCTTGTTAATCATCAAAACATTTCCATTTCATTACTCTAATTTTTTTCTAAAATTTCATATCATAGATGATACCCTTTGGAGACGACTTTCCATATTAGCCTAAACAAAGTTTCATTGAATATGAAATTTGAGTAAAACTTAGAGCAATTATGGTCGACTTACTTTGACTTTCTTTAATTACTCTAATTCTTAAGTAAGTCTTCCTTCCATCTTGCTATGGGATCTTTGATTTTGCGCTCACCCTTCAATCTTCAATCTTCAGTACTTAGAAGTTTTCCATTTCTCACACTTGAGGCACTTGGCTCAGGATGCTTGAACTTTTCACGTTAGGGAGTTTTCAACTCGTGATTATCAAGAGAAATTTTGGACAGAAAATTAACGAAATACGTTTGGAATCGATGTAAAAATTAGTGGTTTTTTTATGAGATAAAAATAGTTTATGGTAAAATTGAGACTAAATGTAAAGTTGAGCTTTTAAGGGTAGAATTAGGATGGAACCTAAAGTTGAAGGTTTGCTAAGATATTAGGCAAATAATTTACCATGTAAGGCCAAAGATTTCAAATACAAGTTCAAATACTACATTTGATTCAGCTTTCTCGATGGGTTTTAGGCCTCCAAAGCCTATTAAGGCAAATCTTTTTTAGACCTGTTTGGCCAAATGTTGGTCTTGGCAAAGCTAAAGAGCCCAAAGCAAATCCCTAGCTGTCTTGAGTTTTTAGCATTTTCGAAAGGCTACTTCCATCAATGAAATTTGGCCAATAGCCTTTTTTACCCTCAAAAACTTATTAAAAGTTTTAAAAGAGGGCTTAGAATTCATCTTGTCTCAAATAAAGTTTTAAAATCATCAATTTAAGTTCAAATAAGGTCTCGTTATTGTTGTGACCTTACCTTGAATATACCACCTAGGGTACAACTAATGGATTAGTAAGCTTAGACCCATATCAGGTTCAAGTTATTAAAATACAAAATCATTTTAATTTGGAGTCACACTAATCTATTTTTTGATGAGTCAATTAAAAACTCAAATAAAGTATTAGAAGAATTACTTTACATCTACGAACTAGAAATTATGGATTCGAAGACTTGACTACGAAATATTACTTTAACATTGTTTTGGTACATTTTCTCTTTTATTTAAAAAAAAAAAATGTTTTGTAGGCAGTTTGAATTTATTTTAACCCATTAACTAATTTTTAAGATTATCTTGCAGATGTGCAAACATTAATTTTACACTCAATAATCCAAAGCCGTACATGAATTGCAAGGAAAATTAGGGAAATTAGGATGTGTTTGGTAACATTTTGTTCAAAACTTGGTCCCCGAAACAAAAATAGTTTCTATTTCTATTTCGGGGAACAATTTTTTAACAGAAAAATGTGTTTGGTAATTGCACAAAATTTCTACTCCTGGAATAGAAAAGGAATAAAACATGTTTGGTAAACTTATATAATTTTTTTTCGTTTCTTTTAATTTTTTAATATTTTTATTTTATTTTTCCTTTTCTCTTCTTTCATTTTTTTTCTTTCTTCCTTTTGGCCGGCGGCTTCACCCAGCCACCGGCGAGGCCGAGCCTCGCGGGTGGTTGGGCAAGCTCGGTCGGCGATGCTTCGGCAAGGTCGCTGGCCATGGCTGAGGTAGGCGACCGGCCAAAGAAAAAAAGAAGAAGAAAAAGGAGAAAAAGAAGAAGTGTTTCGGAATCGTACCGGAAATAAGAAACAAGTTTTTTCTGCTTCTTGTTTATGTTCTAAATTTGTTCTCGGGAACAAAAAAAATAATTTTTTGTTTCCAAAAACAAAAGTGTAAACAAATGTAATTCTGTTCTTTTTTGTTCTCCGGAACAAAAGAACAAAAATTTGTGTTCCGGAAAACAAAAACAAATTTAAACTAACAGCCCCTCACTTACCTCAAAGTAATGTAAGCATATGCAAGATTAATTAGAAAAACACATATTCAACCTAAATATAGTTTCCAATTATCACGCAATTTCACTCAATTTTTTTAGGGTTTTCTCTTTCACAGAAACTATCCTATATGCGATGCATGTAATGCAATTACTCTAAATGCAATTATTCTAAGGTGATATGCAATTTCTTAATTAAATTATTCCAACGTGCACCCTATATGACATTTAGTTTTATTGATTAGTTTAGGTATATTTGTCATATGTTTATCGGTTTGGGATTTTCATGATATTAACTCACAAACAAGAAAATTGTCTAAAAGTCCTAAACCTATTCCACTTTTGCCAATTTACTCATAAACCTTTTAATTTTATCAATTAAGTCCTAAACATTTTGACAATTTGTCAATTGAGTCCATCCGGTCAATTTTTGTGGGAAATTGCTAACGTAGATGTCAACTGTCTTACGTGATCTGTTGGCGCTCGACATGGACAAAATTTAATAATATTTTAATATTTTATATTTTTATTAATAATTTCATTTCTTTTTTTCTTTTTTCTTTTTTTTTGGTTAAAAGGGTAGGTTACCCTTGGTTGAGGGTCGTAAAGCCCTCACCAGCCACGGGCGAGAGATCATGACCCTCGCTAAGGCCAATGAGTGCGTCGCAAGCCCTATAGCCCAAGCCCTTGTTGGCCAACGAGGGCTCACAAGCCCTTGCCAAATCCAGTGAGGATCGCTGCCATCACCCTTGGTTGGGTTGGGCTTCTTTTGCAAGCTTGGCTTCTTCAATCACCCTAAAGGTCAAGAGCTGGAGATTGGTAAGAGAAAATTGTCCAAAAAGTCCTAAACATATTGTACTTTTATTAATTCAGTCATAAATCTTTCAATTTTGCTATAGAGTGATAAACCTTTTTATATTTTGCCAATTAAGTCCATCCAGCTAATTTTGATTGGAAATTGCTGACGTGGACGATTGGTGCTGACGTGGCAATTTTTGATAATATTTTAATAATAATTTAATTTTTTATGACCTTTTTTTTTTTTTTTTTATGTTTTTTAGTTAAGGCCAGTGACAGTCAAGCGCCATTGACCCTCAGGGTGGGCAAGGGTTGGCTCTCCACCCTCGTCAACCTCCTCCAAAATCTTAAACAAAAAAATAAGAATAGAAAAAAAGAAAAAGGAAAAAAGCATAAAAATTCAAAAAAATATTAAAATATCATTAAATATTATTTAAAAAGTGTCGTGTTAGCCAAAATTGGCTAGATAGATTTAATTGGCAAAAAATGAAAAGGTTTACGACTCAGTTGGTAAAATTGAAAGGTTTCAAATTATATTGACAAAAGTGCAATAGGTCTTGGACTTTTTGGACAAATTTTCTAGATTGGTGACTCCAAAGCTAATCCAACGGGCTATTGTTTTCCCTGCAGCGCCTGGGGTGTCGTTAGCTAAGTGTTGCAAGAAAAGCAATGAGGATGGTGATTGGGGTCAAGCTGTCCTCATGGTCATCATCGAGTTCTCCTTCACTTCATTGATAACTAGCCCACTTACGATTTGGAGTTGAGTTGCTTGGTGGCTGGTTAGACCTATCAAAATAGGTCTTAAATCTATTTTATTTAAAACATAAATGGGTTATATATGGATCATTCACATCTTGAAAAGACCACTTAAATGGATTTAAAAATTTAAAGGCTAAAATAAATGGGTCTTAAATACATTGGACTTAGAACTCGAAGGCTCACACTTTCTCTTTTCCTATTTAGCCTTATAAATAAATATATATATATATATATATATATATATATATATATTTTAAAAGTCAAAATTATAATTATTTTTTATATTTTTTTTTTTTTTTTTCTTTTCTTCTTCCACCTTCCTCGGTGGGCGGGCATGGTGATGATCGGCCGATCGACCAAGTGAGGCTTAAGCTCACTAGCCTCAAGTGAGCTTGAGGTCACCAACGACTGGCAAGACTCAAACTCGCCGATCTAGCGAGGTGGAGACCTTGCTTATGTTTGGCAAGACTAGAGCTCGCTTGATTTGGTGAGGCTCGAGCATCGAGCCTCGTCAATGTCTAATGAGCCTTGAGCTTACTTGTAGTTGGTTGTTGGCCGTTGTCATGGCTAATAACCGACTGGAAAAAAAAAAAAAAAAAAAAAAAGTGAAGAGGAAAAAGAAAAAAGAAATAATTAAAAATTATATTTAAAAAAATTAATTTTTTTTTTATTTTTTAAAACAAGAAAATAATTATAAATTTGATTTTTTTATAAAAAGAAAAAGAAAAATAAAAATGTTGAGTTATAGAGGAAAATTTAATCATAATTTTCATACCAAATTATGAAAAATATTTTATAATTTATTTTTAGATTTCAGGCAAAAAAATATTTAATTTTCCAGAAAAATATTTTTTGAAAAATATTTTTCAAGAAACAAATGATTGCTTATTTTTAAAAAAAATTTAAAAATTTTTCATTAGATTTGTATTACATGAAAATCAAAAAAATCATAAGAAATAAGTTTTCATAAGTTTAGTTAAATAAGTTGGGTATTGATTGTGAATGGATCATATCGGTATGGATCAAGAATTTTGCACTACGATAATATGGGTCATAAATGGGTAAAATAGGTCGATTTGGGTCGAATCATTTATGACTCGACCTAAACCCTACTTGGACTCACCCATTTGACAAATCTATGGCCGAAAGGTTTCAACCAAAAAAAGAAATAAAAGAAAAGAAAATGAAAAAAATTAATAAAAAATATTACAAAGTTAAAAAAAAATTTTAAAAAGTATTTAAATTTGTCCACATTAGTATTGATTGAGCCATATAGAACAGCCGCTGTTGACTGGACTGTATGTCTGTGATTTTTTGTCAAAATTGATCGAATGGACTTAATTGGCAAAATTAAAATATTTAAGGTGAAATTTCCAAAAGTGCAAATAGGTTTGGGACTTTTTAGACAAATTTTCCCCCATCATATGCTAAAATTTATCTTTGTCAAATTTTTTCAGTAAGAAATAAAACTTCAAATTTGTGTCCCCTTTTATAAAATCTGTTTTTTTTTTTTGTCGACATTATGATATTCAAATGCCCTTTTCATGCAATGAAGGTTTTCATTCTTGAATTGAAGGGTAAAAAGAAGTCTTTTAGCTGTCGGTTTTTAATTATGGCAATGTTTTTGCGAAAAATGAATGATTTAAAAATATTTTCCTTAAAATGATAACTTGTATCACTTATAAAAATGAATAAATGAAAATAATTTTCATCATCTATGAAAATGTGTAGATATAAATTGTTGTGGATATATGAATATTTTTCAAATTATTCGTTTTCTACGTGACAAATGAAGTTTAAAAGAATCTTAACCCCATACATTGCGGAGGGAACAATTTAATAAAACATTTGGGTAAATTGAAAAGTTACTAGAGGCATGTTTGTTTTTTGAAAGACATTTTCATGAATTGGGTTTCCAAACTTTCACATGGTTGGCTTACTGAAAATGGATAATCAAAGAAAAAGGTTTTACAGTAAAAAAAAAAATCATACTTAAAAATGAGGAAAATGATTTTTCCATCCTAAAAGGAAGAAATCGTTGTAACTCCTTTTCACGCGCATTTCAATCTATGTTCTCTCTAGCCTGGTCTTCACCGCTCTTTCCTCCCTTCTATTTAAATACTTTCTCTGGTATCACTCTTTGATTGCTTTATTTATTTATTTATTTTGGAATGGAGAACGGTTTTGACGGGTTATGAGCACTGAGAAATTACATTTGCTAATTATTTGCATTTTCTTTTTATTTTTGGATCCCTTTTTAGCTTGCTTTATTTTGATATTAAAAACATAAAATTTGCATTTCATGTTGTATTATTAATATCTTAGACAAGCAATTTGATATCATCTTAGTATCTTCTATTTGGAATAAAATACAATTATGATGGAGAGGATTATTTTTTAATATAAGATCTAAATATCTTCGAGTAAATTACTGAACAACTAAAAACCAGCCATTCTACTTAAAATTGATTTTGACAAAGAACATTTTCCTCCGTCAAGAAGTTTTTTGCAAAATAAACATCCCAGGAACTGCAAGTCCAGAGAAATGGAGATACTTGATAGGCAAAATGATAACCATGTATTTATTGAGCAAAGAGACCCTTTTTTATCAGATTCTCTCATTAACATATGAAAAACCATTTTATCCCCTCTTGGAATTGCATAGTTTAGAATAAATAGTAATCACTCATATTTTTTTTTCAACATATAGTAAAAGAGGAACATGTGATAATTAATCACCTTGAACCCTTCGACAACCAATTTATGACACTCATACGTGTTTAGGTCCTTTAGTATTACAAACCTTGAAAACAACATGACAAAGTACTTAATTTCAAACAAATTATCAAAAGAAAAACATGTTGACTTTGCTGCTGCTTCTTCATCCAGCATCAATGATCTTTTTCTTGTGGATTGAAACTTGATCTCTCAAAAGGAGAAGTTCATGATGTCCATGCTGAGGCTCTCCATCATCATGGTCTCCATGAACCCGCAGTTGCTCACGGGCGCTTTGTTGAAGCTCCCGAGCTTGGGCTTGAACGGGCAAGAGGAAATGGGGAGGATCGGGATGTTGTCGCAGTTGCAGATCTCGATCATGTACCCGTCGGGGTCGTGGAAGAAGAATTGGTCCACCTTCACCCCCGCTTCCTCCACCACCGCTGTCACGTACCTCATTCCCATCTCTTGTAGTCTCCTCTTCACTAGCCCTACGTCCGTGCACTGTGTAACGAAGGCCAAACGATGCTTATTAGATCAATGAATGCAACGAAAGACCACAAATTCTCGTCTTGTTCTACGATTTCTTTTGAAACAAATCCTTTTAACAGTTGAACAACTAGGACTAGTAACTCAAGTTCAATCGTGCCTTGCAGTTCTCCCTGTTAATGGAGACGTATGCTGCATCAAACTTACTTGGAAAGACATATGGTTATCCTTGGGGTTGATTGGACGTGGCTCGTCAATGGCGTCGTTTTCCTCTATTGATGGGTTCTCAATCAAGTGTATCCCTATTCCATAGTTGTATAACCTGCATATCGAATGCAGAAAGAGCGAGGATCATGCTCATGCAGGCATGGCACAATGCAAAAGTGAAATCATGTCTTTCATATCAATAACGAGAGAGAGAGAGAGAGAGAGAGAGAGAGAGAGAGAGAGAGAGAAACGGACCAAGCTCCATTGAAGTCGAAAGAAGACGGGCGTTTGATGAGGACGAAGCCGAGAACGTCCTCGTAGAACCTCACCGAGTCGCACACAGACCGGCACATCAATGAGACGTGGTTCAGCGAGAGGAGAGGCAGTGCTTCGCAGCCGCCCATCACTTCCTCAATCTCCATCTTTGCACCCGTCATCATCTTCTCTCTAAGAGCTTGGTCGTCCCTCTTCAGCTTCTGATCCTCCTTAAAAAGTTTCTCTGCGTTGTTCTTCTTGTGGTCTCCCTCGAGCATACGTGATGAATGGAATGAGTGGTGATTAGTTCCTTTTTAAAGAGAGGCCGTCACATTGCTTTAGCTTGAAAACTTGGCAAAAATTAAAAATGTGGGCGAGAGGAACTTTCCTTGCAGATTCTCTCTTGGGAAAAGGTGGATGCCCTTCGTATCGCATTATCTGATTTTAGTCTGGTTATCTTTTGTTTCGTACACACCTTGGTGTAAACGTTTAATCCACGCCGACCCTACTGAATGTAAGTTGTCTGTATTTCAAAGCTTATTTAACACGATGAAATTATATCACCCGTTTATTTATATTAATGAAGTGTTCAAGGCTATCTTTGAGCACCCAATTGATTTTTACTGGATGTAGCAACCCTCTTTTAATTCTCACACATGCCGAGTCATTACTGGAGCCATAAATGCGTGTTCAATACTGGGGTTGCATTGAGAGAATCCACGAGTGTGGCTATTCGGACTCATTTAAGCCCTGAGCATTGGAGAAGATACGCTTAGGACTTGAGTTATCCCTTTGAGGATAAAGTACATTAGAGTTTAGTAGGTACATAAAGGATTACATCCTTGGTGTAGCACAGGGTTTTTGCCAGTGGTAAAAGCAATAGATTAGAACAACGCGTGAGGATCTGGGATCGATCGAGTCTCCTGAAAGTTGTTGCAACTGACGGTGCAAGGTTCCAAATCCTGAGAAACTTCCACGATGCTTCCTCTGACCAGAAGATTGAAGCCCCCTCCATCATCGATCTCCCGATGTTTTTGTCGCCCAAAAAGCTCAAGAAGAATCCAAGAAGCTGAACAGCGACGAAGTTGCCCCGTCGCTCCGACCAAACACACATGGCGGCAATCCCATTTTGCGTGCACACCTAATCTTGCACCACCCTAATCTCAATATGAATCGTTAAGGTGAGCAAACAAATACTCGAGAACTGACTCGATTCGTCTGATGTGGTCATTTCCATCACTCAGTTCATTAATGCTTGACGTGGCATCGTTGAAGAAAACTGAATACAGAAGCAAATAGACGAAGCTGAATAAGAAGAGAGATTTCTCTTCTTTCTTTCACGATCTTTTCATCTGGGAGCTCGATTACTTTCTGTTCTGTTTTTACAAGCTTTTATATAACAATAAAGGAAAAACTTCTAGATCTAAACCAACCACTCTTCGAATGATAGCTCAGCACACACACATAACAGAAAAATAAAGCTCAAGCATATGTGTACAAGAAATAACTCTGCTGAAGTAAACGACGTAGCTTTACACTACTCCTTCACGCCAATCCTCTGTTTCCTCTGTTCCAGTTGACTTTCGTTGCTGAGTTTCTTCTTGCTGCTTCCTTCTAAGCATTTTCAGCGTTGCATTCTCAACATCCCCCCACAAACTGGGTGTGGGTTTGAATCCTAGACCCAGTTTGGTGCGTATGATGCAGTGGTCCTGTCTGGATAGTGCTTTAGTACAAATATCAGCAATTTGGTAGTTGTTGGGAACATATCGTACACTCAGAGAACCAAGAGATACTTTCTCGTGAACAAAATGGAAATCAATTTCGATACGTTTTGTCCTGGCATGTAGTACAGGATTAGTCGTAAGAGAGATTGCTGATTGGTTATCACAGAAGAGTACCGTAGGTGAAGCTAACGAGATCCCAATGTCCCGAAGAACAAAACTTATCCATGTGAGCTCAGCAGTAGTAGAAGCCAGCGCTCTATACTCTGCTTCTGTGGATGATCGAGATACTGTAGTTTGTTTCTTGGCTGACCAGGAAAGTATATTGGACCCAAGATAGGTACAAAATCCAGTTGTAGAACGATTTGTTTCAACACAACCAGCCTAATCAGCATCCGAAAACCCATAGAGCTTTAAGGAACTGTTGGAGTGAAGGAAAAGTCCCAAGTTTACAGTTCCTTTAACATAGCGAAGAACTCGTTTTAATCTGTTAAAGTCACCAACTGTAGGGTTCTGCATTTTCTGACAAAGCGTATTGGTAGCATAGGCAATATCTGGTCTTGTTATTGTCAAATATTGGAGACCCCCAACTAAGCTGCGGTACTCAAGTGGTCGATCAAGATAGACTTCATCATCAGAGGAATATGATAGTTTCGGAGGCAGTGGTGTTGATATGGGTTTACATTCCTTCATGTTTGCTCTCTCAAGAAGATCAATAGCATACTTTGTCTGACAAAGAAAGAGTTCTTCGGGTGTGTGGTGTGCCTCAATACCCAAGAAGTAATGAATACATCCTAAGTCCTTCATGTGAAACTTTGAACTTAGAGATGTAATCAGTTGTGTAAGTAAAAGATCAAAATTACCTGTCAACAGGATATCATCTACATAGAGGAGGAGTAAAATTGTGTCTTGCCTCTTATGAAACACAAAAAGTGATGGATCTGTAGTGCTACAAAAGAAACCTAATTCAAGGAGGAAATTACTAAACTTCTCAAACCATGCGCGTGGTGCTTGTCGTAGACCATAAAGAGATTTTTGGAGTAGGCAGACATGATCAGAAAGAGTAGGATGAGCAAACCCAGGGGGTTGCTCCATATAGACAGTTTCTTTCAATGTGCCGTGCAAGAAGGCATTTTTGACGTCAAGTTGATGTATCGACCACCTCTTTACCATTGCAACTGAGAGAACGATCCGAATTGTTGCTTGTTTTATGACTGGACTAAATGTCTCAAGAAAATCAATTCCTTCCTCCTGGTGAAATCCCTTTGCTACCAATCTTGCTTTCAATTTGTCAAGACTTCCATCCGGTGCTAGTTTAGTTTTAAAAACCCACTTGCACCCTATCACATGCATATGATCAGTTCTTGGAACCAATGTCCAGGTTTGGTTTTCATGAAGTGCATGCATCTCTTAGATCATTGCTCTCTGCCACCCCTCATGAGCTAATGCGGATTTGATTGTCTTTGGTTCTGCAGGTACATGATATTCAGCTAGACAAGCATACTTAGGATTCGGTTTCACAATACCTGACTTAGACCGGGTTTGCATGGAGTGTGTTGATGTTCCAGTTGATATAGTGGGTTGTAAGGCCTGTCTGTCTTGATTCTGATAGTTGTCAACCGGTATTGCAGTTGATTGACTAGGTGCACCATCTCTACTTGTCTCTAAGATAGATGATACATCTGTTATAGTTGGTGAATGTGGATCTGATGGTGTTTGTGACTTATCAGTGGTGGTGTTTGGGGCACGCATCTGTTTGTGTTCAAGGAACTCATGTTCTTGTAAAAATCCTGCATTAGTCTGTGGAGTCTTCCTCACTCGTTCTGCTTTGGTTGAATCTAGAAATTCAACTTCTTCAACCCATTTCTTGTACAAAGCAGTATAATGTGGAAACACCTCATTTAGCTTCTTAGCAAAAGGGAAGAAGCTCTCATCGAATGTGACATTTCGGCTAATGTAAACTCTGCCATCCGAAGGTACAAGACACCTATACCCTTTATGTTTATCACTGTAGCCGAGAAACACACAAGTGAGTGAGCGAGGATCAGACTTGTGTTGTGTATATGATCTAAGACAAGGATAGCAAGCACTTCCAAAGACACGTAAATGTTCATAGCTTGGTTTATGCTTGAAGAGTTTACTGTATGGAGACTCCATCTGTAAATTTTGAGCAGGAAGCAGATTTATAATATAGGTTGCAGTCAAGAAGGCATCCACCCAGTAAATCAATGGAACTCTTGCATGAAACAACATTGATAATCCAAGTTCCACCACATGCCTATGCTTCCGTTCTGAAATCCCATTTTGTTATGGAGTATGTGGACATGACATGTAGTTTTTGATTCCACAGGCTTTTAAGTGATTCTGAAACTTATTGCTGGAAAATTCGCCCCCACCATCACATTGAAACACTTTAATTTTTCGATCAAACTGATTTTCCACATACTTCTGAAACAGGATGAAGATATCATATAAATCTGACTTCATTCTCATTGGATAAACCCAACTATAACGAGAAAAGTTATCTATAAAGAGAACATAGTATATGAACCCTTGAACTGAACTCACTGGAGATGGTCCCCAAACATCACAATGTATCCTTTCCAAAGGAAAATTTGTTGCAGATTCAGATAATGGAAAAACTAGCTTAGTACTTTTTACTATTGGACAACTCCTACACACTGCTTGAGTCGTCTTATTGCAGTGGATCGGCTTCTGATTCTGAAGTAACTTTAAAGTCTACAAATTAGTGTGAGCTAGCCGCTGGTGCCACACTTCTTCTGCAACTACTTTATGTCTTTGAGTGAAAAGGACCTTGGTGGTTTGCTGGTCCACTTTGTAGAGACCCCCAACTTTCCTTCCAAGCAGCATCGTTGTGTTGGTTTGATGGTCCTTAACATAAACACCATATTTGTCAAAAACAAAGGAGCGAGGGTAGTCATCGGTTAGCTTAGAAACTGAAAGCAGATTTTTCCTTATTTCTGGAACCACTAACACATGTTGGATGAAATCCCTTAAAGTATTTTGAAGTTGACAAAACAAGTTTATCAGTCTAGTCTGAAGACTTACAGAATCTATTGACAAAGTCTGAAGATCAAAGTCTGAAGACTTACAGAATCTATTGACAAAGTCTGAAGATCAAAGTCTGAAGATCAAAGTCTGAAGATCAAAGTCTGAAGCTAGCAAGACTCAAGACTTATATTTTGAAGTCTACTCACAAGGACAGTTTCCAGGATGACGTTTATTCTGATCTTATACGATCTGTCTTCTAACGTCCGATGGATATCTTTCTACCGGATTCAGCACTAAACGATCTAAGTTTTATATGGAATATGTTTAGATTCTTTGACGACTTCGCAACTTATATTTGGAAGGATCTACTTATGGAAACCGAGATCCCGATTGTATGGGCGAGCAGATTGATGGGCTATCAACACTTACCTTAAAGAGCTTGAGATCTCTCTAATTGATTCTGTCCAACGGGTAGATTGGAAGAACTTCTTTGGAAGGTGCCAACGGTATCGAAGGCATGAAGAAGTATATAGAGAGATGCTCTAGTTGTTGAAGGGTGTGGATAGAAAAATTCCAAAGTCTGAAATCTCCTCTATCACTTTGCGATATCATTCTTTGAGCATTACATGTAATCAAAAGAGAGATCATATTGTAGATCTTGAGGAAGTGTAGTAGAGTAATCTACACTTGTGGACTCAAGAGCGTGAGATTGTAATCACTCTTGTTGATTCTTAGTGAAATCCACTGAAGGGCTGTCCGTGCGGGAGAGTGGACGTAGGCTTGATCTAAGCCGAACCACTATAAATGGAGTCTTGATTCTCTATCCTTAATCCTTTATATTGTTATTTGCTTTCATTTGCTGCAATCGTTGACTTTACATTATTCACATCTTATTTGATTTGGATTGTTAAAATTGCGATAAACACCTATTCACCCCCCTCTAGGTGCTAATACTAGTTCTAACAACACATCATTAAGGGGTAACACATCACATTCAGTGTGTAAAAAAGCATTTCCAGTGAAGGTAATAGGAAGACAGGACCCATCGCCTATCATTACTGTATCCGAGCCAATATACTTTGATGAGTTGTAAACAATACCCGGATTAGCAGTTATATGAGCCGAAGCACCCGTATCTAGATACCATGCACCCCCTTCCGGATCTTCGAGATGTACTGCTGCAAGAGCTGTTGGAATGTCTTGGTCTTGGAAGGAATTATCAAAGCGATACCAACACCGAAGTGCATCGTGTCCTGGTCGCTTGCAGATTTGACATGTCACTCTTGCTCCTCCCGTTGCTTTCTCCTCTTGACTATTTTTAAGTGAAGAGTTAAGGGGAGGATATGACTTAACTTCCTGATATCTTTGTGAAGCACCTGCATAAGGCCGAAATCCTTGGCCAGAATTACTCAGTTGTGGTTTATAAGTCTGAACCTCTTGTTCATGGTTTGAATTATAGGCTCTATAACTTTGATTTCTTCCATAACCACGACCTCTAATACCATAACTTCGACCACCCCTGCCATAACTATATCCACCTCTATTTCCAAAAAACCTGCTGTTTCCTCTCTGTCCTACGAAGGCAAGACTTGATTGAATTGTCTCACTATCCACATTCTGATTCCCTTCAACATTCCTCTGCCCATAATAGGCGAAGTTTGGATTATACTGGTTGGAGGAGTAATTTTGCAACCTTGTTTCAAATCTCTCCAGTTGCGAAATAACTTCATCATAATCCGGTTGAGGTTTCAAACAATACATTGTTGTTCAAAAAGTCTCATACTCCGATCCTAACCCTTCCAAGACTCCGAACACCTTTGTTATCTCATCCAAAGGCTTACCTATTGCGTTCAACTGGTCGCAAATCAGTTTATACTATCTCAAGTATTCAGATAATGGCCTACTTCGTTTTTGACACGCTTGGAGTTTCCCTCTTAGCTCGAATTCTCTAGCTACAGACTTCTGTGTAAATCGGTTCAACAAAGTTTGCCATAACTCACAAGATGTTTCCAAGCCAATGATTAGCCCCAGGATATTCTCAGATACCGCTCCACTGATCCACGAGGAAATTAGCTGATCAGTTCTTATCCAATCTGCATAATCAGGGTTTGGTTCTTCAACCATCTTACCGTCGACATCTACTCGTATCTTCTGTGGTGGTGGAGAAATCTCACCATTGACAAACCCAAACAACTCCCGACTCAGAAGAAACCGAGAAACTAAGCTTGCCAAAGAAGAAAATTATCTTCATGTGAGCTTAATCGTGACAAAATTGCTCAAGTTTACGTGAATAGGAAAAGGAAATTTGAGAGTTCTTGCAGCCATGAATCAATGCGTATTTCGAGCACTCAGAGATACACAGCCGAGATCAGAGACCCTGGGACGAAGAAGCTCGTACGGCTCTACACTTTCAACACGCCGGAGGAAGCGGCGCGTGCTTTCGAGCGACAGTAACCGAAAAGAATCGCTTCCTTTGTCCGCCTCTTCTACCGTAAACGATGTCCTTTGGAGAGCTCGCTTGCAACTATGCCATCTTGATCCTCCACGATGACGACATCTCTGTCACCACAGATACAAATGTTACTCTGATGAAGGCCGCGAACATCACCGTAGAATTTCGATACGGCTGCTTGTCGCGATCATCGAGCTCTCAGAGAATGGTTCTAATACCATGAAGAAAACTGAATACAGAAGCAAATAGACGAAGCTGAATAAGAAGAGAGATTTCTCTTCTTTCTTTCACGATCTTTTTCATCTGGGAGCTCGATTACTTTCTGTTCTGTTTTTACAAGCTTTTATATAACAATAAAGGAAAAACTTCTAGATCTAAACCAACCACTCTTTGAATGACAGCTCAGCACACACACATAACAGAAAAATAAAGCTCAAGCATATGTGTACAAGAAATAACTCTGCTGAAGTAAACGACGTAGCTTTACACTACTCCTTCACGCCAATCCTCTGTTTCCTCTGTTCCAGTTGACTTTCGTTGCTGAGTTTCTTCTTGCTGCTTCCTTCTAAGCATTTTCAGCGCTGCATTCTCAACATCGTTGACGGACTAGTTGCTGACATGACAATCGAAGCTGATGTGGCGCCTGATATCTATGACGAGAGAGTAGAGAGAGTTGGATCAAAATTCCTCCTTAGGGCCTTGATTTGATTAGGTCACGTGTCACACAATTTGATGAATTCGAAAAATCATGACAAAAAGCATAAATTTTTAACCGCACCGACAAAGAAAATTAAGATTTTACTTAATAGTAACAGTGAAAACATAACTATACAAATTTAGCTTTTAGAGATATGGATGTTGACTTTATGGATGCTATAACAATAATTATAATTGAATCGAACATCTAGCTGGTTGTTGAATGAAATTTTGAGTAAAGAATAATTCACATCAGTAAATTGTGGACAGAACATAGTTAATTTTTTGTGGCCAAGAGAGTTGGCTATAAGGGTTCATTACATGCTTGATCTAGATGCGACCTACCATGTGTCCCATTCGCAACGCACTATATATTATTTTAGGGGCCATGCTCGCCTCCTATGGAGCCTCACCCGATAGACACAGACAGAACAATTTGTATATATTGATACAAATAAGTGGGGACGAAAGGTTTTGATACCCTCTAATATAAACAGATGTTTATATCACATACAAAAAGTGTTTAGTCCTGTTTATGGGCCAATCAGAAAAGTGAGCTAGTCGACCTGGTAGCAACATAGGAAGCTCTCCTTATGGCCTGTCCCATAAGCCCTTGGGCCTCATATTAAAGTTGCTATGAGTTATCCTAAGAACCCTTATCCTTTTCAATTTTCATGTACATAAAGTTACAAGTGTACTGATCTTTAGTATAACTTCAATTGAAACTATGAATAAAAAATGCGCGATCTCTCTCCTTCAGTTAGATGATTTATATCTAAAATAAAAACTATCGGATTGTGCACGGATAAAAATGTACATAAATCTTCAACTTCTCAAATAGCGATCTTCATTTTCCAAATGTATTTTGCTTTAAATTGTCGCAACTCGCAAGCTTTTGAGCTAGAACACTCCCTTGGTTCTTTCTCGATTGTACGGATGATCTTTCGTGTACTTTAAAACATAATAATACTTCGCGGTGTTGGAGACTAGCATCATCACCTATAGAGGGAATGAATAGGTGATTATACACAATTAAAGCGAAATTTTAAGCAATTGAGTTAAATATCACAAAAGAACAAGGTATGAAGAAAAACTTCGCAGTGATCAGATCTTCTTGTGAGCAATAAACTATCAAACAAAATAAAAGAGAGGTTAAGTGATAGAAAAGATTGCACACAATAGTTATAGGGGGTGCATGACAAACCAGAATTTCTATTCCAAAAACAATTTTTCTATTCCAGACCTGTTTCTGGAATATAAATCCATTTGATAAACTTATTCCGTTTTTCTATTTTTGGAATAGATTTCTATTCCAAAAATAGGTTTGGAATATAAATCGAAGTTGAAATTTTCTACTTCTCTATTTTTGGAAATGAAATGAGAAATAAAAATTTTCTCATCGTTCGTCAACCGGTCCTTCATCTGTTGCCACCAATCTCCGTCCGTCGATCGTCGGCTCGCACCGCCGTCGCCGCCGCCGCCTCACGCCGTCGTAGTCGGCCTCGCGCCACCACAGCAGCAGCCACCGGTCGCCGGTTCTGGTTGCTGCCGGTCGCCGGTCGCTGCCTGCCGTCGGTCGTCGGTCGTTGGCTGTCGCTACCGCCGGTTGCCAGTTGCCGCCCGCCACCACCGCCGCCGGCCGCCACCATTCGAAAGGAAGAAATTTTGTGTCGTTATCAAACGAATTTATATTTTTAGAGTATAAATTTTGTGTCGTTATCGAACGGTTATTTTTGCTTAGAAACTCTTCTAGAAATAGAAATAGAAAAATATATTTCTGTTCCAAAAACTATTTCTGGAACAGAATGGTTGTCATGCGCGCTCATAGTAGTTCAACTTGTAGTAACCCTATGTCCACTCTCTCATGTTAATAGCTTATTAGTTGGATTTCACTAGAGAATCAATTAGAGGTTACAGTCAAGGTGTGCCGCTTATATCCAATAGCTTTTGCCCAAAGTTGGTAATGCTTATACCCAAGTGATAGGACTCACTGTCTTACACAAAGCACATGCTATGACACTGTTCACACCTCTCAAATAATTGCAATTTCAGCTTATAGAGACAAGTATGAAATATCAAAGCTCTCTTTGAACTTTGGATCTCCTTTTATACTCCTTGGTTTCCAAATTGACCATTGGACAATACTTTGATGACCATTCATCCAATTAACCCGTTTGACCTAAATGATATAAGAAGATCTGACTGTTGTTTGAATTACTAGATTAAAGTTTCTCTTGTTTCTGCTACCCATATAACAGAGGTTGGGTTTTCATAAGTAGGGTTCCTCATCATGAAAGAACATCTCATCTCCAGGAGATTGTCACATGGATCACAAATCCTTAGTATGGAATGATTACATTGATATTTATCCATTCTGGACAATCAATATATCTTTAGAAAGAAATCCGAAACAAATTACTAGCCGTTGCGCTTCATATAATCTGATTCTAAAGATCTTAATCATTTGAAAAAATACTTCGCGTAATGTCTGAAGAGGTATGTCATCTTGACAATACTCATGCAAACTTTACTATTGTCCTCATATAACTCAATTTGACATAATTCAATAATGTCTTGAACATAGATAATTAGAATGTCTTGATAAGTCTCTGGGTTTGATGATATTTAGAACTTTTTGATTAGACGAACGAGTTTCTTAGTATGATTTTCTAAGTCTGTTAACATTCAGAACAAAGAGAATATCACCCGGAAATCTTATCGTCAGAATCATTAAACATCTATAGAAGGCCTTATCAATCTTCAAAACATATTGGCAAGTTTTCTCAACATACAGTGTCTCCCGTTATGTTATTTTCTTCTTCCCTTATCTTTATAACAAATATAAAAGAGAAAAAACATAAAGTTACGTGACGGTTCAGTTTCTTCTTTGCTCTCTCTCTCTCTCTTTTGCCTCCTTTTGCATTGAACCAATTATTGCACGAGACAAAAATAAAGATGTTTATTCCATCGGCGTCAACTAATCTGGTCGCTATCGTTAGCCTTAGAACAGCTGGATATGTGGGAGCGCAAATTTTTAATAGCCGGTAAATATAAAATGGACAATTCCTCGATACACGTCGTTTAAAAATTCCTATCATCACATGCTGGATTGGATTCTTCGCCAACATTCAGCCATAAAAGGACGAAGAGTAAAGATATTAATAGTCAAATAATCACACACACACACACACACACACACACACACACACACACACACACACAAATTAATAATAGTCAAACGGGGGTGACTTCAACCACATATTTGGCATTTGGTGCTGCCTTTCTCGTATTTAATTTAACTACTTTATAATACGATAAAATTCTGGCACAAAGAAGAGTTCTTTCCATGTGGAGAACAACATTCGAGTGCACTCATCGGAAACATCCTTAATTGTTCTCAGTTTCCTTTTCGCCGGCACGCGACAATCAAACATCCCCAAGGGCTTGCTCTAGTGAAAAAATAAGGGCTACTCTGTGGTCGGGCATGACTGAAGAAGGAGGGTTCGACGACAGCGGTGGCGATTCGGTTCTGTTTTGTGATCGACGTTGGTGGTCGATGATGTAAATAGTGTCCATACGTAATTCGATGATGATGATGATGATGATGAAATTGACCTTTCATTGGTGAGAAGTGTAGAAAAATGTTCTCCAATTTCAAGACCCGAAATCATTTCACTCATTTTGCGAGTGTGGCTTTTTCATGGAAAGTGATTTTCGTAGACCAACTAATTTTCCAACATCAAATGCCAAAGAAAAGATAAATAAATAATTTTCAATGAAACAAACTTCTGATCAAAATTAGATCAATGCTAGGGTGAAAGGAAATATGCTTGTATTTAAGTCCAAACCGGCTACGTAGCATAAACATGATCTTAGCTTAAATTAGTGTTTAAAAAAAAATTATGTTAAGAATTTGGATTAATATCACAAAAAATCCCCAATTATGGCCATTGTTACACAAATACTCCGAACTTATTTTTTTGTCACTAAAAACCGTAAATTTACCCTGATGCAAATTATCAAAAAAATCGAACTTTTATCAGTGTGATAAATATAGCTTGAATAAAACTAAAATAAATGGTATGCATGTCACGTATGTATAAGTTTGGGTTTTTTCATGACATAGAATGGGTTAGGGTATTTGTATCACATGAGACAAATTTAGGGATTTTTTGCTACACAAAAAAAATGTGGGGTATTTACGTCATAATGAGTACAATTTAGGATTTTTTGTGTTATTTACCCAAAGAATTTTCCAGAATGATGAACTATGTAAGAAAATATCCTTTGGTTCCAAAAATTCGAAGCTGATTTGTGTATCTTGATGAATTTCAAAAACTCCAGAACTTTAATTGACTCAACCTGTCGACTATTTCAGAGGACATAATTAAATTCGAAATTTCAAATTTTGCTACGCAAGGTATGCTAGTATCTCTATGTATAGGAATCTCCACGTATGTATGAGTTTGGTCATAGGAATCTCTTTGTTGGGGTGGAGCTGGCCAAAGAACAAACAAATGGCATCTAGCTAAGAATTTCTCAGCATGCCCTAATCAGACATATAGATACACACACACGTTAATAATTACTTGGAAGTATCTTGCTTACCTAATCCACTATGACCTTGAGCTGGTGACCAATGATTATCTGTACATTACCATAGGCATGAGTATATCAATTTTGTCCCTTTTTTTCTAGGGAAAAATGACATGAATAGTCCCTGAACTTTAACTAAATATGTAATACCGTCCATAATCTTTAAATTTGTTTAATGTAGTCCCTAAATTTTTTATACATATTCCATTAAGTCCATAAACTATATGAATGTGTATAATGTTGTCTTTTCACTAATTTAAGTTTGGGGACAATATCGAATATTTTCATATAGTTACAGGACTAGATTAAATATAAACCAAAAGTTTAGGAATCCTCTTGAACAAAATAAAAATCCAAGGATGACATCATATATTGGAATAAATTTCAAAGACCATATTGAACAAAATAAAAGTTTAGGAATCACATTGTACATTGAATCAAAATTCATGAACTATTTATATCATTATCCCTTTTTTACTACGAAAGAATTAATTATATTCACATAAATACATTTTGACCACTCAATTCAGTGGAGATTCATTTGCTTTACAAAAGAGATTCGTGTTATTTAAGGTTTGTTTGCTTACGATTTGGCATGCTTTCTTGTCAAAATCTAAAAACATTATATAAATTTAAATAAATTATGGAAAAATATATATGAATCTATGTGTTAATATTTGTATATCGTGAAAATTTTCAAAGTGTTTCGATATAAAAAAAATCAAAGTGCATACTGCATAGTCTGCAAGATTCATGTCCAAAAAATAATCTTATGATTGATAAATGCGAATGTATGACTCCCTGAATTGGCCTAACTAAAAAAGGTGCATGCGGCCATCAGCAAAGACCCTAAAACACTATCGTTTTGATTTATTCATCCGTCGTTTTGCACAGAATGCTTTGCAACCCATGCTTATGCGCACGCTCCCAACATATCGCGGACGAAATAGAATAAATATGCTTCCCATTTTTAATCAACAAAACAAATCAATTCCAAAATTCTATGCAGAATTTAGTACTACTTCCGCATTATTTTTTTCGTGAAAACGAATGATTCAAAACACATTTTCCTAATAATAATTATTTGTATCATTTGAAATAATTCAATTAAAGACATTTTCATTATCGAGAAAAATTTATGCTTGAATATTTTTGTGGACGATGAAATTTTTTTCACTCACTAATTTTTTGTAAGCAATACAAGAGATTAGTTTTAGGAAGATATTTTTCAAATTATTCATTTCTTGCAAAAAATGATGTGTTTGTTTCGCGGAAAATGAATACCTTGAACAAAATTTCCTATAAAATGATTGCTTGAATCGCTTACCAAAAAAAAAAAATGAAAAATATTATTCACAAAAATGTTTAGACATAAATTATTTTTGAGTAATGAAAATATTTCATCAACTAATTATTTCAAGACATGAGAGAGATTATTATTAAAAATATATTTTGCAAATCATTTATTTTTTACTGAGCCACCGGAGATTAATCCAAAATCCTATGCAGAATCTAGTCCTACTTTGATATTCGTTGTGTTTCTTGTTTTACCTAGACTCGCGCATGAATTATGTGGGGACCATACAATTAGGTTCGATCTTGGTGAAAACTAGGTTGAAGGAAACGGATTCATAAAAACAAACAGATATTCGAACCATCAAATACTAAAAACAAACGCAAAAACGGGTCCGATAATATATGTAACACCGATCAAAAGGTACATTACCAAAACAGATGTACTTTGTTTGTCATTGAGTAAATACTTGTTACAGTCAGATGGATTAATCGAAAACGGGCTCGATGATACATGTAACACTGATTGAAAGGCACATCATCAAGACGGACGTATCATATTTGTCACAAATTAAATACTTGTTACAGTCTGAGGGATTGATCAAAGTCTTTGAGATTTACATGTCATGAAATTAACAATCAGTGAGATAAAGCGCTTAAACAAAAATGCTACATTACAATTTCACGAAATATCATCCGCCGAATTGTTGACGAAACCTACGTTCTTTTTCCCCGACCACGTGTCACTGTCGGTGGGAAGGCACATGCGTGGATTCCGAAATTCGGTCTCCACAACACAACTTTTTGCTCCTCGAATTTATCTTTTTCCGAACTGCTATTATTATTATTATTATTATTCATTAATTTCTTTTACGCGACAAAAGTATTTATGACCATCGAAAGAGAGTACACATGCATGAATGCATGGCTTTCGCTAGCCACGTGGGGTGTCCTGCAATTCTTTTCCCCACAGAGTCAAAGTGGTCCTCCCCTTCCAACTCTTGCAGCTTTTCTTCTGCTTTTCCCAAAGGGAAAACCGAAATGATATTCAAGAAATGAGTTTGACCAGACAAGATTCAGTCGCATAGCTCCCCGGCTCGTCGAGACCCCCACGGACATGAGAGAATAAAGGAAAACAGGGTCGTTTGTAATTTGAGGCTTCTATGGATTTTGTTTGGTGACCCGATTGATCAGGGCTCACCAGTAGATTGCATGCTGATAGCAACATAACCCACGGCTCGAGCAGATACGATGGAACCGAAGGGGATGAGGAGACGACAGCGGGGACGAGAAGTCGATGGTCGGACGAGGTTTCTCTTTTCATGTTCATGAATGCATTTGTTCCAATTGGTTTTTGTTTTGAAACAAGTCTAGTAATGCCATTCTGGGTCGTTTCCGGAGTTCATGACTCAAAATCAAACCGAAACGTTGGAATCCCGTCGTTTCACTTACTAATCGAATAGAATGGAACCCCTACCAAAAATAACCCATCCTTTTATCTTTTTATTATTTTTATTTGGGTCGGTTCAATTCAGTTTTAATTTTACTTCGGATGATTCTTTTTGACACTCTTATATAGCCGACGGACAATTTTAGCTAAAGAAGCCTCCCAAACTTCAATGGTGGGAAGATTACTCTCGCTCCTTTCCTTGATCTGAAATCACCGTTTGTTTAAGTTCTACTTCACCTCCTTTCCGGATGGTGGACAGGGCCGGTTAGGTCAAGAGATCTATTCACAGATTAGCGTTAATTAATTAAATGATTAGTTACCACCCAATTGGTTCGTGGCTTTAATCACCGACCCACCATCAACGCCGGTTTAGGTTGCATGTTGTGTTCAAGCATCTACGAAATGAAAATCAAGAGGAGTTTTGCAGTGGTGTGGCCCATTTTGGTGCACAGGAGTTTTAATTACACAACACTTCGATTTGATGTGATTCCTTCCCAAATTCATCCCTGAATAAGAAAACCCCTCTCATTATGCGTCGATCGAGTCCGCCCATGATCGATTTGAACTGGCTCGGCTTTTTCCGGTGGCATCATTAGCACTGCGCCTGGCATCGCACGTCGAAGTAAGTCCGTTTTGAACGATTGAATGAAAGTCACTCGTGCACGTCGGGAGAATGAAACGGGACGATTATCTATCGTCCTCTCTCCCTTGCGATAAAAGAGATGGGGTTAAGAAAAGTAATGGAGGGTCACATGGCAAATGTTGCAAATATTATTTTTCTTTTGGGAGTTGATATTATTTTGATTCCAAGCAACCACCACCATGTGAAATCAACGAAGGGCGAGGGCTTTTCATTAAATGAACAGTTGCATCACGCTAGCATCGAAATAGACATGCTCACGAACTAATTATCTTTTTCCTTGTTCGAGAGCTCACCAACCTGCCCAATGCTTTCATAAATTGCAATAATGGGCCTCCCAATTCAAACCAAAGCGCCAAACATTTTCAATTGCTCATCGAACTACTTTGGCCAACCAAATTAAGGAGATATCTAACCGTTGCTTAGCAAAAAAGGAGAACATTAGGAGCTCCACCAATTCCATGTTTTGTAGATACTTACAATTACCGACATGATGCATCGTGATATTGTTAGGATTAACCGCTTAAACGCAACAAAATGGAGAATAAATATGGAAAGAGAAATCGAGACATAATGTTTATCCTAATTCACTCTTAAACATGACTACATCCAGCATACGATTCCACTATAATTAACACTTTGCACTTCTCTATTAAGAAAAAGAGATTATAAATATTCAGTAACTATTTATTAGTTTAAGTTTAAACTATAAATAAAATATGAGCTTAAACTGTAAAAGCTCTTTGGTGACTTGGGGTGCTGACCCCACAACCCTTAAACCCTCACTTGCTCATTGGGGAGCAAGTATATTCCTATTGATGGGGAGTATAAATCATACCCCAACAATGGTGAATTGACATAACTCAGGTAATTGTCGACACCATAGCACGCAATATTATTAGTTAACATGGCACACATAATTATCTACTCCATTTGCTTGTGATGCACATGATCGATTGGTAAATGGAAGATCAAGGGGAAAGTGGAAGATATTGGGCACGTATGAAATGCGGAGATACACGCGAGAGTCGTGTTAGAAAAAAAGTCATATGTTGGGACATTTGATATAGTGTGAGGGAGCTAATATATTTTCGTTAGTTCGTAACTAATCGGTTTAACCTTTTAAATCAAAGTGGGCCGTGCAACTGGGTACGTTGATAGGTCGAGGTCTGGCTTCTGCCGGGTGTTCCCGACGGTGTAAAAAAAGAAATTTTATAAAAATGGAAAAAGAGAAGAGAGCAGAAATTTTGGTTCGGTTGGCAGTTTTATTTCAAAGGCTGAAAACGAAGCCAGCGAAAGTGGCAATAATCGAAACCCAAAACCCACACCGACCAGGACTTAACAACCGTCCGTCTCTCTCTTCTCCACATTCGCAGGGCCTTAAGAAAGTCATCCAAATCTTGATCGCCAGAGCTTGCCGGGGTTCGCTTTTTCTCTCCCTCTCCATCTCTCGCGCGCATCCTCGTCGGCTCCACGTTCCATTCGCCCTGCATTTCGAAATCTTTCGCCACTTCTTTCGGTTCAAACGTCGGAGGCAAGCGATCCCGTCGCCGGAATGGCGTCTCGCGTCAGATCCTGAGGGGGATGTTGCGTGAGGATTCGAGTTCGACAGCCTGAGAGCCAGTGGTAATTTCCCCTTTTTCTTTCGTTTGGTCCGAGTTAATGAACCAATGAGGCGTTGCTGGTTGAACGGTTCCAGTTCTCGTGTGTATTCAAATGATATCGGCTCCGCTTGTAGCTTGGAGACATGTCATGAAAATATGGTCGCTTCCTCTAAGTGCATTCGAGCGAACAGTTTTGCGGAAATCCATGTTCCGCCCTGTGGAGATTTTGATGTTTACACCAACTAGGAAGGAAATGAGGCAACTAAAAAATTTTCAAAGGCCAGTTTAGAACTCTCTCTCTCTCGCTCTCTCTGTGCATTGCAGCGAAATGCACAGTGCCATGGATCTTTGCGTAGATCTCAGACATTCTTTGGGAAGTCTTCGCTTCCCAAGGTGAAAATGTGTCTTGCTTTGTTTTTCTAAAGACATTCTATAATCTAAGCTAGCATGAGCAAAGGAGACTTTTTGACAGTCTGTCATGGGGACCATCCCAGAAAACTCCAAAATGGGTTGGTTTTATAAAATATTTGCTAATTTAAAGAAAAAAGAAACACCGCCCATTTCTCTCGGAGAATGGGAACTTGTGACCTCAGATATGCGTCTGTTTGACTTTTCTAAATTCGATGACAAAAGGAAGGAGCAATGAAGGAGGAACCAATTTTTTGTGCTCAAGACAGATTGATGGGGCGTAGGTTAGTTAGCTCTAAGCCGTGTTTAGCTTGTTCATCACAGGTGACGATGGTAGGTGTAGGAGTTGGATGGGCCTCAGATTTCATAAGATCCCAGCATCACTCCGCTTTGTTGACTCCAAAACTACAATGCATGGTCGGACAGTGAAGTTGTGATTGGGCGTAGAACTACGTGCAGTGTCGCGGGCTTTGTCAGAGTATTTGGTTGTGGAGAAGACTAATCTTGATTTCGGACGGTTCATAGACTTGGATAGTAAGCAGGTAAGCGATGGTGGCAGTCGACGGCCAGGAGATAATGCAGGGGTCGAGTCCTTGTGAAGAAAATATCTTTGTATCAGTTCGTCTCAGGCCCTTGAATCAGAAGGAAACGTCTAGGAATGATGTATCGGATTGGGAATGTATCGATGACAACACCATTATCTACAGAAACAATCTCTCTGTTTCAGAGCGATCCATGTACCCAGCTGCCTACACATTTGGTAATTGACTCCCATTCATGAAGTTTTTTCTGTTCTTTCTTCTTTGCCTTCGCTTGAGCACTTTTTCATGTTATGTTGGATTTAGCATCCTTTTAGTCTTGAGCCCGCGTCTTCAAATTCCAACAAATGTTTTTAATGATGGACTTGGATTTAAGGAAGCAATCTGTTCAATATCTCTTACCGTTACGTGTCCTCCATGTTGGCTGATTTGCAGACAGAGTTTTCCGGTGTGATTGCTCCACAAGGCAAGTGTACGAGGAAGGAGCCAAGAAAGTTGCTCTTTCAGTTGTCAGTGGGATAAATGGTAAACTTTAACCTCTTCTCCTTCCTTTCGACATTGTTTTGTTATGGTGATATTTGCCTGAGATTGCAACCATCCGATGCTCCATGTTGCAGCAAGTGTTTTTGCATATGGACAGACAAGTAGTGGAAAAACATACACTATGAGTGGAATTACTGAATACTCAATGGCAGATATATACAGCTACATAGAGAAGGTAACAAGTCATATACTACCTAGAGATCTCCTCCATTTTCAATTGCAACTTCTTCCTCTAACATTTGCTTGTTAATAAAGACATTCTCTTGTTTCTCAATAGCACAAGGAAAGAGAATTTCTTTTGAAGTTTTCTGCGATGGAGATCTACAATGAGTCTGTGAGAGACCTCCTCAGCGCAGATAGTAGTCCTCTGAGACTTCTAGATGATCCGGAGGTAAATTTCTTTGTACTATGCTGAGGAACTATGAGCTCATCCAACATCACTGTGAGAGCTAGCTCTTTTGACAGAGAGGGACTATAGTTGAGAAACTTACAGAGGAAACACTGAAGGACTGGAGCCACTTCCAAGAACTTCTTTCTGTGTGTGAAGGTAAGGACCAAGGCTATTCAGCCTTGTGCTGGATGTGAATTTCATGGTTGCATACTATATCTAGCATTACAATGAAATGCTTAGGCTGATCATTTGGATTTCACAGCTCAAAGACAGGTTGGAGAGACATGCCTTAACGAAGCTAGCTCAAGATCACATCAGATTCTCAGACTGGTAATGGTGAATTTTATCTGTTTTTGTGGTCAATTCCTATTAAAATGTCAGAGATTTATTGCTCATTCTGCTGCCAGACAATTGAAAGTTCGGCTCGTGAGTTCTTGGGGAACGACAATTCAAGCACTCTTTCTGCTACTGTGGTATGAATATTCAGTACTTAACTTCAACCGATAAACAGTTACTGGGAGAATATAATAGTTTCTTTTGGCTTCAGAACTTTGTGGATCTAGCAGGAAGTGAGCGTGCATCTCAGTCATTATCAGCTGGTGTGAGGTTGAAAGAGGGCTGCCACATTAATCGCAGTTTGCTGACTTTGGGAACAGTTATCCGAAAGCTGAGGTTGGCCTTACAGCTTGTTTTTTCGTTGTCTTCATCGTAGAGATCTTATAATTTAGTTGGACCACGCACTGACATGAACATAGAGCACCACTTCAATGCCTTTTCTGTGCCAAAGGTCCATTTCTTACACAATACTAAGTTACCCCCATACACACATGTTATATGAATAACATCATCATGAACAACCAAGCCTTCTCCCACAAAATAGGACAGGGTATACGGATCCTGTTATGCCATCGCGCTCTATTTCCTATCCTGCTTTCAGTAAAATCCAGATGCTGAGCTCTGTTCACACTTTCGATCCTTCATCATGGTTTGTAATTGCTGCCTGTGGCAGGTTTAGTGCATGAGCTCCCACATGTTTAGTTCCATTTATTCTTGTCTACCTGTTGTGACTATCAAGTGCTCAGAGCTGACAATGGGTTTATCTTTGCTCTCCTTTAGTAATGTCAAGTACCTCTTGTACCAAATGCTTGGGTCAATAAAAGAATTTGTTCCATCTGGTCTTTTTGGGGGAGAGGGGGGCTTAGTTTTGGTTTCCAGGCTATTGACTAAGTTCTTAGCCTTCAGCTCCACATAGGTTACCATGCAGATTTTAGCATCAAGAAGATTAATTGTTTCAAAGCATAAGAAGTCAAGAGACTTGAGAGTGGTTGTTTAGGTTTGTTTGGAGCAAGTTTGAACTTTTCACATTTTACTTTTCTTGTAGCTTTTGAAATTTGTCTTTTATTGCACATTGAAGATCTTAAAATTTTAAAACATACGAATATTGACATGTGTGGTTATATAGACTCTTTTTAATATATATATATATATATATTTTAACTTTAAGTATCTTTTATTTTCTTTATCAATCTTTTGGAGGAAAAAAAAAAAAAAACTTATAGAAATTCAAGGCAAACCATCCATGATGATGTTTTACCAATTTTTCATCTTTGAGTGTATGAACAGAACAGTTACTAATATTAAGATCCTATAAGAAATGAGGAGTTGGTGGAAGTATTGCAGTCTTAAGTCCTCTTTTCTTTCAATTTATCATTGATTTATCTTTATACTTTTGGTTATTGATCAAGAACTATTTGAATGGCTCCAGCAAGGGAAGAAATGGACATATTCCTTTCCGAGATTCCAAACTGACTCGTATTCTGCAATCCTCACTGGGAGGAAATGCTAGAACTTCCATCATCTGTACAATGAGTCCAGCCCGAAGTCATGTTGAACAGTCACGAAATACACTATTGTTCGCAAGTTGTGCTAAAGAGGTCGCCACAAATGCACAGGTCAATGTTGTTATGTCTGATAAAGCTTTGGTAAAGCATTTACAGAGAGAATTGGCTAGATTGGAGAGTGAGCTGAGAAATCCAGGACTAGCGTCTGTTTCATCTGATACTGCTGTGCTGCTTCGAGAAAAGGATCTCCAAATTGAGAAGGTGAAAATTCTGCATTAAGGCTTTTAGTATTGTAATTTGATGTTTCTTATATTTTTTGAGGTTTTTCTCACTATCTATGGTAAAGGGAGGTACTTGGGTGTAATTATCATACATAATCTAGGTGTATCTTCCAACTTCTTCCTTAGTACGCTGCTGTGTCAGAAAGTATATTATTTCTTTTGTACCGATGGTGAATTCCACCAGTTCCATTGGGTTGAATATTCTTCAGTGCACAATACATGCAATTTCCATCTCAATTGACATCTCTTGACCAAGCTCATCCATTTGAAATTCGTGTAAAAGTTGGTAATTTAACTCGGGAACCTAAGACTTTAGAGAGAATTTTAAGAGCAATATCTTCGCCTGGCCTTTTTGACCTTCCCCTGCAGAATGCATATTTTCCACAATCGCAAATTTTCTTCATCTCTCTCACCGTAGCATGTCCCTTTGGACCACTTCTAACATTCTGCACCTTTGGGCAATAACCCACAGCTTCACCATTATGCTGTTAGCATTTATAGCTCATTGGCTTTTCTTTTATGATATTTATTTATTTTTCGATGAAAAAGATAACTAGTGCTTGCTTGAGTGAACCTTCTGATTATTTGGATGTCCAACTGAAGTTTTCTGCAATCTTTTTCTCCGCAAAAATTGTGAGACTGTCATATTAAATTACTTTGTTCTTTTTTGCATATTCATTCCATTTAAGTTTTGCCATGATGCTGTCAACAGGCATCTACTTCAGAGTTAAAAGCATACAAACCTTCACTATTTGTTGTAATTTGGCATAGAAAATTGGATGGCCAGTAGGTTTATGTGCATTTTCCTTTGCTGGGATGAGTAATAACTTCAGCTGGTAGCAAAATCAGTTCTAATTTGTGAAGAGCTAACTATGCAGCTTATTAACCGGCCTTCTTAATAATTTTTTGTTGTGGCACTTTTAAGATTATGTTTGTAAAATTTCCATGTTGTCACCCCCTTTAAAGTTTGATGAACAGTGAAGCATTTTTTTGTTCATTTCTAAATCAGGAAACCACTTAATTATTTAAAACCTTATTTTATGTGGTTGTATCCTCTCACAGCTCAAGAAAGAGATTGCAGAATTGTCTCTACAGCGAGACCTTGCGCAGTCTGAGGTTCAGGATTTGCACCGATTGGTTGTGGATCACAAACCTTCGACTGCACAGGTAATTCAACTTTGTTAGATTCGTTGATGGATTTGCCGTCCTCAACTTATAACACCAATTATTCCTCAATGAATCATCTGTTCATTTAATACTCCAGGTGGATGCATGCGGTGATTACCCTAAACTTCGCGTGCGAGGTTCATGGGAACTCAAGAGCCTGATTTTAGATACTCAAAACCGAGCAGATAATGAGTATGTGGATGTTGGTATCTTAACATCTGATTCATGTCAATATTCAGATCAACACAGTAGGAGTGATTTAGACGGGCATATGATCCACATTCCCGACTTTGAAGAGAACTCGTTACTCTCAGACCCCTCTTCACAGCTCTCAATTCGGATATCTCACTCCATGCAAAATAGCATATGTCCAGAGGATATTGGAGAGTACACTGATGAAAATTCCGAGGACTTTTGCAGAGAAGTACGCTGCATTGAGATGGAAAAGCCGAACTCGAACTGCCATGGCAGTGGTGGTATGTCATCAGTGGAGGAGAAGGAAGGCATCTCAGACTATATTGTGGTTGAGGAAGGTGATGAGGAAAAAGAGAAATTGGGATCACCAACTTTGGAGGAAGCTAGACAGTTAGACAGCGTTCCTCAAGTTTATGTAGAACCTTCTCTTGAAAAAGCATATTCAATGTTGCAGGAAAAAGAGTTACCTACATCCAGAAGTTTCAAGCTAGTTAGGAGTAAAAGTTGTGAGCCAGGCCTTACAAATATTTCATTTTCAATTGAGGAGATGGAGATAAACCATAGCACACCTCCCCTTCGATACGAAAAGGAATGTCCTGGAAGACCTGAGGGATGTCAGAGAAAGTTTCCTTCACCAAAGTGTGTGTCCAAAGAAAATTTGTCCAGTAGTGGTTCTCATAATTCACTGGAGGATTCTTTGGATTATGAGCTTCAAGCAGATATAAGTCGGACAGTTGAGAAATGTGACAGCAGTATGGATTCCGCTTCTGAATTAGAGGAGTCCATTGCTCAGCAGGAGGATCAACCTGGTCAGCATGGGGTGAGCTTTGTTCCCTGCCTTTTCTTTGTTCCTTTCATCACAGACATATGGAGCTATATGATGAATGATGGATTAATTATTTTGGAGGACATTACAAATTTTTATTTTCTTTATTGGAATTTAAATATAACACAGGAGTTAGTATGCTTTTTCCATATCAAAGAATGTTATATCTCTGCTATCTGATTCAAATATTTGGGCGTGACACCCCATGACTCAAGTGGAGGTGAGTTATTAGGGGTTGGCCCACGTGGGTCAGACTAGGCTTCTTTTACATTGTTTTGAAAACTTACTACGGACAGGGTACAGAAGCCATGGTTTTCGGGTGTTTAAAGTTTGTGAAATATTATGATTTAGAAAGTTTTGATACATCTAAAGATTGTTTTTCTGTGTACAAATATATGATGAGCGATGTAGTGATATTGCCCAGCTATGGTTTCCGCTGTAAGAGTCTTGTCATACGTAAATGTGGACATGCAAGTAAGTTTGGATTACCACTCACTTGAATATAAAGTGCTTTGAAATTTGGAGAACGAACTGAGTGTTTGGTTACTACCATTAGATATGGATGTTTTGTCAACATACGCCCATTTTGCTCAGTGGGGACTCTTTTGATTGACAGGTACATGATATAAAACCAAATTTGATTGCACCTACTAAACACGTTAAGGATGTTGGCTTGGATCCAATTGAAGATGATACAGAAGATTCTTTTGAATGGCTTTCACACTTCAAAAACTTGCGGAAGGAGATCGTCAAACTGTGGAAGGAATGCAATGTCTCATTAGTTCACAGGAGCTACTTTTTCCTTCTGTTTAAAGGTGATCCGACGGATTCCATCTACTTGGAGGTAGAGCTCAGGAGGTTGTCATTTCTTAGGGATAAATCTGCTCGTTGTAATCAAGCTCTGGAAGATAGTCAGGCCTTGACTGCTGTTTCAAGGTACTGAATTTTATTTATAAGAAACACTCTTTGCTTTTGTTAAATTCTCAGTGGGGACATATTCAGTCTGGGATTTTATCATGCTAAACAGCATACAAGATCTTCGTCGTGAGAGGCAGATGCTCACCAAGCAGTTGCAAAAGAAGCTCACCAGGAAAGATAGAGAGATGCTCTTCCAAACTTGGGGGATCGGTTTGAATACAAAGCATAGGAGTTTGCAGTTAGCCCGCCGCTTGTGGTCTGACACCGAAGATATGGACCACGTGGCCGAGAGTGCCAAAATTGTTGCAAAGCTTGTTGGTTTTGTTCAGCCAGAGGAAGCTTCCAAGGAGATGTTTGGCCTCAACTTTACTCCTTGGCGATCAAGCACAAAACTTCGCAAATGGAAAAGCACTATGTTGTCTTTCTTGTGAACCTTTGTTTTGGATGCTATTACATTTGCGGAATGGTGACAAAATCGTTCCTCCAACTGTCTGAGATGGTATGAATTATTTTTAACTGGTAACATATATGTAATTTAGATGCAGGTCATTGTACAAAAGCTTTGTAACTTACTCATGAACAAATGTGGGCTTGCAGGTCATCGTACAAAAGCTCTCGTGGATTTACCGGCCTCATTGGATTGAGTTTTTTTTTTTTTTTTGGTAAGGAAAGTAAATATGGATTGAGTTTGTACGGACTTAGATGCCTAAAACTAAAGAAAGAGTATCTTGTAATGGTTGAATGGCATCATCTCAATAATCACACACGATAATAGTTACATGAAATTATTTATTTGCAGACTTAGAGAGAGAGAGAGAGAGAGAGAGAGAGGGGTTGACGAGGTGGGAGAATGGGACATATACATATGTTCAACTTGAAATGTCATTGTAGTGGCTTATACTGTAGGAAGTCTTCATCATCATTATCGTCAGTGACTGTAGGAAACAAGAAACCACCAAGTAAGTCAGCTTCACGCACACCCAAAGCTTTCCTAATAGTACTCCCACCAATGAAAAGGAAAGCAACTTTGTAGATTGTTCTTATATGCTTCTTTTCTTAAAATATGATATGGTATGTAAATGATAGGGCCTTAATTGGCATCTATTCTTTAGCGATTTGTATGTAAGCTATGTGAAAGGCTTACTAGACATGTGTCGGCTATGAGCAGTAAGGTTGGTTCCAAAGGTTACTTTTGGATTCAACATTGGGTTATCCAAAGATCAAATGATGTTGCCCACATAATTTGGTATTGTGATAGTGACGGGAAAAAGTATAAATGCATACTAGTTTTAAAAAAAGCTATGTGACCGATTATGGTGCGGAAACTATATGAAAATTTGCTTTCTTCTATAGAACTTGATGTGGACTTACACAGAGATTTGATATGCATTGACTTAATATGGTGGAATGAGTTAATGAAATACTTACTTGCCGAGGAACCCAATTATTCGTTTCAATCGCTAGTAAATAATTGTTGAAATTTTCAATTCTATAAAACAAATCCATAATCATGCGTATAAATCATGTCTGAGATTTAATATTATTATCCCATACCTATTGTTGACATCTGTAGGTTCATCTGTCTCGGTCTCTTCCATTATGTGCACATTTCTCTTTTCCTTGTCGAGACTGTTAATAAAATCCGGAGCAGCCTTTTTGAATACCACACATATATTCTCCAATTCCTTACAGTTGTAGATCCCTTCAACAGTTTTCAACTTCTCGATTTGCCTACACTCGAGTTCTTTGAGATGTAGCATTGCTCCTTCTTCAATAGTAACGTTCACAAGCTGACGCAGCTTCCATATCTTCAAGATCATGAGGCTCGGAAACCCATCTTTGGTGAACCTCAGATTAGTGCCTAGGAAGGAGTTGGCCAAGAGCCTGAAGGTCCTCAATTGTTTCAGGAGACCACCCAACTGGGGTATCGGGCCCGTTTGGTTCGGCTTTTGGGGAATGCATTTGTAGAAATGCAAATACCTTTGGGTGAAGGGGTTTTCCGAAATGCAAATATCGTTTGGTAAAATTTGCATTGAGATACAACTTTGGCCAAAATACCGTTTGGTGAAATTTGCATGTGTAAATGACTTTTATTAAATTAAAAAAACAAAAAATATTTGTAATTTTTTTTTTTGAAGTCCGGCCCGGAGTTCGGTGGCCGGACCGCGGACCTGGGCCGGCCGGAGGGCCAGATCCGGCGGCCGGATCGGCCCCCGAACCGTCGCCGGGTCGAGCAACCCCAGCGACGCCGCCGAGGCCGCGCGACCCCGTGCGACGGTCGCCCGAGGCCGCGCAACCCGGGCGACAGCCGCCCGAGGTCGCGCGACCTCGGGAGGCTGCCGCATGGGGTCGCCCGAGTCCGGCGACCGTCGCGCGACCTCCGGCGACGGTTGCCGGACTTGGGCGACCTCAAAGCGGCGGTCGCCGGCGTGTGACCCCTTGGCCGGCAATCGTCGGCCTCCGATCGGCCTCTCCCGAGAAGATGAACAAGTAACTCCGAACTTGCATTCCCGAAATGCAACTTGCCAAAGTACCTCCGGACTGCTTTTGGGCTAAAGGCCCTTAGAGCCACTTAGAGATGCAATTGTATATTGCCAAAATCATCCAAAAAACCGAACCAAACGCGTTTGCATTTGGCCAAGGGGCTTTCGAGTCCGAAAGCCCATTTGAAAAGCCGAACCAAACGGGGCCATCATGTCTGCCTTCAACCTCGAACCCGACAAAGTCAAAACCTGGAGCGAGACTGGCAAGAGCTGTGTCCAGCTGGGATTGTTGAGTTGGCCCAACAGGTAGAGCTCCAACAGTTCGTGATATTGTTCAGCCAACGACAGTTCCGATAACGGGCCTACCTGTGATGTCACGGGCTTGGATACTTTTGTGGCTTCTTTCGTGGGATCGACTGCTTTGATTCGTATGGTTAAGGAATATCTCACGACTGAAATTAGCACTTCAAGATCTTTTATTCGTATTCGAATAATCTAGATCCTCTAGATCCGCAAATTATACTTGGAAGGTTTTACTTATGGAAACCGAGATCTTGATTGTATGGGCGTGCAGGATTGATGGGCTATCGTAATTTTCCTTGAGGAGCTCGAGATCTCTATAATTGATTCTGTCCAACGGGTTGATTGGAAGAACTTCTTTGGAAGGTGCCAACGGTATTGAAGGCGTGAAGAAGTATTTAAGGGAGACGCTCAAGTTGTTCAAGAGTGTCCGATAGAAGAATTCCAAAGTCTGAATCTCTTTGTTCTTTTTGTGTTCTTATTCTTCGAGCTATACTTGTAATCAAAAGAGAGACTGAATTTTGGTGAGACCTTGAGGAAGTGTAGTAGAGTCTCTACACCGTGAAATCAAGGGCGTGAGACCGTAAATTCTCTTTTTTGATTCTTAGTGAAATCTAGCCAGTGGGCTGTCCGTGCGGAAGAGTGGACGTAGGCTTGGTCTAAGCCGAACCACTATAAACTTGGAATCTTGATTTTCTATCCCTAATCCTTTTACTTTACATTGCATCCTCATTCGTCGATTATTGTTTTCAATCTCTTAGTCTATCATTCAGTAAAAAGTCTATATATTCTGTTACGTTTTATAAAATCATCTTAATCACCTATTCACCCCCTCTAGGTGCTCGTACTAGTTCTATCAATTGGTATCAGAGCTTATGTACTCATTTATTAGAAGTGTTTTTACTTCTGAGTTAAAGATCTATGGCTAGTATGTTGCCTACAGGGTTGGTTGAAGGTCAAAGCAACACCAGACCTCCATACTTGGATGGAAAAGACTATAGCATATGGAAAAACAAAATGAAAGCATTCCTAAGATCGAAAGATCCCTTGGAATGGGAAGTAGTAGAAAAAGGAATCATTCCTACTGCTCGCATCGACGAGAGAGAAAAAGAAGTTGCTGCTCCTATCGAGATGACTCAAGAAGAAATAACCAAGAGACAAACTCTTGATGCTAAAGCTATTTATTCTTTATATTGTGCTTTATCTCCTACTAAGTATAACAGAATATTCTCTTGTGATATAGCAAAAGAAGTCTGGGATAGGCTGCACATTACCTATGAAGGAACTGATCGAGTGAAAGAGACAAGGATCAATATTCTTTTGGGACAATATGAAGTTTTCAAGATGAGATCAGAAGAATCAATAACTGACATGTTTAGCCGTTTTACTAAAATTGTGAATGGTCTAGAATATCAGGGACATCCAATCTCAGGACATATGAAGGTCAACAAACTACTACGTGAACTCTTTAAGGATTGGAATTATATAAAGACTTCGATAAGGGAAACACAAAGGATTGTACCACTTTCTGTAGACGAATTGATTGGAACTCTTCAGTCTTATGAAGTGGAGCACACCAACAAGGAAGAAGATTCAAAAGGTAAGAAGTCTATTGCTTTAAAGTCTAACGACTATTCTGATGCTACAGACTCCGAAGAAAATCTAGATGATGATGAACTGGCACTCATGATAAAAAGGTTCAGAAAGCTGAACAAAAAGGGAAGAAAATTCAATTGGAAGAAACAAAACTCACAAAGATTTCAGAACAAATGAAATGTGGAAGATGATTCCAACAAAGAAGTGACTTGCTTCGAATGTAAGAAAAAGGGACACATCAGACCTAATTGTCATTTGTTAAGGAAAAGAAAATGAAAGGCTGAGAAATACAGAAAGGCACTCAAAGCAGAAACTTGGAGTGATACTGAATGTGAGGAAAGTGATGATGAATATGCCAACATTTGTTTAATGGCAAAGTCTGATTCAAACTTAGACCTTGAGATGGATACAGACTCAGATAGTGAGCTTGAGGTAAGTAATCTAAAAATTCCTGTCAAAGTCTCGAAATATATTGATGAATTATGTCTTAGTCTCAAAACCTCTCTTAAGAGGATCTCCGAATTAAAAAGGGAGAATTCTACATTGAAGCAACAGGAAAAATCTTGGAATGAAAAGTTTGAAAATTTAGATAAAAACTTTACTATTTTGAAAGAAAACTCAGACTTTGTTTCCAAAGAAAATACCTATTTGAAAAATGATATTTCAAACATCTCAAAAAGGTTTTCAAATGGTTCTAAAAGATTGGATAAGATTATTTCGATACAAAGACCCTACTTTGACAAATTAGGTCTTGATATGACTTCTGAAACTATTCCACTAATTGATTTTCCAAAGGTGAATGAAAGAATCAAACAAAAATCAACAAAAGTGGTTTATAAAAATCATTTTCAAAAAAGTCTTTGTAAAACCTATTGGCCGAAATGCTCTCAAATGTTCAAAGTGTCAAAACTCAGAACATTTTGAGAAATAATGCCCTTTGGTTTGGAGACCTGTTAAAAGGGATTGGGCAAAGACTGTTTATTGCTCTAACTTAACTGGACCCAAGATGATATGGGTACTAAAGAAAGTTTGAATTTTCTCTTAATTGCAGGTCACTATCAAAAGGAAGATAAAATGGTATTTGGATAGTGGCTACTCAAGACATATGACATGAGACTCAGGTTGCTTTATAAAACTTGTCCAGATAGATGGAGGGAAAGTTTCTTTTGGTGGTAACAACAAAGGAAGAATTATTGGTCGCGGTACAGTAAAAATTGGAAGTCTATCAATCAATAATGTCTCTTTGGTGGAAGGATTAAATTACAATCTACTTAGCATAAGCCAATTGTGCGATACTGGATTCAAGATCAACTTCTAGGAAGGAACGTGTTCAGAAATTAGTAAAGACTTCTCTCAATCTTTTACTGGACGTAGACATGGGAATATCTATCTTCTGGATGTGAATCAAGAAAGATCACAATGCTTAATATCAGTACAAGATGAAGCTAATCTTTGGCACAGAAAGCTTGGCCATACCAACATGAAGCAAATTGCCAAAATCTCTTCCAAGAAGCTTGTTCGAGGATTACCTATTCTCAATTACCTAAAGTTTGATCTATGTACACCATGCGTACTGGGAAAACAGGTTAGAAATTCTTTTAAACCAATAAATAAAGTTTCCACTAATCGTGTACTACAGCTTCTGCATATGGATCTCTTTAGACCCACGAGAACTCAAAGCATTGGTGGAAAAAGGTTTTGCCTAGTAATAGTGGATGATTATTCACGATTTACTTGGGTTTACTTTCTTACAAGTAAGTCTAAAACTTTCTCTCATTTTTCAAAATTTGCTAAGAAAGTACATAATGAAAAAGGTCACACTATTTCAAGTATTCGTATAGACCATGGAGGTGAGTTTGAAAATTAAGACTTTGCTAAATTTTATGATGAATCTGGTTTTCAGCATAAATTCTCCTCTCCATATACACCAGAACAGAATGGGGTTGTGGAAAGGAAGAATAGATCTTTACAAGAAATGGCAAGGACTTTTTTAATTGAAAGTAATATTTCTTCACGTTTTTGGGCTGGAGCTGTTTTTACTGCTTGTTATATTATTAACAAAGTATTTTTAAGGCCAATTTTTGAGAAAACTCCTTATAAAATTTTTAAAGGAAAGAAACCAATTGTTTCATATTTTCAAGTATTTGGTTGTAAATACTTTATCCTGAAAAATGCAAATGATCGAGTTGGTAAGTTTGAAGAAAAATCGGATGAAGGATTTTTTCTTGGGTACTCAACCTCAAGCAAAGCTTACAGAGTATTCAACAAGAAGACTCAGACTGTGGAAGAATCAATGAACGTCAAATTTCAAGACTCTCCACAAACTCAACCGATTCAGACTGAAGAATCAGAACATGCTCCAGACTCCACAAGATCTACCTCCCTAAAAACAGTTCAAATTCCGAAGCGAGAATAATGAGTTGTTGATGAAGAATCAACTCAAGAAAAATATCAACAACCTATCAGACTGACCAGTAACTGGAAGCACAAGTCTAGCCATCCTGAAGAACTCATTATTGGAAACGTTAATGAGGGAATTCGCACAAGATCCAAAAGGCGAGAAGAGTCTAGTGCTGTGGCGCTTATTTCTGAAATTGAACCCAAAAATATAGAAGAAGCCTTAGCTGATGAAAGCTGGATTGAAGCAATGCAAGAAGAACTCAAACAATTCAGCATCAATGATGTTTGGGAATTAACTCCTAAACCAAAAGGTAAGTTTATTATTGGAATTAAATGGGTTTTTAGGATCAAAGTCAATGAAAAAGGAAAAGTGACAAGAAACAAAGCAAGACTCGTGGCTAAAAGGATATACGTAAGAAGAAGGGATAGATTATGACGAGACTTACGCTCCAGTAGCAAGGTTTGAAGCAATTAGATTATTACTTGCTTTTGCATGCTATAAGAATTTCAGGTTATTCCAAATGGACGTCAAAAGCGCATTCCTGAATGGATTTATCCAAGAAGAAGTCTATGTGGAACAACCTCCTGGATTTGAAGATCCAAAGAAACCAGACTCAGTGTTCAGACTGAAAAAGGCTTTATATGGATTAAAACAAGCTCCTCGAGCTTAGTATGAGAGGTTAAGTAAGTTTTTAATTCAAAGTGGTTTCATTAAAGGAAAAGTAGATACAACATTATTTATTAAAAGAGAAGGTAAAAGCTTTTTACTTGTCCAAATTTATGTTGATGATATTATATTTGGATCATCTAATGAGACTTTGTGCAAGAAATTTTCTAAGTCTATGCGGGATGAATTCGAGATGAGCATGATGGGTGAACTATCCTTCTTCCTTGGTTTACAAGTGAAACAATTGAAAGAAGGAATCTTTATTCATCAAGAAAAATAAGCAAAAGAACTTGTTAAAAAGTTCGGATTGGAGAATTGCAAAAAGACTGACATACCAATGTCAAATTCTTCGAAGCTAGACAAAGATGAAGGAGGAAAGAAAGTCGACCAAAAACTATACAGGAGTATCATTGGTTCACTTCTTTATCTTTCTGCATCAAGACCTAACATATTGTTTAGTGTTTGCATTTGTGCTAGGTTTCAATCAAATCCTAAAGAATCTCATCTAAGTGCTGCAAAACGTATCATTAAATATGTTGCAACTACTGCTAAGCTTGGTCTGTGGTATCTCAAAGAAGGATATTTTACTCTTCTTGGATATTCAGACGTAGATTTTGCAGGTTGCAGAGTTGATAGAAAGAGCACATCCGGCACTTGTCAATTACTTGGTAACAGGGCAGTATCTTGGTTTTCAAGGAAGCAAAGTACCGTAGCTCTATCAACAGCTGAAGCAGAATATGTAGCTTTTGGAAGCTGTTGTTCTCAAATACTTTGGATAAAACAACAACTACGAGACTTTGGTATTGAAGACTCTTGCGCCGAGATCAAATGTGACAATACCAGTGCAATCAATCTTACAAAGAATCCAATTCTTCACTTAAGAGCAAAGCATATAGAGATTCGACATCATTTTATTAGAGATCATGTTCAAAATGGAGAAGTCTTGATACAATTTATCGACTCAAAGAATCAACTGGCAGACTTTTTCACAAAGCCGCTTGAGAAAAGTTTATTTGAGTCTATTCGTTCAAGACTCAATATTTTATCTCTTGAATACTGATGAAGCTCAAACTCAGGAATTAAATCTGAAAAGAATCAAACTCAAAAGTTCAGACTCAGAAGACCAAAGGTTACGATTGTAAGTTATCTCAATAATAGTACTTTTAATCGTTTAACTTGACATCTCGAAAAGGTAAGACCGCTTGTTAATCTCTAATTGATACTAAAAATGCAGTTATCTTTTTTAAAAAGATGGTTATCTATTTTAAAAAGACAGTTATTTTTGAAAATGCATTTTTATGTTTTCCTTTTCGTGACGTTTCAAAGACCCTGTATCGATTGTCTTTTATACAGTTCCTCTTCCTCTTCACTTTTTTACCTAAAAACCCTAGAGCACAAATCTTCACTTTCTAAAACTTTCTTTCGAAGTTTAACTCTTAAAGCTCTCATCTTTCTTGCGATTCGAGTGTGAAAATTCTCTCAAAGACAGTGACAATGTCGCATCAAAGAAAGTCATCGAGAATAGCAAGCAGGGGACCACAAGGTTTGCGTGAGGGGCATACGCACTTCGATCTAACTGAAGAAGGAGACTCTCCAAGTGGACAGGTGTGTCAACATTCTTAACCGCGCACTTCCTCTCCTGCTAGATCACTTGATCGTGACCCTCAACAAGCAGAGGAAAACATCATCGAGGACATAGAACCAGTAAGATCTCTTAAGCCCGCATTCACTTACCGACTTTACTCTGCTCTGAAAGAAGGGGGTTCAGCAATGACGTTTATCGATGAGTTTCTAAAAGAAAAAGGATATAAGAATGAGACTCATTTCCTAAGTATGATGGAACGTTCGGGAGTTGTTTCTGTTGGAACAGCGGCAAAGACTTTCGCTAATTTTCCAAGTGATCCACGATTTGGTAGTATAAATCAACTTGAAGGGAAAGACGACGATGAAAAAATGTTCGTGCATTTTAAGCCAAGAATGGGTGTGGCTGCAAATCTTCGAGGAAAGAGGGAGGAATTATTTCGATCAGAGGATCATAAAAAGGTCTATTCCAAATTGCTGAAGTGTGGGGTTATGAACCCAAGATCTGTGGATTTTGATTTCCTTGATCCGTTAGACATCAATCTGAGAGAGGAGTTTGAGAAACTTCAACTTAATCGATTTTGTACTGAGATAGAGCCTGCTCATTCTGAACTAACTGCATATTTCTATTTGAATCTCAGTTTTCTTGATGCGAATGGTTTTTCATTTAGTGTTCGAGATAAGGAGTATGTGGTTGATGTGGATATTCTTGCTGACGTAATTGGTGTAGAAAGAGGAGCTTTCTAATATATATATGTGTCTGTTAGTCATGCAACCTTGGAGCTTGCCAAAGATAGGATTGCGGAAGGGAGACTCTCTTATATGAGGATGAGTGCATCAAACATACTGCTTCATAAGATTGTGATCAACTGTCTCAGACCCAAGTCAACATCGAAGATAGATGTCTCAAACTCTGAAGCAAAATTGATGTATGCTATCAAGATCGGTCATAAGTTTTCCTTGCCTCATACTATAATGTTTCACATGTATAGGTCCATGGCAAAGGACAAGGGGAAACTTCTTTATTCTGCTATCATCTCTCGTTTATTCAGACATCTGAATATTCAGCCTTCCAAGATTCTGTGTATGAGAACCATTGGTCAAATGGTAATAGGGCTGAAAATGATTACAAAGATGCGTCTGAAAGAACTTAGCAAGAAGTTAGAGCGATTCAAGGAGAAAACCCCTGTCAAATCCAGACAAGACTCTGCTGCTGCGAAGAGAAAAGGAAAAGATCCCATGACTGGTCCTACCAAAAGAAGGAGAGCAATCATCTTACAAGATGAAGATGATGAGGACAACATTCCTATCTCTGTTTTTGTTTCCCAGCATCTTGTACCTGAGTCAGCAGAACAAGAACAACAAGTCGGAGGAGAGACTGAGAAAGGGAATTAGGAGAAGGAATCTTTGAGGGAAGAAGAAGAAGAAGACACAGCAAGAGCAGACAGAAGAACAAATTGCAGAAGAAGGTCGTGGAGATTCTCCAGCGGAAAAGGAGGATCAAGAACATCAAGACACTGAAGCAGCATCTCAGCAAGAAGAATACTTTTCTCCACCAAAAGGCACTGAAATAAGGGGAGATGTTCCTAGAGAAAGTACTCCTCTTCTAACTTTTACAAGTACAAGTGTCAGTCATTCTCCTGTTGGTGCAGATGATGTTTATGCCTCTCAATTTCCTGAAGAAGACCTTGAGGCATCATCTCCAATGTTGATCTTCCTGCTGATGTTCCTTCAACTGGCTTTACTCCACAATCGAGACCATCTTTGAAGCAAGCACACGGGTGATAAACTGGAGACTTTGGAAGGTTGCTTGAGATTCTTTTGGAGCTTAAAAGCCAGGTCTATGCATTAGGATGTGAATTTCAGACTCTACAGAATGAGAAATATTATATCTTTGCAAGATCAAATTCGAAATATTCATCTTCAGATTCAGGCAACTGCAAAAGGCACGGCTCTAGCACAACTGCAGGAAGATTTGAAGAAGCTGGAGGACACGTCAAGTCAATGGGAGGTTTTCAGCTCGTTCGCATTTCTAGAGCATCTTGACTTTTTCACCTTTTTATGCTGACAAAAAGGAGGAGAAGTTTTGCAAATTTTCAACTTTCAACTTTTGAACACTTCGGATAATTTTCAATGTTTTGATGTGGTTGTGTTTGACTTTATCTTTTGTTTGGATTATTAGATTGACCTGGATTTTGGATTGCTTGCTTATTATTGCAGTACTTTAAGCTATGCTATTGATTTAGATAAAGATAACTGATAAATATCTGTACAAGACTAACTTGTTTTCTGTGGATGCAGATCTGTCATTATCTTTATCCTAACTTATTATGAGATATCTTTGCTAACTTAAATGTTGTATTGCAGGGCGTTAGTATCCAAATCTGCAGAAAAGTTTTGTCACCATAAAAAAGGGGGAGATTGTTAGAGAAATCTTCTTAAGGTGTTTTGAAGTTGACAAAACATTTTCATCAGTCTAGTCTGAAGACTTGCAGACTCAATTGACAAAGTCTGAAGACCTCCAGACTCAAGTTTCAAAATCTACTCTCATGGACAGTTTCCGGACCGACGAAGCAGTTTCCAGACCGACGAAGTTAAAGTTCTATTCGGATAAATTCAAATATGATTTTGATTCGTATAGTTAAGGAATATCTCACGACTGGAATTAACACTTCAAGATCTTTTATTCGTATTCGAATAATCTAGATCTTCTAGATCCACAAATTATACTTGGAAGGTTTTACTTATAGAAACTGAGATCCTGATTGTATGGGCGTGCATGATTGATGGGCTATCGTCATTTTCCTTGAGAAGCTCGAGATCTCTCTAATTGATTTTGTCCAACGGGTTGATTGGAAGAACTTATTTGGAAGGTGCCAACGGTATTGAAGGCATGAAGAAGTATTTAAGGGAGACGCTCAAGTTGTTCAAGAGTGCCCGATAGAAGAATTCCAAAGTCTGAATCTCTTTGTTCTTTTGTGTTCTTATTCTTCAAGCTATACTTGTAATCAAAAGAGAGACTGAACTTTGGTGAGACCTTGAGGAAGTGTTGTAGAGTCTCTACACTGTGGAATCAAGGGCGTGAGACTGTAAATTCTCTTTTTGATTCTTAGTGAAATCTAGCCAGTGGGCTGTCCGTGCGGGAGAGTGGACGTAGGCTTGGTCTAAGCCGAACCACTATAAACTTGGAGTCTTGATTCTCTATCCCTAATCATTTTACTTTACATTGCATCCTCATTCGTCGATTATTGTTTTCAATCTCTTAGTCTATCATTCAGTAAAAAGTCTATATATTCTGTTACGTTTTATAAAATCATCTTAATCACCTATTCACTCCCCTCTAGGTGCTCATACTAGTTCTATCACTAGTCACGTGACTGGTATGCCCGGGACTGTTTTTCATAATAGTACAGGCCAAATGGCTTTTGGCTTCGTTTCTGGAGGGATAGTTCAATGAACCTTGCCTACTGTGATGGCAACACCTCCAGTTACAGCTAATGAGAGATTGTCTGGTGTGGTGATGTCTGAAGCATCTCTGGTGTCGAACACTAATGGCTAGTGGCTAGACATAGGTGCCACAAATCACATCTGTGCAGATAAACACATGTTCTCATCTTATGAGAAGGCTGAAGAAGATGAGAAGCTTTATATGGCTAACTCTGCATCAGCAAAGATTGCCGGAAGAGGAAAGGTGATCCTGAAGTTTACATCTGGCAAGGAGGTTGCCCTGCTGAATGTGCTGCATGTACCAGAGATTTGGAAAAATCTAATTTGTGGTCCCACACTTGTCAAGAAGGGTTTCAAAGTTGTATTTGAATTTAACAAGTTTGTACTTTCGAAAGGATGGATGTATGTGGAGAAAGGGTACTTGTGTAATGACTTGTTTAAAGCTAATGTGGCTGTCATTGATGTAAACTCGAATTATGTGTACCCAAAGACTATTAATAAAGAAAAGTCTTCAGTTTACACTGTTGTGTCTCCTTATCTATGGCATAGTAGATTAGGACATGTAAACTATGGTACAATGAAAAGAATAGCAAACTTGGGGTTAATTCCAAGATTTGAGTTGGATGCCCGTTACAAGTGTGAGACTTGTGTTGAGGCCAAGTTTGCCAAGAAACCTTTCAAATCCATTGAAAGAACAAGTGAACCTCTACAATTAATCCATAGTGATCTATGTGACTTAAAGTTTGTAGAAAGTAGAGGTGGAAAGAAGTACTTCATCACATTTGTGGATGATTGTACTAGATTTTGCTATGTTTATTTACTAACTAGCAAAGATGAGACTATGAGCATGTTTGTCAAGTATAAAAATGAAATTGAAAACCAACTTGATAAACGAATCAAAGTGCTTAGGTCTGATAGATGAGGAGAATATAGTTCAATCAATTTCAAAGAGTTTTGTGCTAGTTTTGGAATAATTCTCCAAACGATGCACCTTATACTCCACAACAAAATGGAGTTGCTGAACGATTGAACAAGACACTAAAGGAGATGGCTAACGCCATGCTTTTGACTTCAGGTTTACCTCAGAACTTGTGGGGGGAGGCAGTTTTAACTGCAAATTTTATTCTTAATAAAATACCCCACAAAAAGACAGGTAAAACTCCATACGAGTTATGGAATGGAAAGTTACCATCCTACAATTTTCTAAAAGTGTGGGGGTGCATAATGTGATTTATAACGGTAAGTCTAGACACATTCTTCGTAGACACGATACCGTAAGACAGTTGCTCTCAAATGAAATAGTTTAATTAGACTTTGTAAAGTCAAAGGAAAATATTGCGGATCCGTTGACAAAATGTTTGTCAAGAGAGTATATAAACTGCGCATCGAGGGGAATGGGTTTAAGAGCCTTAACTCAATAAAGAGATTCCAGGGTGGAAACCTAACCTATGTGATTGGAGATCCCATGGACTAGGTTCAATAGGACAACGCAAATTTTGGAAACTCTAGTGTAAGCACTGTCTCCCATTCCTATGATGCAACAGTGCTTTCCTACAGGGTTATTAAGGGTACGCTATGCGTTTAATGATTCCTATAACTTAGAATGTAACATCCAAGTAAGATATGGTAGGATATCTTTAATAGGAATGCACCTATATGCGTGGAGCTGGCCGACTCTATGAAAATCTTTAAAGGCTAGATTTTCTAAAGCACGCATGAATCCCGAGAGGTTCAGGGCCGAAAGAACGAACACAATCAAGAACCAATCTTGAATTGGAAATACTCGTGTGAGGTTTATTGTCTAGGCTTACACAAACAAGCGGCGATTCAAGGCTTAGTCCATCGACTAGTTAAGTAAGTCCGATAGGCTTTCACTAAAGAAGGTTCAAAGCGAAAGCTACCTATCTTGATGCGGTGTATTTCAACAGGCATGCTCAGATTCCTTCGAGTCAAAAATGTTTTGTTGATCCATTAATGTGGGGGATTGTTGTAATTATGGTTATAATTATGGTTAATGGATCAATGAAAGCCAATAATTATGATACGTCTTTTCTATTCACGTATCTCTTTTGGATTCATGAATTTCCTAATCTTTTCTGTTCACGTATCTATTAAATTCATGAATTTCTTAGATTCATGTATATTTTAGTTCATGTATTTATTGAGTTCATGAATCTCTTGAATTCACGTGTCTCAGGATTCATGAATCTCTTGGTTTCACGTATCTCTTTATTCATGAACTTCGTGGATACATGCGTCTATTTAATTCATGTATCTCTTTAGTACATGAACTAAAAAACTCTATAAATAGATAGGAGCTTAGAGCTTCATTAAGGTTTTGGTTTTGGTTTTCTCGACTCGATTCCAAAAGGCTTTGATATACTTTCCTACTCTTCTGATTTTTCTGAGTGTGCTAGTTCAATTGAACGGTTCGACTGAGTCCTGTTTGCATAGTGCTAATCCAAACATGTTTGAGGTATTGTATCTTGGGAGGCATAGTTTGTGAATCTGCAGAGCACCATTGGCAGGAACTAATCGCCTTAAGGAGATTCGGTTATCTGTACCTCATCTCCAATTTTATGTTATTTTTCAGTGATATCTTATTTTTTTCTTCTCCAAGATTTGTAAAAGGAATGAAATTATAAAGTTGTTATCATCTTATTTACATTGATGTTCTGATTACAACAAACGGCGTGTATTCTCTAGATTAATTTCCAACACTAAAAGCTAGCACTAGCATGAGTTGCTCGTCGGATGGTCGCACGTCATCCAACACTATGAGGAATCTGTTCTTCTCGGTCAATTTCTGGCGCAGCATCATCATTATCTCCATGATATCCATGTCTTTCTCGTCCCTCGCTAGCTTCTAGACTTGCTTCAGTATCTCAAACAGGATCTCCCGCTCGTCCAAGCTGCCCGAGACGTGGACCCAAGCGCGCCACTCATAGCCCATGTACTTCGCTTGGCCGTAGACCCATCTCGCAAGGAACGTCTTGCCAGTGCCTTGCTCGCCCCAAATCGAAGTCCATTCAGTCTCCCCCGATGTTTCTTTTATCCGACTCATTATTTCCTTTTTCTCATCCTCGCGACCTAAGAAGTTAGTCGGCACTTGCCCATCCCAGAAACTAGTCAGCCTCGCCAGTTTTTTGCCTTGCCATGGAACACTAGCATGGGAGGAGGAACTAGCAGGTTCCTTTTTCCTCTTGCCATCGGCCCCCTCCTTCAAGAACTTCTCATCACATAACTCCTCCATCATATTCACAAGCATGGACAACTCCCTCCACAGCTTGCACTTGGAGACTAGCGAGGCCAACGGCCTTGCTGCCATGCGCAGGGCCTCGTACCTCTCGTGGGCCTCTCTGAGGTGGAACTTGTCGATGAATTCTTCAGCATAGTACATGGCTCGGAGGAGCCGCCCTAACCACTCCGTGGTTTTGGACGGTCCATATTGAGTGGAAATGAAGTCTTGGATCGTGGCCAGCTTCGCCTTGGCATCCTCTGCGCGGGCTTGCATTGGGAAGCACTCAACGCAGGCCGGGTGAGGGAGCAAGATATCTAGTTTCTGCGACACGATCTGGGCAGCGGCTCTGGCGATCATCATGCAGCTTCTCGTGTCGGAAGCAGCCATGGCTAATCAATATGTTTGTTTCGAGCAAGGTCGTGTTGGGGTGTGTGTGTGTGTGTGTGTTGGCTTGTTTGCTTGGATTGAATTAATTTGTGGGGACATTATTCTTTCTCTATAGATATTCTTCATTTTTCTATGATTTTCTTGGGGGTGGCCTCTCCTGTCTACAATAAGCTTTGTTTAATTCTTTGCTTGTGCGATTTTTGACCGGGAGTCGGGAGAGAAAGTATATCCCATAATGAGGTAAAGTTGTGTGCTTTTAATAAAACACTCTTACATATCCACCTTAATATTCCTTACTTTGTCGAACTAGGGGTTGCAGAGACAAGTAAAAAATGAATTTAATTTTTTATGATGAAATTCCATCCATATGTAGAGTTTAACACTTTATCAGCACCCGGGATCTGAGATCAAATGAGAACATTCGCTGGCTTATTTTATCTAATATAGAATACTAAAACCAAATCAAAGAAAATCATTACTTTTCTTATGGATTTCAACAATTAAGGATTCGGTTTTCAAATTGCTGGAGATGCTATATGTTTACGAGTTCTAGAATTCAATTACACGATATACAATTAGGATCCATTTGCATCTTAGATATCAATTATATCTTCAATACACTTGATAGGAAGCAGCGAAGTCTGTGCTTATACACACGTTATGAACTTGTCCATATAAGAACACTTGCTCATAGAGAATGTATCTTATAATATAAATATCAACATCACATATAATGCTCATAAAAAATACGTGAATATAATGTCATTGTCACATATTAGATACTACATGGTAGGAATGTTGCCATGCAAGGTGTGTAGGGGTGTGTGTTCTCTTTATGATTGTGTTTTATATTTTGTTCACTTTTCGGTGCTTTTCCTCGAACGGGTGCCTCTCCCCCAGATTGATTCTTGACTGAGCCAAATTTTGACCGAGGTACAAGAAAGCATCCGTTGCTTTTGTCATTGGTAGGTTAAATAATTAAGAAGCCAATCCAGTTTTGCTAAAGTTCGGACTTGAAGACAGATGAGTTCACAGTTAATACATCAGCGATGTGATGAATAGTTGTTTGGTAGTGATCGTAACCTATTTATAATAATCTTAACTTGTAATCTACTGTGTCATTTAGTATGTCCACTTATTAAGATTATTACTACAGGCGAGTCTTGCAGAAATTTTGAATTATGAAAGCAGTAAAAAGTTGTCACCGTGGAATGAGGAATTCATGAAAACTAACCTTTTTTCTTCCCTCAAGCTAACCGGGTTCCTCAGTCATTCTTCGCTTGGAGATGTCTTATGGGTATACGATGCTTGTTCCTTTCCATGATATTGTTTTCACTTTATCCTTTCAACAGCATGGTCCGAATATGGATGTCGTTCCTTAAAATACCCAACACTTCAGCTGGACGTTACAGTAAGAGTACCCGGTAAAGAAGATACTGTCTTATGTTTGATATTTTCCGGAAAATCCACCTACGCGTCACTGTAATTTTGAGATGGCTATTCAAATATCAAAACATAATGAAATCAATCAACACTGTAAAGCCTATTTCTTGTATAGTTTATCAATAAACAGAAATTTCACAACTTTATTTTCGTTTTATTCTTTTCATTGTATCAGAATCACTATAGATTGAGGAAGCGCCGCCCATTGAGTCTTCGCAGCAATATTATGTCGACCGCGTTGGGATCGAACATTTGGTCAAACCTGCCACTGATGAGTGCTGTAACGCCACTTTCTATTGTTTCCTTTGCAAAATTAACACGACCAGTACACTCTGCCCTCAAAAGAGCCCAACCCTAAAATCACATCGCCATTCGGCGTTGCACACTTCGCCACACTCTGCCACTTCTCGGATTCGCTGACCCCGACAACTTGCGGTGCTATTCTAACACTTCGGGTATCCTACTCCGGCACATCATCACCGTTCGACTCCGCATGCGCCCCCACCCGCTGACCAAGCGACGTTAGCGCCGCGTTTCAACCATGTCGTTGACACGTGTTTGCCACGTCAGCCTCTGATGGTGACTGTTGATCGCGCTAATCGGCCATTGACCGGCATTAACCTGACCAGTTTGCCCACCTCCGGTTCAACCTGTTTCAGACCGTTCCTTGGGGTTTCTCGAGTGGTTCCCGAGGTATTTCAAGGTCCTGAATCTATTACCGGCCTTAATTTCTCCATGTCAGCTCTGTAGGTACCGGTTTTCTTCAAACTCATTATAGGATCTACTAGGCTCATACAAGTATATTGCATATTATGAAATAATTGGAATTTTCAAAACCCATTTAGACTATTATGAAAGGTTCCAATTATAATTTATGGGCTCAAGAAATATCGAACTTTTTGAGAGGATGTCGGCTTTGACTTTACATCACTGATGCTATTTGTGCAACTACTCGAAGTACTAGTGAAACTAAGGAGAAATTTATGGTGCATTTGTTTCAAGAAAAATGTTTTTCGAGAATTAGTTTTTCAAACTCTCACCAATTTGGTTCATTGAAAATAATTAGTTAACCGAAAACACTTTCTAGTCAAGAAAAATATCCATGCATAAAATTAGGAAAGTGAATTCCTAATTCTAAGAAGGTAAAAACACTTTCCGGGATTGCTTCTCTTACATTATTTTATTTTATTTTTATTTTATTTAAAAATCAGTTTTTAATTTTTTAATTTTTCTTTTCCATTTTCTTTTCTTTTTTGCTTTCTTTCATTTTCTTTTTTATTTCCCTTCTTCCTCCTTTTCTGGTTGCTGGGCCTAGGCGATTGATCACAAGCGCAAGCTAGCCCGGGCGAGTCGAGCCTTGCCAACCTTGCCATGGCAAGCTCGACCTTGTCTGAGATTGGTTAGTCGGCCCTCATTGGGCCTTGACAACAGCACCAGTGCCTTCTCATAGCCATTGTTGAGGCCTAGCGATCGGTGATGGAGGAAGGAGGAAGAGAAAGAAAAAAAAAAAAAAAATTAAAAACTTTTTCTTTTTCGCTTGAGATAAAGTCATGAGATTGAAATCTTTTTTTTTTTTTTTTTAATGAGATCTAAACACTGGAAAACGTTTTCAATCACATACCAAATAAAGGAAAACTAACCATTTTCTTGAAAAACAATTTCCCTGAAAGTATTTTCTTTTTTCCTAAAATTTATCCCTAAACAAACGCACCCTTAATGAACACTTGAAGGACTAAGATAGCAAGAAATATCAAATCCTTAGGTGGTTTTCAAGCATTTCAATTCCTTCTATCAAACATCAATTTGGTTGTCTTAATACGACAAAGGAAGCATGAGATCTACTTGCAAGTCAATATCCACTTCAGATATTGCCCATTAGTATTAGCTGTTAGAATATTTGCATCACATACATCAAGAGACATGTTAGTTTATTTATGATTTTTTTAATCCTCCATGCATGCCATCTTAGATCAACTAACATTATCCGAACTATAATGGGACGCAGATTCTGACGCTTGTAAGTTTGCCAAATATCGCGATCGCATGCGTGTTAAGCAATTTTTTATGGCACGTGATGATGAATTTGAACATATGCGAGCTTCACTTCTACATCAAGATCCATTAAGACATTTGTCTCCAAGTTGTTGACTAAGAATATTCGACTTGCTACCTTAAAGGTGCAACGGTCTTTGTCCTTGCCTACAGACGTGATGCTTGCCACTGCTAATTCTTCCTCCTCGCGTAGACAATGTTGTATGAATTGTCATCGATTTGGTTATTTTGCATCCAATTGTTATTGATGACAATCTAGGTAACCTACAGAGACAAACAACCAATCCCAGCATAGAGGCCCACCTCAATTGCACGTCAATCCATTGTTGCTATCACTAAGGGTTCCACCAAAGATTCATTTGTTACTTTATCAATTAAAAAATCTTTGTTCCATTTTTCAAGAATTTTGTACTTTTTGCTCTTTTGTCCTTAGCAGTTCTGCTCTATTACTCACTTCAGGTACTCTTGATTCATGGTTCTTTGATTTTGGCTACTGTAATTACATGATTTTCAACTCCATTTTTTTTTATGTCATACTCATTCGCTTCACAAGTACCAGTGGTTCATCCAACTAATAACTCACAGATGATAATTAGTCATATTGGTAATGTTTCGACATTCAAATTGTCCTTACCTAATACCTTTTTACTTCCTAAATTCTCTTTAAAATTGATATCTATGGGACAATTATGTGAACTTGGTTTTGATATTCATATCTCTTCAAATGGTTGTCGTGTGTAGGATCTACAAATGAGGCAGATAATTGGGACAAGCCGTAAAGTGGACACAATTTGAGCTTGTTTCCTTACAGCATCTAAACTCTTTCACTGGATGTGTACTACACAATTTCATTTGAAACATGGCATTCTCGCTTGAGTCATGCTTCTTTCTCTAGATTAGGTCCTTTGATTTATAGTGGCAACTAGGTTTCGTTGACGATAAACACTTTCATTGATTATCTTGTAAGTTGAGAAAACGTCATGCTTTACCATTTGATCTTAGTGACTATATCTCTTATGCTTTCTTTGATCTTATTCACTTCGATATTTGAGGGCTAGCTCCTGCTTCAACTATGGGAAGATCTCTTTATTTTGTGAGTTTTTATGATCATTCTTGTTATACGTGGCTATATGAAGAATTGCTATGAACTTACTCATATTTATTGTGATTTTGTGTACTTGATAAAAACACAATTTTCTCTAGATATCAAAGTTTTTTTGTACCAATAATGCCATGGAACAAAGAGATATAGAGTTTTTTTCAAATTATTTCTCAAAATAGTATTATCATCTATCATTCTGTTCCATGAAATTCACAACAAAATGGTCAAGCAGAGCATAAACATAGGCATACCTTAGTTGTTATACGACTTCTCATTTCAACCTCTTGTCTAAAATAGAGCACTTGTATAATAGTGTTCCTAATTACAATCTTTTTTGAGTTTTTGGCAATGCTTGTTTTATGCATTGACTTCCTAATGAACGCACGAAGTTACAACCTTGAGCTCACTTATGTTACTTTCTTGGATATGGCATTTAGCATAAAGAATATAAATGTTAAGATCTTGTCTCTAATCATCTACAAGTGTCTCGTCATGTTAACTTTTGGTAATACAAGATGTCCTTGTCTCTCCTTCCTTTTGAGTTATCTCCAACCTTTTGCTTCTTCACCAATCCTTTAGTATAACTATTTCCTAGAAAATTATACACTTGCATCTTCCTATTCAAAGTTGTCTTCTTCTAATCTTGATGTAGGAACATCTGGGGATCCCATTTCAACAACTCTTGATATGCATGCACCAGCCGTACATTCTCTACCCTTAGTGATACCTTCTTCTCATTATCGTCGTCCATACATGTAAGTCAATCTTTTGTTCAGTTTCATGATTTTCGTTGTTATTCTAATATTTCTTCTTTCCACGAGCATCACACATATAAAACAACTCATCCCGTTTTTCTTTGACTGCAAGAATTGATGGACGAGTTGCAAGCATTAGACGAATCTCATATTTGGGATTTGCTTTATTTGCCTCTTGGAAAGTCTGCTATCAATTGTAAATGGGTGTATAAGATCGAAACGAAGGTACATGGTGAGGTGGAACACTACGAACCTCGACTAGTAGTAAAAAGTTTTACTCGGAATTATAGGATTGACTATGATGAGATGTTTGCTGTAATTGCTTGTCTTACATCTTTTCAAAGTCTTCTTGTTGTCGCTTTTATTAAGCAATGGCCTTTGTTCCAAATGGATATTAAAAATGTTTTTCTCAATGGTGATCTTACTGAGGGAGCGTATATGGAACCTCCTCTTGTATACACTACTTTTAACAAAGTGTGTCGATTATGTCAAGCACTACACAGATTGAAGCAAGCTCCTCGTGCATGATGTTACAAGTTCAGTCATCATCATCATCATCATCATCATCACCATCATCATCACCATCACCATCACCATCATCATCATCATCATCATCATCATCATCATCATCATCATCATCATCATCATCACCATCATCACCATCACCATCATCGTTATTATCATCATCATCATCGTTATGATCATCATCATCATCGTTATCATCATCATCATCATCGTCATCGTCATCATCGTCATCGTCATCGTCATCATCATCATCATCATCATCATCATCATCATCATCATCATCATCATCATCATCATCATCATCATCATCACCATCATGTAGACGACATGGTTATTATTAGCATGATCATACGTACATTACATAACTCCAAAGTATCTTAGTCAACAGTTTAAAATGAAGATCTTGAGCTACTCACTTATTTTTTAGGCTTGAAGGTTAATTCAGATTGCTTGGGTTATAATCTATCTTAGGCTAAATATGCCACTCATCTTCTTTCTCAAGTAGGACTCACTGATAACATGACTACTACAACTCCTATCGAGACTAATGTCAAATTTAATTACAAAGATGTGACTCTTCTTCTGATTCCTACTTTTTATTCGATAGATGGTTGGTAGTCTTGTATACCACATTGTCACTTCTCTTGACATAGCCTACATTGTTCATATTATCAATCAATTCATGACCACACCACGAACCACTCATATTGTTGCCGTTCTTCAAAATCTTTGTTATGTCAAGAACACTATGTTTCATGTCCTTCACTTTTCCAGCTTAATATACCTTGGAGTTAAAGGCTTACTCTAATATTGACTGGGTTGGAGATTCTCTTGATCATCGCTCCACTACTAATGGTTACTTCTTTCTAGGTGACTCACTTATCAACTGGTGTAGCAAGAAATAGATTGTTGTTGCTTTATCTAATATGTAAGCATAAATGTTGTGTTCTTAGTGATACAACAACATAATTATTATAGTTATGATAGTTATTAGTAGACATGGGTGTCTGTCATAATAGTGGAACGGTACTTTATTGTGATAACCATGCTATCCAAATAGCACATAATAATATTTTCCATGAGCATACCAAACATATTGAAATAGATTGCCATTTTTCATAGGCTCTCGCGTGCTTCATGGTGTCATTTGTCTCGTATCCACTTCATCAGTGAATCAAATTGCTGATGTATTTACTAAGGCACATCCACTAGGGCGTTTTCAAGATTTTTTCTCCAAAATCCAGATGACTTCTTCTATATCACCTTAAGTTTGAGGGGATAAAAATATATATTACTTGATTCTATGTATCTTTCATACTGTAATCTCATAATCTTGATTGCTTATAATTTCTGTTATATATAATCACCCTGTAAAACCTATAAATAGCCTTTTAGAAACAGAAATTTCACAACTTTATTTTTCGCGTTATTTTTATTAGAAGGAATTAGAGAGAGAGAGGACTCCTCCGTCCCAATAGCTCAGTTCAACTTGGGGCCAAACCCGACCCGAACACGTAATAGACTACCGACCGTCTCTCCCTCTCCACATTCACAGGAAATCATCGCCATCCTCCTTGGTGAGAGAGAGAGGGGTTGCCAAGGTTCGCTTTTCTCGGTCTATCTATATCTGGCGCACATCCCCGTCGAAATCGCATTTCAATCGCCTGCATTTTGAAATCTCTCGCCAGTTCTTTTGGTTCGAACGTTCGAAGCAAGCAATCCTGTAACCGGCTCGTCTCGGGTTGCAATTTCGGATCCGGAATGGCGTTTCGGGTCGGATCGTGAGGGGGATGGCGTACGGATTGGAGTTCGACAAGGCTGAGAGTCACAATGGTAAATTTCCCCCCTTGTTTCGCATTCCAGAGTTCCGTTTCATGCTCATTTAATGAGTCGCCTTGGAATTCTAGCAAAAAGCGACCTGAATGCGTTTGTACGTTTTTCGTTTGGAACCGCCAAGGACAGATTGGTGAAGCTTCTGCCGTCGTGGATTGGCAATGCCATCTCTCCTGTCGAATTTAGGTGGCTCCGCATGTAGCTTGGAGACGTGTCGTGAAAATTTGGTCGCTTCTTCGGAGCGCATCCGCTTAATGTTTTAAAGTGAGAGAGAGCCGACAGTTTTCCGGAAATTCATGTTCTGCCCTGTGGAGATTTTAGTGTTTACTGTCCAACTAGGAAGGAAATGAGGCAACTGAAAATTTTGCAAAGACCAGTTTAGGACTCTCTCTCTCTCTCTCCACTGCAGAGAAATGCACAGTACCTTGGATCTTTGCGTAGATCTCAGACAATCTTTGGGAAGTCTTCACTTCCCAAGGTGAAAATGTGTCTTGCTTTGTTTTTCTAAAGACATTCTATAATCTAAGTACGAGCAAAAGGAGACTTTTTTACGGGTTCCCGAGTAAAAAAAAAAAAAAAGAGAGAGAGACTTTTTGACAGTCTGCTATGGGAGAAAATATTCAGTGGTTTGCTGGAAGGCTTCAGTTGATCAGATCAGTTTTGCATTCAATTCAAGCTTTCTGGTCGAGTGTGTTCACATTACCGGCTTCGGTTCTTAACAGTATCGAACAAATCCTACGACAATTCTTATGGAAAGGTGCTTCCCTCGGTCAAGGTGGGGCGAAGGTATCTTGGGATGACATTTGCCGACCAAAACTAGAGGGAGGTCTAGGCATCAGGAAATTGAAAGACAGCAATACGACAGCAATGTTGAAGTATATTTGGATCCTTTTCACGGACAGGGAGTCTCTTTGGTGCCGATGGATCCACTCTAAATTCTTAAAGAAAGACAACTTCTGGATCGCTTCCACCCCCACAGTATGCTCTTGGTCTTGGAAGAAGATTTTACAACTAAGGAGGGATGCACGGCTTTCCTTTATTTGGAAGCTTGGGAATGGTCTCTCGGTCTCCTTATGGTACGATCGTTGGCACCCTAAAGGCCCTCTTGATGCGCTCCTACCACCTCCTATCATTCGAGCTCGGGCCTTCCTCAGTCGGCTGTGGTAGCTGATATCCTCTCGCCAATAGGATATCCTCTGCGCAGCCTATTGGAATCCTGGGGCCTCTCCATCCCGGCGCTTAACCAAGACCCGGACAGTTTTTCCTGGTGCTGGCACCCTTCAGGCTCGTTCTCCGTCAGCTCAGCTTGGCACCACTTGAGAAGTAAAGGCACCCGAGTTCCCTGGGCTTCACTCGTCTGGGCCAACGACATCACCCCCAGGTTCCAATTCAATCTTTGGCTTCTTGCTAAAAACCACTTGCCTACACAGCATTTTCTTCTATCCTATGGCAGAATCGATTTCGCCACTTGTGCCTTTTGTAATGAAGTCCCGGACTCCATTGACCATTTGTTTTTTGAGTGCCACACGACGGCTTCCATCGCTTCTTTTTGGGCTACTCGTTGTAATCTCCCTTGGCGTCCAAGATCTTGGAAAGATAACCTATTATGGACTGTGACCTTCCCGAAGGGCAAAGACTTTTATCACAAAGATAGCGCGCCACTCTTTTGCAGCTATGTGTTATATCATCTGGAAGAAAAGGAATGCCATTATCTTTCGTGGAGAATCGGTGGTTCTTGCTGCTATGAAGAATTACATCATCAAAAACGTTAAAGATAAAGCTGCTACATTCTCTCTTGTGCCTGCTTCCCCGAGGAATAGAAGGCTTCAGAGGAGCTGGGGCTTCGACCCTGCCATTTTTGACGTTTTGAGCCCATAGCCTTCCTTGGAATGCCTTGGGTCAGCGCATGGATGGGGTGCGGCTTCTATTCCTGCTAGCCAGCCACTTAGTACTTGCTGCCTCTTCATTTGGCTCGGACCGCTGCTCTTCCTCTGCTGGATACGCTGCTGTCCGTCTACGGTTGCAGTCCTTCCATCTACCCCGTGGGGTTTTGGTTTTTTTCTTTTCGCTTTCTTCTTTGTGGTTTGTGAGGTTGGTCTCTCCGGCCCTGCGTGGCCTTTTCCTCCCTCGCTTTTGTTCGCCTGTTGTTCAGGCTCTTGCTTGCTTTGACCGCCTTTGCGGTTTCTCTTGCATCCGACACCCTTCCTCTCTTGAAGACTTTTGTCTTTGGAGGGCAAGTTTTGTGGTGCCGGATCTTTTGTAATTGTTGGTTCAAAGCTCTATTCATATTTACCTTTACCAAAAATATATATATATATATATATATATATATATATATATATATATATATATATATATATATATATATATTCAGTGGTTCGTGCGCACCACGTCATCCGCTGGGGACCATCTCAGAAAACTCCAAAATGGTTCATTTAATAAAATATTTGCTAATTTGAAGAAAAAAGAAACACCGCCCGTTTCTCTCGGAGATTGGGCACTTCAGGCTTCTGATACGCATTTGTTTGACCTTGCTAAATTAGATGACAAAAGGAAGGAGCAATTGAGGAGGAACCGATTTTCGTGCTTAAGACAAATTGACGGAGCGGAGGTGATTTTGCCCTAAGCCATGATTAGCTTGTTCATTACAGGTGACGACGATGGTAGGTGTAGAAGTTGGATGGGCCTCAGATTTCATAAGATCTTGACATCACTCGCTTTGTTGACTCCCAAACCAAACTACAATGCCTAGTCGGACAGTGAAGATGTGATGGGGCGTAGAACTACGTGATGTGTCGCAGGCTTTGTCGGAGTATTTGGTTGCGGTGAAGACTAATCTTGATTTCGGACAGTTCATAGACTTGGATAGTAAGCAGGTAAGCGATGGTGGCAGTCGATGGCCAGGAGACAACGCAGGGGTCGAGTCCCTGTGAAGAGAAAATCGTTGTACAAGTTCGTCTCAGGCCCTTGAATCAGAAGGAATTCCTAGGAATGATGTATCGGATTGGGAATGTATCGATGACCACACCATTAACTACAGAAACAATCTCTCTGTTTCAGAGCGGTCCATGTACCCAGCCGCCTACACATTTGGTAATTGAATCCCATTCATGAAGTTTTTTCCTTTCTTTCTTCTTTGCCTTCGCTTGAGCACATTTTCATGTTATGTTGGATTTAGCATCCTTTTAGTCTTGAGCCCGCGTCTTCAAATTCCAGCAAATGTTTTTAATGATGGACTTGGATTTAAGGAAGCAATCTGTTCAATATCTCTTACTGTTACGTGTCCTCCATGTTGGCTGATTTGCAGACAGAGTTTTCCGGTGTGATTGCTCCACAAGGCAAGTGTACGAGGAAGGAGCCAAGAAAGTTGCTCTTTCAGTTGTCAGTGGGATAAATGGTAAACTATAACCTCTTCTCCTTCCTTTCCACATTGTTTTGTTTTGTTGATATTTGCCTGAGATTGCAAACATCCAATGCTAGATGTTGCAGCAAGTGTTTTTGCATATGGACAGACAAGTAGTGGAAAAACATACACTATGAGTGGAATTACTGAATACTCAATGGCAGATATATACAGCTACATAGAGAAGGTAACAAGTCATATACTACCTAAAGATCTCCTCATTTTCAATTGCAACTTCTTCCTCTAACATTTGCTTGTTAATAAAGACATTCTCTTGTTTCTCAATAGCACAAGGAAAGAGAATTTCTGTTGAAGTTTTCTGCGATGGAGATCTACAATGAGTCTGTGAAAGACCTCCTCAGCGCAGATGGTACTCCACTGAGACTTCTAGATGATCCAGAGGTAAATTCCTTTGTACTATACTGAGGAACTATGAGCTCATCCAACATCACCATGAGAGCTAGCTCTTTTGACAGAGAGGGACTATAGTTGAGAAACTTACAGAGGAAACACTGAAGGACTAGAGCCACTTTCGAGAACTTCTTTCTGTTTGTGAAGCTAAGGACTAAGGCTATTCAGTCTTGTATTGGATGAATTTCATGGTTGCATCCAATATCTCGCATTACAATGAAATGCTTAGGCTGATCATTTGGGGCGCGCATGACAATCATTCTGTTCCAGAAATGGTTTCTGGAACAGAAATATATTTTTCTATTTCTATTTCTAGAAGAGTTTCTAAGCAAAAATAACCGTTTGATAACAATACAAAATTTCTACTCTAAAAATAGAAATTCATTTGATAACGACACAAAATTTCTTCATTTCGGATGATGGCGGACCGGCGGATGGCGGCGGCGGCGGCGACGGCGGGGGCCGGCGGGAGGCGGGCGACCGATGGACAGTGGTCGGCGGCAACGGATGAAGGATCAGTTGACAAATGATGAGAAAAATTTTTATTTCTCATTTCTATTCCAGAAATAAAAAAAAAAAATAGAAAATTTCTACTTCGATTTCTATTCCAAATCTATTTCCGAAATAAAAAAAATGGAATAAGTTTATCAAAGCGGATTTCTATTCAGAAATAAAAAAATAGAAAATTTCTACTTCTGATTTCTATTCCAAATCTATTTCCGAAATAAAAAAATGGAATAAGTTTATCAAACGGATTTCTATTCCGTAAAGCAGTCTTGAATAGAAAAATTATTTCTGGAATAGAAAAATTATTTCTGGAATAGAAATTACTGGTTGTCATGCACCCCCTTGGATTTCACAGCTCAAAGACAGGTTGGAGAGACATGCCTTAATGAAGCTAGCTCAAGATCGCATCAAACGTGCCATTACCTCCTCCACTCTCTCCACCGTGCAGTGTACGCGTCAATGTCAGTTAAACAAAAGAATGAGATTGTCTTCATAGTCATATGCTTCGTTGGTCCTTTGTGGAATGAATCGTGCATTTTCTTCCTGATGTCTTCCCTCACTTCGCTCAACTTTAATCTTGAGCTTTGGTTCCATAAAGCTCGCAGCGTGTTTTTATTGAGCATCCTGGATTCACTGGTTGACTGAACTAGCCTGCGAAGTTATCTTGGGAACCTGAATAATTAATCTTCAAACGCATATGATCTGAGGTTGGAACACGTGCTCTACTAGTTACATGTGAGTTTGAAAGCACGCTGTAGACGATTCAACGGCAGTGATAATGTGTGTAAATATCTCTATCAGTGGTGGAGAAAAATTACCTTTAAACAAACAATTTTGCAGGGAAAAGCAATCCATTTTCCTAGAAATACTTTGAAGAAATGATTTTGTTTTAGATCCCGTCCCATCTCCTCATCCATTTGAAATTTGAACTACTCTTTTGTTACCTTTAATTTTTTTGCCAAATCTCTATCAACATACACAAAATTACCAAACCTGAAGGGCATTTTCTGCTACACTTCTGGTTTTTCTAACTATTTACATTAAATGCCATCATTTCATTGTATCTTTTGAGATAGAAATTTTATTACGTGCCAAAATTATTGAAAGATATCGCACCAGAGCATATCTAGTGTACATCAATCAGAAGCATATAAACAATGAAAATCCGCACATAGATCTAAGAAAAAAACGAATCACATCAAATTTCCATCAGAGCACCAGTTTTATGTGCTTGGTTTCAACTGTTGATCTTCCTGCAGATCTTTCTGATCTCACCCCTTGATCCTGTCAATGGCAAGATATTACCCATCTTGACCATTGAAGCTGCAAATTGCTGCAAGAAGACTTCATTGTCCTTTGCGTATTTCTTCACCAACTCCATTGATTGCTCGTTACTGGTGAAGAGCACTTGGTCAGAGCTCAGCAGGCCCCTGTAAGCCATCAAATTCTTGAAGTAGCTGTTATCGAACGCAGTCGGAGTGACATTGTCCAGGACAAACAGGTTCTGATCATCGCCTGCTCTCGGGCAAGTGGCACAGAGTTGGGAAGCGTATGACTGGTCTAGTCTGGAGTCTGGTTGATCATACCCCGACTGGTTGTAGGGCCTTTGTCTAAACGTGGTGGATCTTGCGTTGCCAATGGTGTGGCTTCCTGTACAGGGAAAAAAATCATGTACCAGACTCTCACACTTGCATTACATGACTCTGAATGCTTAAACTGTTGCTGACACTAGCCGATTATATGATCATATGAAATTTGCCGGTGATTTCATGAAACCCACTCTCTCTCTCTCTCTCTCTCTCTCTCTCTCTTGATTAAGCGTTATTTGAACGATGCAATGATAATGCATTAGGAGCTCTATTGTTTTGAAAAACGTGAATTCATTCAACCCGGTCAACAAGATAATTGCTGCATCATATAGGTAGTTTTCCTTTTGTAGGAGACGTCAGATAGAAGAGTCTTCAAGATTCTACCCAGAGGCAAGAATAGATTGTTATAGGTTAGAGTCGTATCTTACCTGATAATGCGACGAGATCAATAATATTGAGCCCCTGACGATTGAATTTGTTCAGGAGGATCGGGAAAGTGTCATTTGGTGCAGGGATGTTGAGGTTAGAAAGAGTTAAACTTGCACCCCTCGAGTCCTTTCTTCCTAGAGGAACCTCCCAGCTACGTCCACCCATCTGAACAGAACAAAATGTTAGTTATTAATGATTCAACCCATGACTTCACTTTAAAGTTTAGGAAAGCCTAATTAAGCAAATCACTCACAAGAACAGTGGAGTCTCTGGCAGCTAAAGCAAGTATATCAGCACAGGACACAGTATGCGGGCACAGCTCTTCTAGGGCAGCCTTTACTTCCTCAATGACTTCGAATCCCCGAGCGGACTTACGATTCGGGCTAGACCTTTTCTCAATGGGCATGGTTCCAGTGCTTTCTAAGAGTATCGATCCATCACATCCCTGAAAGTTGGCAGAAAAAGGGATTTAGAGATGAAAAAACTAACTCTCGTCTGCAACATAACAGAGGCGGTGTCCTATTTTAGGGAAACTAATACGGTAGAGACTGTGTTTGGCACAAATTACCCGGACAATTTTTCAGTTGAATACAACCCATAATGTTTGCACATTTGTGAAAATGGTATCTCTTCATTTTAAGCCCTTTGCTTTGCTTCAGCTTCTGTTGACTGTCAAGTAAATGCATGCAGCTGTGTCCACATAATGTATGCAACTAAAGATGCACAAAGCACTGCAACTGAAATGTATGCAACTGTGTACACCTAACCAGTACGCCTTAAAATGTTAACATGAAACGTGACTGTGCAGCTGAAAAAAATTAACAGGTCACTGACCTGAACAAAACAGTCGTGGAAGTGAACCCGTATCAAGGAAGCAGCCATGCGAGCTTCTTTGGCTACAGCTTTTGCCACAACGGACCTGACGATATCCTCAGCTTGCGGGCATGAATAGTCATAGTATTGGGGATACAGGTAATTGCCATAGGTTCTGCTACAGTGACACGTTGGAGCAAGTGCAAGGATTGAGAAGAGAATGAGAAAAGTCATAGACCGAGCCATTTCAATGTATCTGTCTATGATCCTTCAAAGAACAAAAAGAGCTTGTGATTCTTTGTGAGAGTGCCTGAGATATGAATGAGGAAGTTTGGACTTGCTGTGATGAGAATGATGAAACGAGCATGTAGGTTATTTATAAGAAACTGAGATTGACTTTGTCCATGTGCTACAGAGCATGATGAGGAAGAGCTTGAATTGAACTCAGACATGGATTTGGTCTCACCAAGGTTTGATCACTCTAGCAAGCTACCGAAAACAAAAGCAGAGTTGGTAATTTTCATGTTGATGATCGAGTCCTTTCAGCTCCGTTCACTGGTCATTTCTATCTGCAATCCTATGGCTTATCTCAAATATAATCAACACAACAGAGTTCTGGTATCTAGACCCATTTTAAACCCCTTGTCCTTTCTTTGTGCAATGAACTAATAAAAGATAAATGATGGGTTCTTGGTAATCCTCTTATGGCCATCTTCAGTGGTTAGAATTCAAAGTACAACTACTTTTCACGCTCATGATGTTTCAGACAAGATCAACGCATGTGGGGCGAGGACACCAGGACATCTATTGCAATGTCTGATGACGTTTAGATGAAGGCGAATCAAAAAGCAGGGGGTCGTCCAAGAGAGGCCAAGTACAGGACCAATTCAACTCGTGTGATAGGAGTGCAAGATTTGCTAAAGAGACTGATTTACTTTACCATTTGGGGCCAATCATCTGGGATGTGATTGGAGTGCAAGATTTGCTAAAGAGACTCCATGCGAATATAATAATCCGAATGAGCCGGTCAGCACAGTCCTGACTTCCTAATTTTCTGCATTATATTTGCATCAGACCCCACAGGCTCTTGGAGAAGATTATTTTTCATTTCATCTTCTTCCCTGCTTGAATTCTGTCAACGACCAAGACTATAGACCACAAACCATTGACTGATTACCTCAATATTTATTCGACCAGAAGCTGTATTGAGGCCATCTATGTATCATGGTCTCTCGTCTTTTCTGTCAGTGTCTATCGAGAACTCATTTGGCTTTGTATATTGCATTTCTTTTTCTTGATGAACATTTTTTGCAGGGATTCTGAAGTTTGAAATTAGCTTAAATGACTAGAGGTGACTTTTGGTAGAAGAAAAGGGCTTTTAACTAGCAAAATAGGGAAAGATAGAAGCCAACAAAGAGCAACACAACGGTTTACTTTCAACTTCATTGAAATTCACTACATCGAAGTCGGGGTACACAACAAATCAAAAGGCATATTAATAATGCCAAAATTTCTCTCGATTCGTTTTTGTGACGCACTTTAAAAAAAAAAAAATGTCGATTCCCGTTTTGTTAGTTTAGTTCAATTATTATGGTGGGCGAACAAATGCATTCGTATCGCAATCAATGTGGTTTTTGCTGTACATAGGTTTAATTATGTTAGGCTCGTGGAAAAAAATTCCTTGGCATTGTTTAGTTTCTTCTAATATTTCCATATCATTCCCGCCACTCTTACCATAAATAACCCGGAAACCAAGTGGACAAAAGCCCTAGAGAAGACCCTCGGTGAAGAAGATTCAATTTGTTCATGGACAAGACATTGACCAAATCACTCTAGAGGAAAACATTCCAGGAGTACTGTTAAAAAATTCTTCCTTTAAAAGGTGAAAATTTGGAGATAATTGTTTCGTTTGGGTTCAATCTGAAAAATACTAGAGGTCATAACTTTACAAGCTTCTAGAGAAAGCATTAAAGATACACATATCTTACTTGGATGATCCAATTCCCAGTTTGGTTTTTCAGGTCCCTCAACTTGTTATTTCACTTTCAGTGAAATTCATTGAATTCCCTAATACAGAAAAAAGTGGAGGACACAGTGTTTCATACGATGGATATGCCACGTGGTGTTACCAATCAATCAAAAGTGAGATGCCTAATGTATGGCGCCAAAAAAGATGGGATTCATTGCACACCAGCAATGGTAATTGGTCTGTTGCACTACGTATCACTTCAGACGATGTATCCAAAAAGTTGCATGGCAGTGGCCGGGACAAACAGAGGACAATAGTATTCGAGCAAAGGAAAAATGTAAAGCCGACATCCAGGGATGTCCCATGCATGGCCAACCAATGACGAGCAGTAGAGTGAAAATGAAGGAGCAACTCATGGTTTCTTGCCATTCGTCAGCAAAAGAATAGTACGAAAATCGAGCCACACCATCAGATACAAGTCTGAATAGCCAGCACCGTCCAATGGCTTCAAGAGCAGGGAATGGAGAGATCCACCACATCCACAAACACAAACTTGAAAATTTGCAAAAGGAAATGGAGACCAACCCAAACCGCTGAGAAGAGTCCCCTTTACGTGACTCCTGTAAATCTAAAACATTCATCTTTTCACAGATCATTTTCATGTTGCCATCGTCTCATTGCAATTTACCAACAAAAAGCTGTACAACCAAACTTGTAAAGTGCATATATCTGAAAAAAGCAAGAGGATGAACATAACAACCCAAGCCCAGTCATACAAAAAGATGAATAGTTCAATGTGCATCTTGAGATGAGATAGAGCTAAAACTTCTGCATCTTCGCTTCATTCTTCATCCTCATTAATCATGACGAAGGAGAGGCGCTTCAGGTCAGCCACTCAAAGGATCAGCCATTAGGAAGATTTGGACTATACTTTTAATTGGAGCAAGTGCAAGGAGGATAACACGCCGGTGGCTAACAAATGCTCTTGTCAACATCAATTGTCACACAAACTTCTCTTTACTCATTAAGAGCAGCAGCGGTAAGAAAGATGGATGAACTTCAAATTTTAAGTTGCTGATTCTTGCATACAAATAAATCAAATGGTGACCCCTGGATCAATTTAGTCATTTCACAATGAGGAAATTGCCGATACTCTTTGTTCTCCCAACCACCTTCAATAATTCAAAAAGTGCATTTCTAAAGGAGCATCAGCCTACAAGATAATCTGAAGGCTCCTTCCGAATGCAAATGAACAGGATTCAAGATTGAGAAAATATAGTCCTGTCTGTTTCATCAGGATCGATAATTCTTCAGTCGATTTCATCCCCTAAATTCTCAAAAGGATACCCTGGAAGATGAAAAGCTTAGCACATAGTCATGTCACCTCTGAACAAGTGACAAAGTTAAACCCTCAAAAGACACCATTGAAGGTGGAAATATGTCTTTAGCTGAAACAAGACGAGCAATCAATGCTTCCATTTGACACATCAGCATGAACACTTCATCAGCTGAATGCGTTCTAACCCATTCTTCGCTCGTCCTGCATAAGAGTTCATTGCACCTTCTTCAAAAAGCTTTCCTTTATTGTACATTCTCTAGTTTTATTGACACATACTATATGATTTTTGGGAGGCCAGAAGACAAAAATAGAACACAATTGCCGAATTCCATGTGAAGAATAATGTCCAACAAACCTATCTACTGGAGCAAATATTGGTCGCTCATATTAATTGGAACATGATAAGTCTCGTAGTATAATAACCACATGGCTCAGCTATAAAAATTCCTTGCTCGAAACAAGGAAGAAGTTTATAATGCTATTAATTTTTACAAAATTCAAGCTTCACAAAGAAAAGGGAGGATCAGTGAAGAGAATGAGTCAAGAAATGAACTCACTTTGAGCTAAACAATGTATTGTCCCTGCAGTCATTGAAAAGCACCTTAATCACAGGTTGAAGAATAAGCTTCGTGGTTAACTCTGGAGGATTGTCCATGTCAAAGCAGTAACCAGTAGACAACCAACAATTTGGATTTAAAAGAACTATTTGAAGAACTGGAGATTTAGTCTTCATATCTCTAACTACTGTACGAAAGGATAGATCATCCTTTGCACTTGCACTTTCCAAAATCTGGTTGCTGAACATCCTCTCCAATGTATAATCCCTGATAGCAAAGAAAAAGAATTCTCTCTCATGAGTTACGACACGATACATGAATCCGCCAAAGAAACAGAGGCTAATTCATACATATACTTAGAACATGCCAAAGGTGTCTGATCCAATATCATTGGCATTGGTGCACATGAAGAGTTCCATTCTCTCTAAATCAATTTGCTATCTATCTTTACAGGTTAATATTTTCCTCGAATGATGTTAACGAGTGCTGATCTTCATAGACATACATTTTGCTGTAGGTAGGTCTAAGATGAGGTGGCAATCCTTGATACAACACAAAAGCACGATTTGAACTTGATATGACACCATAATTTTCACTAAGAAACCCCAATATGACACTTTAAGAACACGATTGATAAATAACCAACACCATTTGACACGTTAGAATGTCAAACCCAAAAACTTAAGTTAATAAGTGGAGGGAAACCACATGTATATAAAGAGCATATGATCCCATAGACAATGATGCAATATACTCTAACCCATGTCTTAACAAATTGATTTCAACAATCAAATTTGAGTAATATTAGACCATATTTAAGCTATGTTGGCAATGATATGGAAGGAAATGAGTACGATCACACAACTTAGGTTACTTCCCATAGGTCTAAGTATATAGGCATGTGTGTTTACCTAGGGATCTATTGAAGTACATAAATATAGGAAATCATTAAAAAAAAAAAAAAAAAACGTATTCAGTATAAAGGAAATTTTAAGTGTTAATTGCTCACTTGAACAAGTCATCTGGTCCCTTGGATGGCATATCAGTGGATACACAACATTTACAGAACCTCACTCCATTGTCAAGAGGTGCACAGCTGTCAGCACAAGGATAAGATCCGAGAAGCACTGAACACCGGGGACATGAAAATTCAACCCACTTGATAGTTGTTGAAATATTGTGAGATTTGGCCATGAAAACATCTCCAAGAAAGCCTTCAGAAAATATCTCTGGCTTGGAGGCAGTTGTCTACACATATCTTTAGATACATCCCTCGCACGGCCTTCATGCTCAGAGCTTAATGAATGACTAGTGTGAAGACAACATCCATCAACTGATGTCTCATTTCTTGTAAGATCGAACACTGGTGATTCACAATATAAAATAGATCCATCACCATCAGCACCAACAGCTTGACATTCAAGGAGATTCTCATCAATAAGATGCATAGACTTCAGTTTTCCTTCACAAACGTGCTTAGGCCCAGTTGCATGATCACTTCCAGTATGCATCAGAACTTTACTCTTATCACCATCTTCATTAGCCAATAGGGGTCGAAATTCACAACTTTGGTTTCTTTCATCTTCTGGAAATTCACAATTCAAAAGATCATCTTTGCAAATAATGACTGCTCTAGATGTCAATAAGCATCTCCCTCTTGAAGGAGCATAGGACCTTGCATACCTAGACACTAGCTTCTCGCTTATACCTCCAAATGAGCAACAGAAAGCCCCAAACCAGTTGTCAGCTACCTCTTGCCAATTGATCGATGGTGAGTCGAGAAAGCAGCTGGATGTATGGTGAAAAAAGGGGACAAAATAAAAAAATGACAGTTCATACATTCCGCACGTCATATCCACCTACATAGACAAGAACACAAGCTTAACCTGATGGGACTCCTGGTCAGCTTAGCCGAGCAACTTCTGCAGTAAAAATCGACACTTCCCTTAGAGGACAATTTCTCCAAATCTACACCAAACAAGCATTACCAACATACGTCAATCAACCAGCACCGACAAATACAAAATCAAACTCAAACCCCAACAGAGAGAAACACTCAAATTCAGCACAGTTCAGCGGCCCGTAAGAGCAAAAATCAAGAAACTGAACCCGCCCCTGGAGCAGGACACCACGACACGATCCGTAACCTTTACCGGAGTCCGTCGAGAGCAGCTTCGGGGCATCCGATAGCAGCAACGCCCCTCCTCCATCGTCGGACAAACCCAACGCGGCGTGGAGGTTAGACATCACCGGGTGATCGACGGGGAGAGGAGCGCGAGCTTCACCTCGATGTGATCTTCCAGCGCCCTGAAGCTCGCCGGGGCCGTCGATCAGGACCCTGGGGATGGGGACCAGAAGCGAGACGCCTCGTCCGGAACCGGCCGTGAAGCTCACGGCGACGGCGGACCGGGCGGGATCCGACCGGACTCTCAGGTCGCCGCATTGATCGACCGGGCGCGCGGCGGGGTTGAAGTGGAGGAGCTTGAGGGTGGGATGGTGGGATTGCGCTTCCCAGGTGAACCGCCATTTTCTAGGGTTTAGAGCTTCACCGCACATTCTTCCTGTTCAGTTCTGCGCTTCTTCAAAAGAGCGCGCACTGTAAATGGAGCCGGGGATTTTAGATGGAGTCCTCGAACTTGCGGCTATTTTCTCAATGTGATTTTCAGAATGTGCGATGGAATCCCTAAATTTGTAGAAAGATTCAATCAAGTCCCTCCGTCATAAATCCAATTATGGGTGTGCACAACGGACCATCCGAATTGAGAAATGCCTGGACCGAGCTGGTTAGGTTTGGTTCCAGAAGTGTTGATCCAATTCTCAGCTCCTAAGAGTAAATAATTCCCAATTCTATTGAGGGATCAGACCGACTATATATACTCTATTTTTTAAATTTCTTTGTTTTTTCTTCATAATATAAGGCATCAAGTAATGGAGAAAAAAAGTAACTGGTTGCATGAGACCAAAACCGAAATTGGACCAGATTGATGGTTAGTCCAATTATTGGTCCTAAGATCAGTCGATCCGATCTCCGTTTTCAATTTCACCTTAGAACCCCTACTTCCGGCAATAGGGCATGGATTGTTGCTATAGAGAAATATATGATGTTATTGTAATAATCGATACAATTATCGAATGGAAGGCATAGTGAAAATTTCTTCAATTGTGTCATACATAATCGTTTCTTCAATTTGGTTGGCATAACGTTTGTAGCAGTGATGATTTATTCTGCATCAAATTTTCAGTCACAACTAACACATACATCAACTTGATTTGCCAAAATCAAAGATCAAGCGGCTTCATTAATGAAGAAATCACGAATTAGAGAATTTGGTCATACAAATTAAAAGTTTGATGTCCAAGTCAATTTTTGTGCTCGCTATAAATAAAGATTCAGATGATGTTGATTTACGTCCTCTATAAATCATGTCATGAGTCTCCCTTATGGAGTATTTGTCGTAAGAGTGCATCTCCCATCTCGTAAGGTGCACATCAAAGAGATGTGTCTACTTCGGTGATTTTGATGCCATCAATCTTGAAAAGTATTCCACTGGAATCTCTTCGAAGTTTAGTTTCGAGAACGATTAAGGCCCATCGACGAGTGGTCCCAAATTCAACTTTTTTTTTTTTAACTATTGTCGGTTCTTCAAGGTTTCAACATCACCAAAAGCCATGGATTCGCGCGATCTATAACTATCCATCGTGATTGATGTGGACCAATCCATTGTCAACCGACATCAAATAAGGCGACGATATTTATAATAGTAAAACTCACATGATTCACATGTAATGCAAAATGTACTCAATGTCAAATCGTCCTATATTGACACGTAACTAGGACTGCGAATGAGTATTGGCACAGCCCCAATGGAAAGACGCTGATATGCTTGGGATGTGCATGACAAAATTTCTGGAACAAAAATTGATTTTTAGCCAGAAATTGATTTCTCAATTTCTATTTCGAAATTGAGAAGTTAAAAATTTTAGCTTATAATTTCTTCTTCAAATCTATTTTTGGAATAGAAATCTGTTCCAGAAATAGAAAAATCAAATTACGTTACCAAATGGATTTCTATTCCAAACCTGTTTCGACAACTGCTAGAATTTTGGGTGGAAATTGGTTAATAGTAAAGAAAAACGAAAAATGGATGAGGAATGTGGCTGCTAGGATTCGTGCCCAGGTATCCACAGTCACAACGTGGAATTCAACCACTAAACCACAGCCACATGGATACGCCATTTTTCTTTAAGAATTAATATAATGTTTTATTATATGCAACGGGACTACCATCCCCCAAACTAGACCCGCGACAAAAGAGGTGGCACGCTTCCTCCCAGATAGAATTGGCACAGAAGAAATCAAATCCTTTTGATTCAACTCCTTACGAAGCCACTTAATTGGAGAGAATCGACGTTTGACTTTCACGATTCAATTCGCACCTTAATTTGTGTCACGTAGATAGTGAATTATGGAGACTTCTTTCATATGGACCATCAAAATTTTGTATTATTCAAATAGGTGTTGAAGGACCCATGGACTATTGAAACTCCTTTCATTTGGGCCTTCAAAAATGTTGCAATCTTTCGTCATGGCCCAATGAAACAAATGATCCAAAAGGTTTTCCAAACAAAGGCCGTGATTGATCCATGAACAAGCAACTCTCAACCTATCTCCCAAGGTCTAGGGTTTTCTAAAGCATTCTAGAATACTAAAGGGATTGGGTGATACGGTAATTATATACATATGCAATAAATGCAAGTAGATGGTGGTTAGGGAGATGCAATCTCCACCGTTAAATTGACGAGCAATCTACGAATATGGTTTGCCTTGTACTTATATATATATAGAGGTCTCATCCCTTTATATATATCATCTTATTCACAAGTAGCACATATGTTTAGAGCTTCTATCTTTAGCGTTTCTCTCTCTACGATTATTGTGAGTCGAGTGTGAATAAGGCTGGCTTATAAAAAATCCTAAGGCCACATGGGTTAGGGAGCGTTAAATTGATCGACCTGTGAAACTACGTTTGAGATTTTCGCCAATAGAATCGCAAATTTCGCAATGATTATATTAATATAAATAACATATTAATTTGTTGTCTCGTGCATCCATTAGAGTTATTAAATCCAAACCTTTTGCATACTCATGAGTTTCACTATAATCCAAAACGATCCGTCGTCAATCCATAGTTTAATATCTCTTGACCTTTCCTTGAAGATAATATCTTCCTTTTATATTCGACGATTGAGGGTTCATCAGTAGGCATATATTGAATTGTATAGATCTCGAGAGAATCAACAATATCATTCAAGCTACATAAGTAGAGCTCCTGTAGTATTAATGTGGATCTCCCATAATAAGACACTGCATGATTTTACACAAGGTTTTAATGTTGACTCTCAGTCAAAACATTGACCACATCTCTATCTATCGTGATGTGTCTACTAGAGAACTTTATTAGGCGTACAAAATGAGCACAATGCATACCCTTGAAAATGGTGGATCCATTTCAACCTCTGCCAATTTCATTTGGAAAAGTGACATTGGAGAAATCAAATACTAACGCATAGTAAGTACTCGGATCCCACAAAACACTAACATTTTTTTTTCCAAATTCTTGGATCAATTCTTTGATGCCTCTACATATTTCTTGATCTGTCACTATCATTCTTTCAGGCTCCCCTATCGACAAATGTTCAGCCATAGTGTCGAGGCTTGTTTGGTGGAGGGGCTATAGAGGAGGCAAAGTGAGAGGAGACAGAGGAGTTTTTGATGGGTTAGCCGGATTTCAAAGAGAAAAACGCGGGATTCACAAGCGTTTCAAACTACCTTTGTGAATGAATGCTCTCGTTATTATGTATAATGCCTTATATATATATGAGTCTCCTTATCTCATTTGTATTATCTCATTCACAAGTAACATATAAGTTCAAAGCTTCTCTCTCTAGGGTTTCCTTCTCAACGATCCTTGTGAGTTGAATGTGAATAAGGCCGTCTTATGAGGAATCTTAAGGCCACATGACTTAGGGAGAGTTAGATTAATCGACCCGTGACACCTATATTGAGATTTTCGCCAATAGAACCTCAAATTCCATCATCATTATATATCTGATCTCAAATTCCCATGTACCATATTGAGTGGTTCAAGACCCATTACCATATCCCTATATATCAAAACAAAGATGACATATTAATTTACTGTCTCATGCATCCCTTGGAATTATCTAATCCAAACCTTTTGTATACTTATGAGTATAACTCTAATCCACAACAACATATGTCAATCCACGGTTTGATATCCTTCAACCTTTCCTTGAGGATAATATTTTCCTTTCACATTTGATGACCGAGGGTGGCAGATATTGAATTATAAGATCTCAAGAGAAAATCAACAATAACATTCTAGCTACATAAGTAGAGCTCCTGCAGCAAATACGGATCTCCCATGACAAGACACCACATGATTGTGTACAAGGTTTTGATGTTGACTCTCAGTCAAAACATTGACCACACCTCTATCTATCATGACGTCCCCAGCAAATAACTTTATCAAAGCAACTGAATGCCCACAATGCATGCCTTTGAAAATAGTGGATCCATTTCGACTTTTACCATTTTCATCTGAAAATCTGACATTGGAAAAACCGAATATCAACGTATATTAAGTATTTAGATCCTGCAAAACACTAACATTTTTTTTTCCAAATTCTCGGGTCAATTCTGCGATGTTCTACATATTTCGTGAACCATTATCATCCTTCTTTCATGCTTTCCCTCTGGTGAATGTTTGGCCATGGTGTCGAGGCTTGTCAGGCAAAGAAGGGAGAGAGAGGAGGCGGAGCAAAAGGACAATAAAATGCCCACAATCCATTTCTACCTTTGCCAATATTATCAGAGAAGTAACATTGGAGAAATCGAGTAGCAACGCATAGTCAATACTCGAATCATGCAAAACACTGACCTTTTTATTCCAAATTCTTGGATCAATTCTTCGATGTCTCTACATACTTCATGATCCGTCATCATCCTTCTTTCAGGCTCCCTTCTGGTGAATGTTTAGCGATGGTGTCGAGGCTTGTCAAGTGGAAGGGGTGGCAAAAGATGAGGTGGAGCAAAAGGTGACAGAGGGATTTTTGAGGGGTTAGTCGGATTTTGAGGAGAAAAACGCGGGATTCACAGACTTTTGAAACTACCTTTATTCACAATGAATGCTCTCGTTGTTATGTATAATGCTTTGTATTTATACACACACGCACCCATTTATGGTATTAGAGCTAGTGGAAATGTATAGATAGTCTTTTTAAGATCATACTCAAAGATCGAGAGCCATTCATTGGCATCCTTCTTGTTTCTATAGAATGGTCCAGGCCATAAGTCCCTGAGAGGTAGTTAGACCGTTGGTTTAGCTTTATAACGGTTCTGAAGAAGGAACAGTTCCAATCTTAAGTATGAGCTTACTTAGAAGATCTACATCTTCCTCTAGTTCTCTATCTCAAATGGACTCAGATCTAGGTCCTATACATAGAGAAGAAGTAAGGATAGAAGATTTCAACAAATCTATAGAAAATTGGGAAATTCCTAAAGTCCAAATTTTTTAAGGAAATATACAAACAATCAAAATTGAAATTTTTCAAAAAATCAGATTATGTCATAGCTACTGAAGAAAGAGATATTCCTCTTTCTAACTCTTATGAGAAAGTACATCTTTTAAATCAAGAGTCTATCAAAAAGCATAAATAAAAATACAATTATATTCATATAGGACTAGTCCAAGTAGGAATTAAACCTCTTACTAAAGAAGGTCTTAATACATCCATTCTCTTAGTTTTACGAGATTCACATCCCTTAAACTATGATGAATCCATTCTCAGTACAGTAGAGACAAGTCTTTGCAAAGGACCAATACACTTTGATTGTTATCCCCAATTTCTCAGTATTTCTTAAGGATAAGAATATCCTTAGAGCCCTTACACTCCAAATAAAAACCCATAATTACAAAGTAGCAAATGGATCTATTCCTTTAGCTCTTGTTTATAGGATCCATTACAAAGCCATGGCCTCCGCCTTTGGAGAAAATGCTTTTAAACATAGTCCACGAGGAGAAACACTTCTCCTTCAGACTGACATTTCCAGAGCAAATACAACAATTCCCAAATCTATTAATTGGAATCAAGTCACTCTACCAGAACAATGGGAACTAGAAAACCAAGTTCCCTAACAAGTTGTTCAAAATACAAATCCGACCAATGTTATTCAACATCCAGAAGGAAGGGTGACTATTAGGTTTCCTAGAAGATCTTTCGATTCAAGATCTAGCCCTTTATTTCATACATCCTATACAAGGTCGATAGACCTTAATCCTAATATTCCACCTATAATCATTATTCCTCCAAGTACTCATAGAGATACTTCCATACGAGATACGGCACCTTTACCTTCTAATACCCATAGAAATAATCCCGAAATACCACCTGAACTGGAAATTAGTGGTCTAGATAATAGATAAGGAATTTCCAGGCCGGTTTACCAACGGAACCAGCCTGAACCAGTCCTAGAAAATACAGACTCTCCTCATCGCTCTCTTACATATTCACAAATGATAGATGCAGAGCTTAATGTTTTAGAAAAACAATTTGAACCAAACAGGGCATTCCTTAACAAGGATTTTAATTCTAAAGACAACAAACAAATCAGAGAATGGTTTTTCAAAACCTTTGCTGACAAAGCAAAAGATATCAAGCAAAAATATTACGACTACATATATAAATATGAAGTCCATATATTTTTCTTTGATTGGTTAGAAGAACAATTCCTTGAGCCAAAAGAAATAGTTGTTTTAGATCATCATTACAAGTGGAAACTTGATAATGGAGAAATCATATAATTTAATCATCCACCTCTTAGGAGAATAAAAATACAACATGGAGAAAGCGAGGTTACTACTACTCCTTTTAGAGTTCCAGACAAAACAGATTCCTTTTACACTTATAAGGTTATTGAACAAAACAATTATACTAATCAACATCTGGTAACCATAGGAAAACATTTGGATAGGATATAATCTACCATACAAAATCCTACCTTACTAACTACACCACATGTAGAGACTCTCCAAAAACCCATTTTTAAGGCTTTTGAATTCCCAAAAAACCTTAGCCTAGAATTTGCCAAAGCTATAGAACAAAAGAAAAAACTTTTAGGGAAATCAAAGCTAGATCTTGCTCATATACTAGACACTCCTAAATTCCAAAGACTAATTATTAAAGACACTCCTGATCAACCCACTATTAGTACTCTCTAGTGACTCTGATAATGAATCAGTCGCTAAGGTAAACAGACTCAATTGGAGACAACCCCAAAAACTTTATTATAGTAGAGCTACCCCACTTGACATCGCTCAAGAAGAATCATCGCAAAAAAATACAAAACAAATACTCTCCAGATGCCATTTATGAATGGAATATAGATGGTGTAGCTAAAAGCAATATTATGAATATTCTTAATAACATGGTAATGCTTGCTAATGTTTACAAAACACATCAAGATGTTTCTGATTATGCTGTTGCTAATATTTTAGTAGCCGGATTCACTGGACAACTAAAAGGTTGGTGGGATAACTATTTAACCGATGAATAGAGAATACAAATTCTAACTGCTTATAAAATAGACGACTTTGGACAACACATGGATGATGATCAAGGACATCTCATCCAATATGCGGTAAATACTCTTATTTACTCCATTTCACAACACTTCATAGGAGACCCTTCACATATTAGAGATAGGAAACCAAGATCTCCTATCCAACATGCGATGCAAATCCTTAGGAAGATTTAGAGAATATAAAGAACTTTTTCTCCAAAGGGTTCTTGTTAGACCAGATTGCAACCAACCCTTTTGGAAAGAAAAATTCTTAGTTGGTTTACCCTAAATAATATGTGACCAAGTTAGGGGTAGAATTAGAGAAGAATACAGTGGTCAAATACCTTATGATTTACTTTCTTATGGAGAAATAGTCTCCTACGTTTATAGACAAGGAACCCAAATGTGTAATACAATCAAATTACAAAGACAACTCAAGGAAGAACAATTTCTCACTAACAAAAGTTTGGGAGACTTTTGTGCCCAATACGATCCCTCTTATAATGAAAAAACAAAACCAAAATGTAAAGGAACTTGCCTTTCTGAGAAAGAAACAAAGAAACACCGCTACAAGTCACTACCTTGGAATAATAAAAGAAGATACCAAAATAGACCTCAGACTGATAAGAAAAATTTTAAAGACATCAAATGTTACTCTTGTGGAAGAAAATGTCATATTTCAAAATATTGTAGAATTAATAAAAGAATAAATGAACTTTCTTTAGATGACAATACTTTACACCAATTAAACAACATTTTTATAGAAATTGATGATCTTCGATGATCTTCTAAAAGAAGGTCTTAAGATAAATGAAATAGAAACCTCTTCAGAATTAGATTATGAAAATGCCTCTCCCAAAAACACATTCATGAAATAAACATGTTAACAAAAGAAGAATAATTCCTCCTCAAAGACTGCTGACAAAATAACTCGACCTAGAAGCCAAAAAAGAATACTTAGATAGACTACATTCTTCTATGAATATTACCATTGAGACCAATACTTCCTACAATCTAAAAAACATCATGAATAGAAACAAAAAACCCCAGTCCAGACCCATAAATATTAATGATCTCCAAAAAAAAATAAAGCAACAAAAATTAGAAATATAAGCCTTGAAAACAACACAATTAGAAATGAAATAAGAAATCTCTTATATAAAATCTCTTGTCATAAAAGGAAATACAAAATTAGAAGACCAAAATGAAATCACTAATATGGCTAATACTTCTGACCTAGCCTTTTTTATGTTATTAACAGAAATAACATCTAGGAAATGGATAATAAATATAATGATAAATATCAATAATAAATTTATTATTGAAACAACAACACTCTTTGATACAGGGGCAGATCTCAATTATATCAAAGAATGCCTTGTTCTAACGAAATACTTTGACAAGACCTCCGAATCCTTAAAATTAGCCTCAGGAGACAAATTAAATATCCAATACAAATTGCTAGAAGCCTTAATAATAAAAGACCAAATGTCTTATAGAACATCTTTTCTTTTAGTAAAAAATATGAGGCAACAAGTGATTCTTGGAACACCTTTCATACAATTAATCCAACCTTTCACAGTTACTAATGAAGGAATTGAAACTCAAGCTCTAAATAGGAAAATCACTTTTAACTTTATAACAAAACCACTAAAGAGGAGCTTAAATATTTCACAAGAACATTCTATTTCAGAAATAAATTGCCTTATAAACAAGGAAAACTAGCTTGAATTCTTAAAAGAAGATTTAGAATTCAAAAGAATAGAAGAAAATCTTATAAAACCAAACATTATAGAATAAATAGCTTCCCTACAAAAACACATAGAGAAAACCATATGCTCTACTTTACCCAATGCTTTTTGGGAAAGAAAGAAGCATATTGTTGATTTGCCTTATGAAAATGATTTTTCTGAAAACAAAATACCTACAAAAGCTTGTCCTACACAGATGAACCAAGAAGTTCTAAAATTTTGCCAAACAGAAATACAAGACCTCATAAATAAAAAACTCATAAGAAAAAGTCAGTCGCCATGGAGTTGTTCTGCTTTCTATGTCAATAAAAATGCTGAACTAGAAAGAGGAGTTCCCAGACTAGTTATTAACTATAAACCTTTAAATACAACACTTAGATGGATAAGATATCCTATACCCAATAAAAAAATCTTGTTTAATAGATTATGTAGATCAAAAATATTTTCAAAATTTGACATGAAGTCAGGATTTTGGCAAATATAAATCAGTGAAAAAAATAAATATAAAACGGCCTTTACTGTCCCTTTCGACCAATACGAATGGAATGTTATGCCATTTAGCCTAAAAAATGCCCCTTTCAGAATTCCAAAGAATAATGAATGAAATCTTCAATCCTTATTCAGAATACATTATGGTTTACATAGATGATGTTTTAGTTTTCTCCTCTAATATAGAACAACATTTCAAACATTTATCAATTTTCATAAAAATAATCATATAAAATGGTCTAGTAGTTTCTCCTACTAAAATTGCTCTTTTCAAGACCAAAATCAGATTCTTAGGTCATTATATCCATTTAGGCACCATAACTCCCATAGAAAGATCAATATCTTTTATTGATAAATTCCTAGATGAGATTAAAGACAAAACTCAATTACAAAGATTCTCGGGTAGCCTCAATTATATTATAGATTTCTTTCCCAATATTAATATCCTTTGCAAACCCTCACATCAAAAGTTACAAAAGGATCCTCCGCCTTGGACTTCAGTCCATACAAACATTGTTAAACAAATAAAGATTCATGTTAAAGATATACCATGTTTACACCTAGCTGACCCATCTACTTTCAAAATAGTTGAAATAGATGCCTTAGAGATAGGTATGGAGGCATTCTTAAACAAGTAAAAAATAATAAAGAACAAGTTGTTTAGTTCATTTCAAAACATTGGAATTCCACCCAATAAAACTATAACAAGTATTTAAACTATTCAACAATTAAAAAAGAAATACTTGTTATAGTTTTATCTATATCAAAATTCCAAGGAGATTTATTAAACCAAAAATTCCTATTGCGAATTGATTGCAAATCAGCCAAAGACATTTTACAAAAAGACGTATTAAACATTATATCAAATAAATTTTTGCCATATGGCAAGCCATACTTTCAGTATTTGATTTTGACATTGAATTTATAAATAGTTCTTCAAATTCATTACCTGATTTTCTCACAAGAGAATTTTTACAGGGGATACCATCATGCCAAGATCCAAAAAAGACAAAGGTAAAGTTATTGCCGAAACCTCCAATACACCACCAAAGTCAAAAGGCTTGACACCAATCAAGTCATGGCTTCAGATAGTAGAAAATCAATCATTCCTACAACAACATCCAATACCAAATACCCCTCCAAAAGCAAAGTCCATATCGGCTCTAACTCAGCTAGCCACCATATTATCCAAAGAAACATTGGAATTACTTGCTCAATCTTTACAAAAAACAGTAAAGAAAGAGCCATCTAGTGCCTTAAGGTAAGTAACAATCCTTCCTTGCTTGTTACACAAAGACAAGCGGAATACAAAAGGATTTCGAATGAGGTAGCCATTAAGCCACAGGCAACCTCTCAAAAATCAAAGTTCTTTCCAAAAACATCATTCCAATATATATTGACTGTAGAAGATGGATTTTTTTGACAAAGATCCAATCAAATTTGCAAAAAACATATTTCCAAAAAATTGGTTTTTCAAACCACACAATACAAATAAAACCATTGCTTTTTATGAGCAAATTTTGGTGGAAATAGAATCAGCAAGGTTCACCCACTTTATTGATAAAACTGATATAGAAAATATCTTATACTCCACTATATCCATAAGCAAAGTCATACGCCCCTCACAATGGGTAGCCTCACCTTATACATCCAGAAATTTCCAAGCCAGAATTACCCAAACCCTACCATACTTCTCCTCATACATATACTGGGACTACCAATAAGCTTGGTGGAATGTCTTCTTTCGACAAAATACAAATTTCCAACACACTTGGCTAGTATTTTTCAAAGATAACTTCCCAAGACAAAACCTACCAAACTGGTTCAACTTCTAGTGGGGTCTCTTTGGTCCTCTAGATGTAATATTACACCCTACGGTTAAACAAGGATACCAAATATTCCGTGAATACTTCGTACCAACACCTCATGATACAAGGTTCCCATGCCTTATGCACTTTTTCATAATATTCAAAATCTCATGGGTAACAGCAAGGGAATTTGATTATAATACATCCACCAAACCTGGTGTACCTGTACTTGTCCGAAGATATAAAACAAAATGGTGGGACATATTCAAATATTATGAACAAGGATCCGAAGCTGCGGTTAGAACTTGGCTAAATAGCCAAAATACTCAGATAACTACAGTCCCATCAAATACATTATTCTTGCAGGAGAAATCCATTGCAAGTGCAGCACTTGTTGTAGTTTAGAGTAGAGAGGAATATTGCAATGTCCTCAGAACAATGCTCTCAGAAGCGAAATAATCACAATGTGGATTTTCCAAATCGCAAGACAGTCAATACGGATCCTCATAGTCACATCATAATGGAAACACCAATGAAGATGATTGTTACGGGATCAATTTTGCCCGAAATCAAGATAGAATATCACATGCTGACACTGTTGTAGCGGCGCAAAGGCTATACATTGTAGCAAAATAGGCATTCATTGTTCACTCAATACTATTCACCAAGTACTATTCACTTTACACTGTTCAGCATTGTAACACTTTCACTATAGCACCTCCTATAAATACACTCTCTCAACACAGAAGAAAGGGGCTCAACTTTTAGATATGATCTCTCTCTTCTTCCTCTTCACTCCCTCTTGTAAACCCTCATCCTTTCAAGCCTCAAGCTTTCTTACCTTGTATCCCTGGTTACAAAGTAAGTTTGTTTTCAAATACATTTAGCATAGTTGTTACAGGGTTATCAACTTGCATGATAGTTGGTTAACCTTTTCTTGTAATACAAATATCAATATTCCCTGGAGTGCAGATTACCGCTCTAGAGGATGACTTGATATTCCAATTTCTGTACTTTTCAATACATGTAATTTCCAGTTCATATAATACAAGTTTATACTACCTTCATGGTTGGTTTTTGTTTATGCATACTTTTACTTTACATTTTATATGTTGCTTTTGCCCTTTATATCATATTTAATTCTCAAGATTTTATTTAGTCTTTTACATACTTAATACTTTTAGATTAGTTTTATAGATTTGATAATCTATTATCCTTCATTGTTCTCTTAGATAGTACTCCGATCCTAACTCTTTTATGACGTGTATATATATGACCGTGAGACAAGGGAGAAAGTATCTGTTAGAATAATTATGGTAGAATCCTTTGCCCATGAAATCTATAGTATTCCTCAGTATAACAGTTTTACACATCCATCTTAGTACTTTTTCTTTGCTCTCACGCGTGAAAATAATTAATTCCATCGTCGTGGTCGGATCTGGAGTCGCAGAGATAACAAGAAACAGCCCATAGAAAATTTAATATTTTAATGAAATTCCACCTACCGAAAATATTTAAAATTGTATAAACGGAACAGCTCATATATGAGTGATATGAGAGCAGAGAGAGATATATCATACACACATTGAACAAAAACACTCAATTAACTAATTGGATAATCGAAATCATGCCAACAGCTATACGTCAAGTTTTCATTGAAAATAAGATATAGCTATCAAATGAGAACATTCGCTGGTTTATCTTATCTAAAATAGAATGCTAAAATCAATATAAACAGAATCATTACTTTCCTTCTGGATTTCTACGGTTAAGGACTCGGCCTTCAAATTCATGGAGATACTCAAAGTTAGTAGTTTTAAGATTTAATGACACAATTTTAGGTACTTTAAAATTCAATTGCGCCATAGATGTCAGCGATACTTCAACATGTTTACGGAAGAATTGAAGCCTGTGCTCCTACAGACACATCAACGTGTCCATAAAACTAAAAGCATTTGCTCAAAGATAATATTACATCATCTTCCATATCAAATGACGTGCTCAGAAAAAGTACGTCAACATTACGTCATTAGCACGTGTTAGATATCATATGGTATAAATGTCATCATGTAAGGTGCGTAGGCGGATGGGTTCTTTGTTTTGTTGTTTTACATTTTGTTCGTTGCTTTTCTATGCTTTTCTTCAAATGGATTGCCTCTTCTACAGATTGATTCTTAATCAAAATCTTAGGACAAGAAAGTATCCGGTGCTTTTCGTGGGTTAAACAATTAACAAGCCGGTCCACTTTTGGATTTTGCTAAATTTCGGATTTGAAGATGAGAGAAGGGACACTGAAGATGCGCTCCACTCTGAGACAGCAATGCGCCCAAGAAAACATGAATTCATCTTCTCCCTCAAGCAAATTCACACCTTAGACCAACAATTCTCAGTGCTCTGATGGCCGGAAACGAGCAGAAGTCCCAAGAAGGTATATATCTCTTACTGGATTTAAATTTCTCGAAATTAGATAAAATCAAATTATACGAAGATTTTATCTCTTATTGGGTTTGAACTTGACAAAAAGATAAATCAGACAAAAAAATTGTAATCATACTCTATCATCTGCCAATTTTTATATTTTATATATGATTAATATAAATGCTAGAAACTGGATAATGAGAAAAGTATACCATTGTCGTTGCCAGTTTTAATTTTATACCTAGAAAAATATATATAGTGGAAAGTGTTTAATATTATACTATTCACTAATGTGGCTTATTTTGAGCATAGTTTCTTAAATGTACTTGTAAATAGCAAAATTATGAGCCAATTACCAAATTCTACATAAATATTTTATTGTTTAGTGTTGACACCTATTTTTAAACAAAAAAAGAAAAGAAAAAACAAAAACAAAAACAACAAAACAAAAAAAGAGAAAAACGCTTAGGGGTCGGGTCGGGCCGGATCCGGTCTTGGCCCGGCCCGCCTCTCTTCCCTTTTCCCTGCGTTGGGCCCGGCCATTTTCCCCTTCAGCCCAGCGTGCCCCAGCTGTCTTCCTCCTCCATGCCATCTTCGCGCCTAGACCTGCAGGAAAAGAAAAAGCAGCACAGCAGAGCAGGAGCAGGAGAAGAGCAGCAGTAGAAGATAGGGGCGGAAAAGACAGGAGCAGAGAAGGGACAGGAGGAGCGGACAGAGGAGAAGGAGGGAGAGAACCGAGAGGGAGAGGGGACACACAGAGAGCTACAGAGGGAGAGAGACGGGAAGAGAGTGAGGGGGAGAGAACCAGACAGTGAGGGAGCTCGAGAGGGTGGTCGATCGTCGCCAGAGTCCGTTCGTCAAGCGCCGTCCTTGCAGTGCTTTCCCCCGAACCAGGTAGGTTTTGTGCGTAGCTTTTTGATTTGGGTCGAGTTGCGTCGCCTTCCCGAGGATCTCGCTTCGGGAACACCGCGGGACGGCCGTCATCGCTCGATCCATTTCGAGTTCACCCTCCCGTCGCCGCTGTCGAAGCCGAGTAGGGATCTCTCATTTTAAACGCCCGTTCCTGTGAACCCCCGCTGCTCCGCCCTATTTTGGTAGGATAGAGCGTTGAGTTTTGTTCCTCCTGTTAGTCACACTTACAGGGCTTCTGGGGGGCTAATGTGGTTAATTTCGAATGCCCATTTGATGATTTTTTTTTTTTTTAAAGTTTGGTGCTGAGTCTGAGTACGGCAAAGGTTGATATCGTTCCTTCGTTCCATGCCCACCACATGTTCGACGATATGTCTAAGCGGGCCTATGCGCGTGCATTACTGTTTACTGTGTGTTCTTGGACACGGATAAGTACTTTTTGCATGTTATGAACCTTTTGTTGTTTACGAGTTGTCGTTTGCATCACCGGGCCAGGCCATGTCTGGGCACGTCAGCTGTGTTTTATTTGTCTCCCGTTGATGTCCTGGGTGTGGTAGTTGTAAGTAGTGCGCGGCTTGGAAGGGCGGGCAATGATGTCATGAAGTGATGATGGCGGCAAACGACGAGCTCAGCCGCTGCTTTATTTATAGTGCTCGGCGTGAGAGAATGGGTTGGGTGTTCGGCGATGGAGGCATCGGAAGGAGGGGCCAATTTCGGGCGTGGGAGGAAACTATCGAAGAAGAAGAAGATGGGCAAAAAAAAAAAAAAAAAAAAAAAAGTGTAAAAGTGGGAAAAGACAAAAGGCAAAAGAAGACGCTCGAAGAGGAAAATTCATGGGGAAGAAGACCAAAAGGGATGAAGTAAAGAAAAAAAGAATAAAGAATAAGAAAAAAAAAAAAAAAAAAAAAAAAAAAAAAACTATAAAATGGCAAAAAGTGGCTTCGGGAAGGACCGTTGAGCTGAAGGTGCAGGGAAAAAGACTAAGTGAGAAAAAAATCATTAAAAATATAAAAATATAAAAAAAAAATAAAAAAGTCAGAAAATTCAGAATTTTATTTGAAAAATTTTAAAAACAAACTTTCTGAGCTATTTTCTTAAAAATAGAAGTTTCTTAACTTTAAAGTGTGCTAAAAATTGAGTAAGCCTTAGGGCTTTACCTTATGGCTTCAATTGTCTTCAAAGACAATTCCTCTTGTTTGCATGCTTTTACTTGTTTTGATCCATTTAGTTCAGTTAAGATTAGTATTTATCTTTTCCTTAATGATAAATATTTGCTCTCCCATGCAATTTTTTAAAATGCTTTCCTTGGTTGCTAACTGTTATTTTAATGATTGTGTATCCGCATGATCACTTCGCATGTTAATGGATATGTGTAAAATTAATCCAAATTGTCGATAAAAATCTTTTTTTTTTAAAATAAATAAGATTAGGTACCGAAATGGCACTAATTGATTAATTAGTGTAATCAAGTCTTCGACCTTAGATTCTCTCAAGTTGCGTAGGAAGTGAGATACACTCCCATGCATTATTTAGTTTCTAGCCAACTCCAATAGGCTAATGGCGATTCCTTATTACAAAATTCTTAAAAATACCTCAACGTCACACGAGGCGTAGGGCTTGAGAGCCCGCGCCTAATCATGGGCCCAGGTCTTAAATCTATTCCCTTCCCTCGAGGGGTCTCTTGAGGGGTAGGTCGTGACATTTAGCAATTCTTTTCTGCAAGTGTAATTGTCCAATTAAATTAGGATATGTATTCATGAGCAAAACAATTAAACTTGAGTTAAGAAATTGGTTGATTGATTTTATCCATATCAAATTCAAGATGGATTGGATATTTATTTAAATCAAAGCAAATATTGATAAAAATTCTCTATAAATGGTAGGGCTTTCAATTCATTTAGGAAGAATAGGGGAGACTTTAAATTTTGTAGATTTGCTATGAAGAAGTTCCTGATAATTAAAGAACTTCAAAAATGCAAAAACTTGTGGGATTTAGGTCATCACGACGCCATTCGAAATTTTTGTCATCAAGACCTCAGCAACAAGTCATCAAGAACTCACCAGATGTTCAGGTCATCGAGACTTAAACATATTCAATTACAGACCTAGCCTTCAAGGTCCTATCTGGTTCGTGAAAAGGAGTCAAAGATCATGCTGTCTTATTGGAGATGAAGCGACTATGCCCCTCGAATTGTGCCCATATCAATGAAATCTCACATATTAATCTTACGCCTTAAAAAAGTATGATATTTTTCTATAGAAATATAAAATATTGCCATTAGATAAATGCATCTTTTTCTCTCACGTGACATCTCATATTAACGGAATACTATAAAAAATATGCGTGTAGACAATGCATGCCAGTATAAAGCGTGGCCTGAGTAACTGATAAATAGTACACCTTGAAAAAGAAGATGCACCAAGAATAGACAATTTCTTTTGTTTCCTCTTTGCATCTTCCGGCGATCTAAAAAGCTTTAATTATTCCATTGTGAAAGCTGCATACAAAAGTTGTTGTGACTCCTGTATAAAAAGATCTGATCTTTCGGTTGGCAAAATATAGTTCTCATCCTTTCCTTTTCCTTTACGTGTATGTGATAAATCATCGTGAGATGACACTTTTGGAACAATTCTTTCCTTCTTTTGGCAATTCATAATTTGAACCTTATTAGAAACCAGCAACTTATATTTCCATTTTTTTTACCTTCTTCTGAGTTCTAAAGAAGAATCTTTTCTAAAAACGTATTTATTTCAATTTTTGTTACATTAATGGAATCAGCTCTTCAGGTTTGTTTGAATGTCTGGTAAAGAAGACCAATTCAATTATCGAATAAAGAGGGCATTGAAACCATGCTTTTCATATATTAAACGTTGCTTCTAGAATGAACATTTTCATAATATTTTCTCATGCATTGAGAACAGTTATTTCTACGAATCAAACACAACATTTTCAAGAAATTAAAAAAATAATCTAAACATTTTCACAAATTGAACTAACCTTGATTGTCACTTCTACACAATTTGCACAGTCAAATGGCATCAAATTGGAATATTCCATTCGTGGTTTACTTTCTAGAAGAATTGGAGTCTCTCTTTTTCTCAAGTTGTAATTCGGATAGCGAAACATAATATTTTGTGCTACGTCGACTGTGGAAAATCTCATTTACATTTTTTCCCTGTAGAAGTTATATCGCATGATTGACTTTTCCAGTAGATGGATCAAATTACATTTAGTAAGACTTTATAAGCTACTTTAGTCTTACCAAAAGTAACTCTTTCATATACGGTGGGAATTTGCCGATAGCACCGATGACCAATTTTTGTATACATATTTTTCTCCTCCATACATAGCAATTTTAGCTTTTGCATTGAATATCCCTTAACATGTGTACAGAGCTTGGAGCCATTTTTCTTTCCTCCAATTATCAATCGATCATTCCATATGTGGACCTTGTCAATTCAGCACGCACATTGCCTCGTTTTCACGGTCTATTTATGGAGTTTGGATTTTTCTCCGCATAATTATTCTTCCCATAAGGAATTGATGATCACAAGAGATGATGATGAGAGATTTAGAATAATTTGTACTAAATAGCCTCAGTAGAGAATGTAATACTTATCTCACGTGACCCTCTTCTTCCACCGTTATCTTTGGAATTTGAAACTTTGTTCTTTACTTTTCAAAGGAGACACACTTCGAATCAAAGGAAAAAAAAAGGCTTACGTTCTTCGTCTGTGGGCTAAAAACTGGGAAGAATTTCTTTCGAGGCTGAACACTCCAGTAACATCTGTCCTCCACCATCTTAGTGGGTTTGAACTTGACAGAAAGATAAATCAGAAGGAAAAAAAAAGTAATCATACTCTACCATCTCCCAATTTTTATATTTTATATATGATGAATATAAATGCTAGAAATGGATAAGGAGAAAGTATATGATTATTGTAGCCATTTTTAATTTTATACCTGGAAATATATATAATAGAAATTTTTTAATATTGTACTCTTCACCAACGTGGCTTATTTTGAACGCAGTTTCTTAAATGTACTTATAAACAGCAAAAATATAAGCCAATTACCGAATTCTACATAAATATTTTATTGTTCATCAATTCTTTTTTGCAAGTGTAATTGTCCAATCAAGTTAGGATATATATTCATAAGCAGAACAATTAAACTTGAGTTAAGATATTGGTTGATTGACTTTTATCCAGATCAAATCCAAGATGGATTAGATATCTACTTAAATCAAAGTAAATATTGGTAAAATTTTCTATAAATAGGAGGGCTCTCAATTCAGTTCGGGACGTATAGATGGAGACTTTAAATATTGTAGATTTGCTGTGAAGAAGTTCCTGGTTATTATAAAACTTCAAAAATGCAAAAGCCTATCGGATTTAGGTCATTACGACTCCAATCAAAATTTTTGTCATCAAGACCTCATCAACAAGTCGTCAAAGAATTGTTTTGTTGGTGCCAGGCCCCCCCTTGTATTCTTTCTGCAAAATCTATATAATTCTTATCTTTACCAAAAAAAACAATTCGTCAAAGAACACACCAAATGTTCAGGTCATCAAGATCTCGACCATATTCAATTAGAGACTAAGCCTATAAGGCCCTATCTGGTCCGTGAAAGGAGTCAAAGATCATTCTATCTTATTGGAGATGAAGCCATTAAGTCCCTCGAATTGTGCTCATATCAATGGAATACAACATATTGATCTTACGCTTTCAAAAAAGTACGATATCTTTCTATAGAAATATTAAATATTGCCATTAGACAAATGCATTTTTTTTTCTCTTAACATTTCATATTAATGGAATACTATTGAAAATATGATTATAGACAATGCATGCCCGTATAAAGCGCGGGCTAAGCAACTAGTAAATAGTACAGCTTGAAAAACAAGATGCACCTAGGGTAGACAATGTTTTTTTTTTCCCACTTTGCATTTTCCAGCAACCTAAAAAAACATTAGTTATTCCACTGCGAAAGCTCAATTTAAACGTCGTTGTGGCTCCTCCATAAAAGAATCTGATCTTTCGGTGGGCAAAATTTAATTCTCATCATTTCCTTTTCTTGTATTGGCAAATCATCGTGAGATGACATCTAGAGTAGACAATGTCTTTTGTTCCCGCTTTGTATTTTCCAGCAACCTAAAAGGCATTAGCTGTTCCACTGTGAAAGCATCATCCAAACGTTGTTGTGGCTCCTCTACCAAAGAATCTGATTTTTCGGTGGGAAGAAAATAATTCTCATCCTTTCCTTTACATGTATGCGGCAAGTCATCGTGAGATGACATCTTCAGAATAATTCCTTCCTTCTTTTGGCTATTGATAATGTAAAGCCTTACTGGAAACACGCAACTTATATTTCAATTTTTTTTTTCTGAGACCTAAAAGAAAAATCTTTCCTAAAAAGGTATATTAGTTCTGTCTTTTGTTACACTAATGGAATCAGTTCATCTGGTTCGTTTGGATGTTTGGTAAAGTAGACCAATTCAATTATCGAATAAAGACCGCGCTGAAGAAAATGTTTTTTTTTTCTCCATACATTAAAAGGTTGCTTCTAAAAACAACGTTTTCATAATATTTTCTCATATGTTGAGAACATTTAGTTCTATGAATCAAACATGACATTTTCAAGAAAACAAACAATCTAAAAGCACACGATTATTTGTTTATATTTTCAAGGAAAATAAAAATCTGAAACACTTTTACAAATTGAAGTGGCCCTGATTGCTACTTTCACACCATTTGCACGGTCAAATGGCATCAAGTGGGAACGTTCCGTGTGTGCTTTCTTTTATAAAAGAATTGGAATCTTTCTTTTTCTCAAGTTGTGGATAGCGAAGCATAATATTTTGCTCTGTGCATCGATGGTGGAAAATCTCATTTCCATTTTCGCCATGCAAGCATCATTTCGCATGAGCAAGTTCTCTACTGAATGGATCATATTACATTTAACAAGATTTCATCAACTACACCAGTCTTAGCAAAAGTAACTCTTTCATGTACAATGTGAATTTCCTGATAGCACCAATGACCGATTAAATATGAAATTTCAATGAGTCTTATGTACGTGTTATTCTTCTCTACCCGTAGCAATTTTAGCTTTTGCATCAGATATCCCTTAACATGGGTTCAAAGTCTCAAGCCAATTTCTCTTTGCTCCAATTATCAATCATTCCGTATGTGGACCTCCTCGATTTAACATGGACATTGCCTCATTTTCTCCATCTAGCTATGGAGTTTGGATTCTTCTCAGCATAATTATTCTTCTCACAATGAATTGATGATCATGAGAGACTTAGAATCATTTGTAGTGAATGGCCTCAATGAGAATCTACTACTTATCTTAGGTGACCCTCATTCTTCCACCATTAGCTTTAGAATATGAAACTTTATTCTCTACTTTTCAAGGAGACACTTTGAATTGAGAGAGAGAGAGAGAGAGGAAGGGAGGGAGGGAGAGAGGGAGAGAGAGGAGGGAGGGAGGGAGGGAGAGGGAGAGGGAGAGAGAGAGAGGAGAAGAAGAAGAAGAAATGCTCAAGTTCAGTGTGTGTGTGGCTCTTTGCAAAATATTTAACTCATTTAAATATTAGAAAATCAATTTTTTTAATCTCTCTAATCCTATTAAATTATAATGGTACTATGTACTTCAATTTTATGGTCATAATATTGTAGTTGTAGTTTTCTCTTTTATCATTTTCACTTAATTGGTCAAGCGTCGCCGTGTTATAATTTTTCAATTTGTAATGTACTTGAGCTTTTCCTATTATTTTTTGCTTTTCATTATAATCTTTTTCTTTTTTTTTTTTTTTGAGTTGATGAAAAATGAGGATAGAGTATGATGGGTCTCACGGGGCAGTGGGCTTTACGGGGGTTGGGAAATATTCGAAGAGAGTGGAGATGCTGTTTCGTCTTTGGTGAGTGTATGTGTGCGTGTGTGTGGGCTTTACGGGGGTTGGGAAATAACCAAAGAAGGTAGAGATGTTGTTTCGTCTTTACGTGCGCGCGATGCATGTATGTATAGTTGGCCAAATTAAGAATAATGATAAAGGAGGAAGAGGAGATTGAGAGGTAGATAAGAAGAAAAGCCCGTTGAGCTTATCTAAGAATAAGCATTATTCTATGAGATATCCATGTATTATGACTGAGTGACACATACTGATTTGCCCGTTATTTCTATTTATCATTTTATTTTCTTTTTCTTCCAGTAATTCGTAATTGCATAATAAATATACCTCATTTATGTGACATCCAACTTGACTTTTTTTTTAAAGATTTTTTTTCTAATTTTAATTAGTAAACATGTCTTGTTAATGAGTGTCTCGATGCACTTGCTAGACATACTTAATATAGAATACTTTGATTTTTAAAGTGTTGATTACACTTATAGAGAAACAGTGTGTAGAAACCAAGTACCAACTAAACTCCATTAATCAGGAAGACTCGTAGCTTTTTATAAAAAAATTTAAAATTTTTAGGTAACTAGTCTGGATAATTAATTAATAAGGAACGGTCAAGTTTATATATTTAATTTTTAATATGCTTTTTACTTTTGTTCTCCGCTTACCCTGAATTATAGAGTTTGCCTAATATTGATCTCTACGTAGCTATAATAATAAAAGAAGAAAAAAATTAGCAGGTTTACGGTCAATGTAAAAGAACTTTCTACACATTTATAATTGTGTAACCAAATTTATCTATACGTCATCCATCCCACGATGAACGTGTGAAGATATTTTTACACTAACGGTAATCGTAATAATTATCCTGATCATTGACGTTTAAAATTACTTGAGCAGTGACATCGAAGTGGCGGAACTGGTGAAGACGAGGTGGTTGGAAGTCGGAGGGTCATTTTGGACGACAGGGTACCTTTGCCATCGGTTGGAGTACAAAGTCTCGTTTTGGGTGCAGTTGACGTCCCAGAGCAACTTGAAAAACCAGATGGTGAAATTGACACTAAGTCGCCCGGACGGGACCACCCAAGAGGGGCAGGTTATGTTGCCTCCTAACGACGGCAAGTGGCACGAGCTGGAGGTCGGACGGCTCTTCATGGATGAGAATAATGCGGGCCAGATGAATTTTGCCATGGAGCATTCGTCCGAAAGATGGAGGAAAGGGCTCATCATCAAGTCCGTTGAGATCAAGCCCGCCCGCCAAATGATCACAAGCAGTTAAATATAAAATAAAAGCAATTGCAGAAGAATTGCCTTCATGGAAGTGACTATAGTGATACGCGTGTGATCGCATGGGCGTGTTTCGTGTGCGCTTGTCTAAGCTAGTAATAGTAAATAAAAATCTGATCACTCATGTGTACGCACACACTTCTATTTCCATGACTCCGCTCTCTAATCTATGATATTTACTTATCTATCTGTCACGACCTTCCCAGAGAAAAATCACAAAGGGAAAGATGATGGACTACTTAGCACGGTGCTTAGCATGGAATTTCCCAAACCTTATCAATTGCAACTCGGTACTTGATTCAGTCATGCAATTTACCTTACCTATCGGGCGATTAGACATCTAAGTAACATGTGAGTGCACATTTTATTTTTATGAATCAAAGATTCACGAAGATAGGGACTTGATCATGCTAAATTAATCTAACGTCTTTTCGGTACTTAATCTCTTTACTTCGAAAAAATGTTTTGCATGCAGTTTTAGAGGCTACTAACATGAGAAAGATGTCATGTGGGCGTGCGATCAATGATGAAATGTTCAATAGCCAAAATAGCAAGTAAATTACTAGAAAGATTAAAGAAGTTGGAATGCGCGAGCAAGCAAGAACGGATCCCTATTCAACATTCATTGAGACAGGGATTCTGCAAGCTTAGCCTTAGGGTACAAACATACAAAGACGGATGCAACTTATTAATGAAAATGTTTATGAATATAACTAATGCATGACTAAGCAATTTTGTGATAACTAAGATGCAACGTCATTTGATTCTTTTTGTGTTTTCTTGTTTATGTAATGAACTAAAACTATCTATACGATATGATTACTAAAAATTAATTCTATATGACGAGCATTATATGATATGCTTGCCATGAGACTAATTAAACTTAAACCTCCATGCAATCTATATGACATCTTTTGTTTGGTTTTTGTTTAATGAAAACTATGAATTATCCTAAATCCATATGCATTCTAAAAATAACATGCGCTTTTTAAATATAAATGTTTCCTAAATTCTAAATGGGTACAGTTATATGACATGCAATATATGCGTGACGATTGATAAATCTTATGATGCATCGAAACATATGTCTCACCCAAAATTCACGGACATAATTCATTGACATATCATCCTAATGCAATCAAAATCTACTTCAATCAATCAAACATAACAAACCATTTATAGAACATAAACTATGCATGAAACAATATTAAGGATCCAAGTTATAGGCTCAAAAGTCCGATGCCCTAACATTGCTTTGATTTGTGTAAAGAAATTACCCGAAAGGGTTAGAATAATCTAAGGTTTTTATACCTACATCAGATGCAAACAGAATGTCGCATGACCTGGGCGAGATATAATATTTTCTTGAGGACTGACCAAGGATAGCAAGGGAAAGTGCGACAACCGAGCTCGAGAAGACCGTCGGCTTGAAGGAATGGAGACTTGAGGGTCAGCGGTGATTAAGGCGGAGATAATGACCGAGCAACGGTGGCAGGCATTACCACGAGGCTGCGACACGCTGTGGTGGCTGCTTGAAGGGTGGCCGAACACCTATAGTCACCGGTCAAGCTATATTACAAACGAAGGGCTTGACTGTCGCACTGGAAGACACCGGGGCTACCGAGGATTTGCCGAAACATCTGGGCTCGCCTGGAGATTCACTAGCGCTACTCGGTGTTTGCTGGAGTGCTGGAACCTCTAAGCGTTCTGGGCACACGAGCGCCGAGGCTGTCCCAAGAAAACGAAGTGGGGCTGACCGTCCTTCTTCCCCTGACCCGGCCCCTTTCCTTCCTCCTTTCTTCCCCTCTTCCTTCATGCATCTGCAGCACAGCGACGTACAGAAGCAGGGCAGGGCAGGGCAGGGCAGTGCAGATGGCGCAGCACGATTTTGAGTCGGGAATCAAGTCGGCGGACAAGCTAGCGGTGGCAGAAGCCATGCGTGCCTACCGGTGGCCCTTAAAAGCGAGAGAGGACATTCGGCCAAAAGGGGTGCTCACTCACTTGAGGTAGGAGTCGAAGCTGAGAGAGAAACCAAGAATGAGGAATTTGTTCCGCTGGCCGGTGGCTTGCCCGAATTACCCCCGCCCTTCATCAGAAGCCAACTCACCTGTTGTCGTGCGTCCCAACAAGCTCCCTGTTGGGAAACAAATTCCTAAAAATTGTACCGATACTTGAAGGATCGAATATCGAAAAACGAACGTGAAAACGGCCGGGAAACATATAACACCGATCAAAGGCATATCACGAAGGTGGACATACCTTACTTGCCACAGATTAAGTACCATCGCAGTTTCAGAGGAATCCTTTGAAGTCGTGGAGTTCCGTTCGTCAAAAAGGAGTATACTGCTTTAGGGGGAAGAAATAGGAGAAGCGTATTTTCTCTGAAACACTATTATTCTGATAATTCTCCCTTTATTTATTTATATAATTAAGTAAGTACACTCTTTTATGGGTCTTTCACTTACGGGTTGGATTTTAGCCCAACATGGGCGGACGAGCTTAACTTGGCCCATCAAATATAAAACCCATAATCTCCCATTCGCATGGTGGGCCAAACAAAACTCTTTTTCATCTATTTACAACATTCATATCAATAAATAATCCATGCGACCAACATACTTTGAGAACTCGTTGTCATACATTTATTAGGAATATATAGTAGCTCATAATTGGTATAACATTTTTTAGTAGATATAGTATGCAGTACCCTAAATCGATCGATCACATTTATATCTCTCTTGATATCTTTTTAACAATGATATATTGTATTCACAATTATGATTATCTCAAAACAATCATAATTGGTCGACTGGTGAATACAAAATTAGAATGTGATTATATAATTTGATCTTCCTCTTTTCTTGAAACTCTCAATTTCGATTCAACTTGCTTTTCTAGAAATGTCACATTAGATCGAATCAATTCATGATCATTGGTAACATTCTAAGATAGCAAACACTGCAAACACTGAATAGAAATATTGAGAATAAGTAAGAGTCATGATGGCACTTAATTGAGGAATCATTTTCCTCAAGAGTCTCACACGGCATAAAAACTTTTGACACTCTTGTTGGTTGTCTTATGCATACGTAGTATGAATTATGTATTATGGTATTAACTCCTATCCCATGGAGCGTATGTCTACACTTTCAATACTGTACTGATGATAGTTCAAACATATCTAATGTCTAACTTGAGTTCACGTATCTACTATTTCATAGAATTCATCGAAATCACATCGGCATCAAAGACGGATAAAGTAAAATATGTGAATTATTTTACTTTTAGACATAGTAAATATTATATCATCATCTTAACACTCTGTTAATGTGACATATATTTTAAGTTTGAGCTATCGATTACCTGGATAATAAACTTAAAAACCGTATCATCTCTATTTATCACATAGTAAATATAGACGATTACCCATGTGAGTAGACTAATCTCTTATCTGTCCTACATACTTTCTCAATTTTATATGATGCACTAAGTATTAATATGCATAAACGTCAAACAAAGACTCATAGGCATTAATAATGAAAACATAAATTTATTAAATGTGAACACTTAAGGAAAATTACAATATTCAATATATCAGCCTCTACGTAGTCCTAGAGATTTTATATGACTACAGAACACATCTCTAGGTATTGGCTTTGTCATAGGATCTGCTACTATTCTATACGTAGATATGTACTGTAAGTTCACATCTTTTCGTGCAACCATATCTTTGACAAAATTATACTTTGTATTTATATGTTTGGTCTTGCCATGATATTTTGGAGGTGTGTGCTATTGCTGCTTGGCTGTTATAGTTAATCAATAATGAGTTTGCAGCATTCTTAATAACATCTAAATAATCCAAAAATCTTTTAAGCCAAATACCTTCTTGTATTGTTACTAATAATTCAACGAACTCAGCTTTCATTGTGGACAATGCTATACATGTTTGTTTTTTACTACTCCAAGATATTGCGCAATTATTTAGTAAGAAAACAAATCCAGAGGTAGATTTCCTCTCATCTAAATCTCATCTCCAATCAATATCTGAATAACCTTCAAGTCGTAGATCCTTACCTTGATAACTCAGCGTATAATCGCGAGTTCTTTTTAGATACCTTAATATTCTTTTGATGGCTTTCCAATGTGCTTGACTTGGATTGGATTGATATCTACTTACTATTCCAACTGCAAAACATATGTCAGGTCTTGTACACATTATAGCATACGTTAAGCTTCTAACAGCACTAGCATAAGGAACATGTTGCATTTGTTCTTTCTCTTGTGGAGTCTTTGGACACATTATATGACTCAATCCTTTACCTTTTGCAATAGGAGTATTTATAGGTTTACAAACTTGCATATGAAATCATTCAAGAATTTTATTTATGTATGTTTTTTTGCGAAAGAGATAATGATCTTTTGAACGATCCCTTGAAATCTTAACTCCAATAATGTATGCAGCTTCACTCATGTCTTTCATCTCAAAGTTAGAAGATAGCCAACTCTTGATAGTACTAACAAATTCCATATTGCTTCCGGCAATTAATATATCATCAACATATAATAATATGATCACAAGTTAATCTTTGGATCTTTTGATATATACACAATGATCTTCATCAATCATTGTAAAATCATATGCCATTATGGCATTATGAAAATGTATATATCATTGTCTCGATGCTCGCTTAAGGTTATATATTGATCTTAAAAGTCGACATTCTTTTTGTTCTTAGTCTTTCAAAATCAAACCAGCAATTTGTTCCATATATATTTCTTCTTCTAATTCTTCATTAAGAATAATAGTCTTTGTTGACACTTTTGATTTTTAGTCGACGCATTATTAAAAGGTAGAAAATCGAGATTTAGGTTTCGATTGTGACGAAGCCCTATCTCTCAACCAAAAGTGTCGTTTTTCATTTCTTTCTTTTGCATTGTCGTTTTTAAGTAGTTTTTAGCTCATTTTTAAGAAAAACCTGAAAAGTCAAACGGTTGACTTTCAGGTTGACTTTTAGTTAACCCCGAGTCAAAAATTGACTTTTTGCCCAAAAAATTTCATTTAGCTTTAATTTTACCTTTTTTTCAAATCAATTTCTTGAAAATTCAAAGATTTGATAAAAAAATTAACCTTTCTGGAAAAGTAAACTAAATGGTTGACTTTTGGTCAAATCTTTGCAAAAATAAAAAATAAAAAATAAAAAATAAAAAAATAAAATATAAAAAATGCACGAATATAATTCTTTTAATGCCAATTTGACTTTTGTGTCAAAAATTTCACAAAATTCGATTAAGAACCTTTTGAACTTTTTAGTTTTAGGTTCTAAATCGACCAAAAATAAAATTACTTTTATTCTAGTCATAATTAGGTGCGGTTCTTTCTTTGACATTTGGTTTATGGAATATCTAAAATCTGTTTGAGCATTCAATTTTGTGATTTATCGAGTCGAAATACAAATTGTAGTTTTGCCTGGATTTTGGCTCGAGTGAACAAGAAGTTAGAAAGTTGGAAGGAAAATTTGTTGACCAAAGCATGAAAGGAGATATTAATTAAATCAGTGGTGCAGGCTATTCCACAATACACAATGTCTATTTTCAAGATCCCGGTGTCAATATGCAAAGCAATTGAGAAGAAGATTGCTAATTTTTGGTGAAGAAATGGGAAAAAAACTGCTGGGATTCATTGGAAAAAATGGGAGGCTTTGAAACTCAGAAAAGATGAAGGGGGTCTTGGCTTCAAAGATTTACTAGCTTTCAACGAGGCTATGCTAGGAAAGTAAGCATGGCGCATCTCACAACAACCTAATTCCTTATTGAGTAGACTAATGAAGAGCCTCTATTATCCAAATTGCGAATTCTGGAAAGCTGGAAATGGCTCAAGACCCCTGTGGGGATGGCGAAGCATTATTGTGGAAAGGGACTCTATATCTCCAAATGTTATGTGGTCCGTTGGTAATGGTCAGAAAATTTTGATAAGGGAAGATAAATGGCTGAAAAGTGGACTAATTGGAGGCCCGGCTACGAGAGATGAGCCAGAGAAAGTGGGCGAACTAATAGAGCAGGGGAATGGCACATGGAATGAAACAATGATTCGAATCTTTGTTTGATGAACAAAGGGCTAAGGAAATCCTTGCTATTCCTATTGGATTACCCACAACATAAGATAAAATGGTATGGATGCAAAATAAATCGGGGTCATATACGGAAAGAGCGGCTATTTCACCACGAGGGATTGCACAGCAAACCCACACCACACAACAGCAACTTCCTCTCACCAAACAAAGCCAGATCTCTAGAAACATATTTGGCATTCAGGAATTCTACCTAAAGTTAGACAATTTCTCTGGAATGCATGCCAAAACACACTACCTACAGTAGACAATTTATACCGGAGGAGAATAGTACTGATTCACTTTGTCCCATATGTAAACAAGAAGTGAGACCATTGAACACACTTTTTTGTTATGCCCTTGGACAGCTCAAATATGGCAAGCCAACTCTCTGCAAATAAAGATCAACGAGAATATGGTTAACAAGGTTTGATGAATGGCTGCACATACGAAAGAAGATCCTCAAAGCGCAACAAAGTTTAACCAAATCGCAACTACCTTGTGGTGCATTTGGCAAGATCGAAACCATCACATTTTCGAGCAAAAACCCCTTCATCCAAAACAGACCCTGTACAGATCAGCAGCATTACAAGCAAACTTCGAAACTTGGAACAAGATCGCAGCCAAGGAGAAGCAGAGAGAGACTTACACAAATCGGTGGCAACCCCCGACCTCTGGCTCACTGAGAATAAACATTGATGCCTCCTTTGTTCGACATGAAGGCGAGACAGCGGATTTGGACGAAAACAGAGGAGAGGCGGAAAACAGAGCTGCCATCGCATGTATATGCAGGGACTCGCGGGGACGCCTGATCGACGGTTTCTCTAAGAAGGTGGAGGCATCTTCAGCAGAACAAGCGGAGGCACTCTCCCTCTTGGAAACCCTAGGTTTTCTCTCCGACCGCACTAACAGATGCCTGGAAGTACAATCAGATTGCTTGTTGCTTGTGCGGGGGGTTCTGTTCGAAGAAGACTTTAGTTGGGAGCTGCTGCCGACCATGGATCGGATCAGGGAAAATTTAAAAGAATTCCAGGGCCTTTCCTTGGCCCATTGCGATAGAGAGGCCAACAAGCTGCAGGGACCGGATTGCAAAAGCCCAACGAGAGAATTATCTTCCTAGTAATTGGGTAATTAATCCTCCGACTGACCTTGTTTAATTTATTATGCGATGATGTTCTTGATGTAATTACTCCGAACTTTCTTAAGTAAATGAATAATAAACACACTTTCGACCAAAAAAAATAAAATTTGAGCCTTTATAACTTGCGAACGGACGATTGTTTCTCACTCATTTTCTTGAGATTAGTCCAAATTTGAGATTGATTTTGTGAAATTCACATAAGAACTCATCAATTTGAAGAATTTTATCCTCCCAAGCATTATAAAGTCAAGCAATTAAGCTTCAATTGACAAAATTCGAATTGACCCATTAATGACTATGGTTTAATTTCATAAATCTAGGTCCAATTTTAATATTAGGCTTAGATCCATTTTTGACCTAAGCTTGAGCACTTCAATTCAAGGTTAATTTGAATGTAGTAAGTGATCTTACCTATGGGTATCTCATTAGATAGGGCAATTGTGACACTAATTGAGTTTAATTTTAGTTAATTTGCAATTTTGCCCTTTGAATTGCAAATTTTACCATTTTAGCCCTTTAGGCCCAATTCAAAACACCCATTGTTTTGACTCATTTTTTCCACAAAAATCATTCAATTAGGTCAATAAAAGACCCCTAGATCAAGTTCATAAGGTTTGATTAGCTTAATTGTATCTTAATTGATCAATTTCTTCATAAAAGATAAAATTCCTTTTCGGTTAGGTTCTTTAGGGGTCAAATTGCATAAATTTTTTGCCCCTAGGGGTCTCAAGTGGACAAAACAGCCGGAACTGGACCAAACTTGTCAAGAACATGTCAAAATCCGATCGAACCGGACCGAATCGGTCTGACTAGTCTGATTGGCCGCAGGTGGGACTGGCCGGTTCAGGCTCTTCCTGGCTGGTTCTTGGCCTCTGGCCACCGGTTTTGGAACCCTCTCACTCCCAATTTCACTTCTACACCTTCAATTTCCCAAAATTTTACAAATTGGTCCTTGAATTTCGTCAAATTGCAAATTAACCCCTAATTGGACATTTTGACGCAATTTTCGATTTTGGCTTGGTTTTTTGTAAATCATACTCACTAGATCAATCACGTGACACCTCGAGATCATAATGGAGCATTCGAAATGGATTTTTGATTGTTGGATAGAGATTTCAATTGTCGGGTCGAACCGACGGCTAAAATTGTTTAATGTAGGAGTATATAAGTGAAATCTCTTCTATTTTCAGCATGGAGGGTTCATTTGCACGAATTTTTTCTCTCTCCTCAGCCTTTTTCTCTCTCATTTCTCCCTCCAAAATGTTGCACAAACAGATCACGCTTTCTCTCTCTAGATTTGGTTCGTCTCTTAGACCGGTCTCGTTCTAGGCTAGAATCGGCGGTTGCCAAAGCTCCCAAGCCTTCAAGCTGCTGGTGATCTGCTGTCGCAAAGGTCTTTGATGTTTCTGTTGAAAGAGGAGACTGGATTGGTGGCCGGATCTTCACCGGCGGCCCAATCTTCGCTAGCGAGTCAAGGTTGTATAAAACCCAACGAGTTGCGGGTTTTCTCTTTTTCTCTCATCTTTTTCAATTGTGTTTCTCTTATATATTTTTTGTGATTGCATGATAGATTTATTGTTTTCCTTGATTGTTTACTTACTGTCTTGTAATTCCAATTCCATTTATTGCTTTCTTTTCTTGTTTTTCTAAAAATAAAATAAAATGAAATGACCAACCACGCATGATCACTTAGTTTAGGACAAATGATCCCGAAAATGTAAAAAGAAATGCATGGATATGTTAGGAAAACACAACATGCTGTTTAGGTATCGAAGGGCACTAATAGAAATATTAGCATAACCCAAGTCTCCGAACCTAGATATTTGGTTGCGTAGGAATCGAGGGAACACTCCTGACCCTTGATTGGGTTTTCTAGCTAACCCCCAAAATGAGGCTAGTGGTGACTCTTGTTTTATTTTTAGTTTGTCATAAACAACTAGATTGTATAAATAAACTTGTCGCGCGGGGTATGAGTTTTGATGAAACTCACCATGATTTAGCATACTCGATATGGGAGTAACTTAGAGGATGAAGTGATGCCATTCTTATGGGCGAGGCGTGCTGTCAAGAGGGCTACCATGGTAAAGGTATCCTTAAATTCGATAATTACACCCGACCCTTTCTTCTAAGGTGTGTCGCTTGTGTGAGTATGGATCGCAACACTCCGCTATCACGCGGGGTACGAGCCCGCGATCTCGTGGAGGGAACTCACGAGAGGCTTGATCCAAAAGGCGAGGTGATGACGTCTTTTGGAACATGAGCCGTGAGGGAACTCTCGTGATCAAATATCCCTTAACCCGACCTTTCCCAATTTTTTCTCTCCTCGTGATGATGAGGGATTCGAGGATGGCGAGATCGGGTCACGATAGTCTTTACATTCATTTGATGTGATTCAAGATTCATACTAACTACTATTGCCAAAATAATGTGAATTGAGGTAAATTTCACTATAGGAAAAAATGTTTCCTCATAATCAATTCTTTTCTGTTGATTATATCCCTTCGCCACAAGACGAGCCTTATATATTTCTATTGAGCCATCGGCTTTACGCTTTATTTTGAGAACCAACTTGTTCCCAATGGCTTTACGTCCTTTTGGAAGATCAACTAATTCCCAAATATGGTTTGACTTCATTGACTCCATTTCCTCTTCCATTACATGCATCCATTTTTCCTTACTAAGGCAATTTAGAGTCTTATTTACATTTCTTGACTCATCTTCATCTTGTGGAGCAACCATAAAAGTTTCCACTTTAATGTCAAAACGTTGACAGGGAATACTTTTGCGACTTGTTTGCTGTATAGGAGATTGTACAATTTGCACATTATTCTCCATTATGCTACCACTTGGATTAGATAATAACGATATCATCTCATTAGGTGGTTGTAATTGAGAATGAGTCGAATTTAATTCATCATTTCTCATGTTATTCCCACTTGGACGAACTCTACTAAGTACATTAAACTTGATTCAAGGTTTCAAATAGGGAGTGATCTTCACCTATTTCGCCCTTTTTAGGAAATTCATTCTCTAAGAATGTGACATCCCATGATTAAGATTCAGTTATACTTCCACTTTTCTGCTCATCTATAAATATATATCATTTCGAGTGTTCTGAGTATTTTATGAAAATACTCTTCTTACCTTTGGGAGCTAATTTTTCATACTTATGAGAGGGCTCATGAGTATAGGCAGCACAACCCTAAAGTTTAAAAAAACTTAAATCAGGTTTTCTACCTATCCATAACTCATATGGAGTGGAAACAACTGATTTAGAAGGCACACAGTTAAGTATATAGGCAGTAGTTAATAAAACATCACCTCAAAAGGTGATGGATAAGTTAGCATGCGCCATCATGGACCTAACCATTTCCAGTAGGGTTTTTTTTTTTTCCGCAATACCATTTTGTTGAGAAGTATAAGGAATAAACAATTGTCTTTCTATTCCTTTTTCATTGCATAAATTTTTTAACTCATCAGATAAATATTCTCGACCTTGATCATATCTCAATTCTTTTATTTTCTTATCTAACTGATTTTCTACCAAGCTTATAAGCTTTTTGAAACAACTCAATACTTCCGATTTATGAGAAATTAAATAGACCTGTCCGAATCGAGTATAATTATCTATAAATGTGATGGAATAAACAGTCTCGTGCCTTTCTTTCGCATTCATTGGATCACAGATGTTTGAATGGATTAATTGCAAATGAAATTTACCTATTTGCAAATGGTTTCCTTGTCGTTTTCCCTGCTAGGTAATGCTTACATATGGGCAAATAGACTTTTCAATATTGCCCAATAAGCCCTCTTTGGCTAGCCTATTCATACGTTGTTGGCCAATATGACCAAGTCTAGCATGCCGCACATGCACATTATCATATGAATTAGAAGATGTGAAGAGGGAATAACAAACATTGACATTTCCATAGTCAACATCCAATTTAATAAAACCATCTAGAAAAATAACCACAACCATATTAGTTTGTATTCAAATACAAATTCATACAATTATTATGGAAGTTCAAACTAAAACCGAGTTTAACCAATACTAGCATAGACACTAAATTTCGACGAATTTCCGGAGCATGTATTACATAATGTAGGAACAAAGTGCGTCCACCACGAATATTTAATTGGTAGGTGCCAATCTCTTTTACTTCGGCTCTGGAATTGTTTCCTACATAGATCAATTTAGTTCTAATCGGTACTCATCAGAATTCCATAAGAAATTCTCTATCCTTCGCTACACGGTCTGTTGCTCCCGAATCCACAGTTCACAAAGTTAATAATACAGAACTTGATACATAAGCAAAGTTTTCAAGAATACAAGGGGTGTTTATATTCTTTGGCTCGCGACAGTCGTGGGCATAATGACAATTTTTGTCACAATTATAACACTTCATCTTTGATAACTTCTTCATTCGATGACGCTTTCCTCTTTCATGTTGGTGAACTTTTGGTTTTTTCCTGAAAAACTTACTCACTTGCCTTTCCACCTTTTGAACGAATTAGGACGTTTGCGCTTGGAGCTCGAAACCCCTTGTGAGTTAGAACTATCATAATAAATGTCAATTTCCAGCTTAGTCGCTAGGAGGCGATCCTCTTCTAGCTCAAGATGGCACACTACATCCTCAAATGTTTTAATGTTCTCGTTGTGTGTTAGATGCACCTTCATATGCTCCCAACTTTGAGGCAAAGAATGGATCACTACTTGCACTTGCCGCTCGTCAGTCAGGACATGGTCAGCATCCTTCAACTTATTAATCATGTTTGACATATTTCTCAGGTGTTGTTTTATGGTCTGACCATGAGACTTATTGTAAGAGTCAAACCTTATAGTGAGCTGGCTTAGTTTGGTCACCGATGTATGACCAAATCATGTTGCCAATGCTTCTTACATTTATTTGGCCTTCTCAAAACGCTTGAATTATCGCATGACATCATTCTCCATACTACTTAGCAATGTAATGCGAGCAATGGAGTTCTTTCTCTTCCATACAGCAAATGCATCCTTATCTCTTTTATGTTGTGTAGTGTTCTCATATTCAAGTTCTTCCATAATCAGGTTAAGAGCTTCTAGTGCCTTTTACTCTTCCAGCACATATTGGATTTTCATATGCCATATTTCATAATTATCGCCATTCGGTTTCTCACTTTTGTTCAATTCAGCGACTATACTCTTAGTTGCTGAAGCCATTGGATCTGAACATATCAGACATATTTGTACGAATTATTAATGTCTATCATTTATGCATCTATTTTGCATAAACTCATCATATTAATAATTTTAAATAAGGTTTTAGAATCAAAAGGTCACTATGTTTCCAATCATCATCCAAAAATCCTAATTTGAAATTATCATTAATATAATCTTCTATGCAAAATAAGCTCTTTGAAGCTATAGAAACTTGTATGAACTACTCATAACAATTAATAATAACAGAAACAATTGACATTGAATATCCATTGACGATAAAATAAAAATATTTCCACATAATATAACCAATACATCAATTGCTACAACGACATCAACATTATAGAAATTATCTACATAAGATATCCATAAAACATACTAAATAAGCACCACTAGAAACAGCTAACGCCAAGTCAAATTATGAACAGGGAAAAATCCTTTTAATTTCTTGGAAATTTCCTTTGTAAATTCTTTAGGCACATTCGGCAACCACGCAAAAACAGACGGAAATCCCTCAGGATTCCTCCTTCGCACATCCATCCCCCACTGGATTGAACTCATTCCTTGAGTCGAAGTCTTTGTGGCTTCAATCCTATAATATTCGTTCATAAAAGCCACTACAAGCTTCTTATAATTAGGAACCATGTTGACATCCATAGGCAATTCAACACTCCTTGCCATTCAGATAAAGGAGTGTTCAAGAAGAATCGCACCATCTCAAAAAGCTGGCATGAGGTAACACTTCCAAATGACTTCTCATATCTTCTTATTGACCTCGAGAACATGCTCAATTAATTTACCACATTCCCATCGATAATTAGCCAACTCAGCTATCATCCTTGCAAGTCTCATCTTTTGTGTTTCTAATTTTATGCGAATAGGTGTAGGCTTACGAAGGGAAGGCATTTTTCCTGCAACAAAATGCAGAACAAAAAGGATTACTTATAATCCATAGGGACATAATTGAAAAAGAAACACATTCTTCTTTTCTTTTTCTTTTTTTGGATCAATGGTCAATGAGGTCAACCACCGTTCGTAGTGGTGCAGCTGGCTTGGGCTCTCTCCCCCTCACGAAGGGGAGGAGTTCGAATCCCAGAGACGTCGTTAGGGATTCCCTGAGTCTTGTGGTGGTGGGTCCTGCAGTCGCTCCCCTAGGGTTTGCTCGCCGGCTGTCGGCTTACGGGGTTCCCTAGGTTACAAAAAAAAAAAAAAAAAAAAAAAGGTCAACGTGATCAACGGTCAACGAAGTCAATGGTCAATAGAGGCCGGGTCAGGTCGGAAGGGTCGGGTTGAGCTGGGTCAAACATGGGTTGGGTCAAATAGATTGACTTGACTAGGTGACGTAAATGTGACGTCACCAGCATGTGCCTTGTACGTGCACGGGCAAGCGCCAGTTGACGTCATGATGACATTAGCTGGCGTGTGTGGCGCACGCGCCGGTGGTTTTTGTAGGCACGTGTGCCTCACGTGCCCTGGAAACTGCCTCAGTGCGTACGATGCCTTTTCTTCTGGCCGCGCCGCCAGGCGGCGGGCCACCCTCGTTTTTCTCATCTCAATGAGAACTATGACCTTACACTGTCAGAAACGAGTTTTGATTCACTGAAAATCAAAAAGGGAGGCAAACAATACGGGCGTGTTGGGATTTCTATCCCTGAACGTCCAGCGGCGACGTTTCTTAAAATTTTGGCCAAAAAGGATTTATAAACATTAACAATAACCGGGAAACATGAACATTATTGCTCTGATACCAATGTTGGGAAATAAATTCCTAAAAATTGAACCGATACTCGAACGATCAAATACCGAAAAACAAATACGGAAACGAGCCCAAGAAACATGTAACACCGATCGAAGGTATATCACATAGGCGAACATACCTTGCTTGCCACAGATTATGTACCATCGCAATTTCAAAGGAATCCTTTGAAGTCTTGGAGTTCCGTTCGTCAAGAGGGAGTATATCGCTTCGGGGGAAGAAAAATGAAGAATCGTATTTTCTCTGAAACGTTATTGTTATGATGCTTCCCCATTTATTTATTTATTATAGTAACTGTACTCTTTTATGGGTCCTTCACTTACGGGCAGGGTTTTGGCCCAACATGGGTAGACGGGCTTAACTTGGCCCATCAAATATAAAACCCATCACTCTCGAACCAAGCATCTTGGAAATGCCCTGCTTCTCTCTTGCTTATGGAGTTTGAGAATGTTGAACTGAACCAGCGAGATTTCGGGCAAATCGTGCAAGAATCAAACTGATTGATTGCCAATAATGTTGATTTAGAGCTTCATATACTGGATTTAGGCTGTGAATGACGTTAAATACGAACTTGGAAGTGGTATTCCAAACTTCTTATCAACCATTTGACTAAATGCTTGAATGAAGTAGCGAATTCGAGTTCATAAAATCAATGTTAAAATCTTTGTTTTGCACTCAATTTATTCTAATATTATTGCATTTTCACTGAATCTAGGTTTCTCTTTGATTTTGCGGCATATCGTTTGATGCTTAGTCAGACATGGATGAACATCTTCTCACCGAAGATTCTTTTTCCTTCTGTTTAAAGGTGAACCGATGGATTCTATCTAGTTGGAGGTAGAGCTCAGGAGGTTGTCGTTTCTTCGGGATAAATCTGCCCGTTGTAATCAAGCTCTGGAAGATGGTCAGGCCTTGACTGCTGTTTCGAGGTACTGAATTCAAATTATATGAAACACTTGCTGCTTTTGTTAAATTCACAGTAGGGACATATTAAGTCTGGGATTTTATCATGCTGAACAGCATAAAAGATCTTCGTCGTGAGAGGCAGATGCTCACCAAGCAGTTGCAAAAGAAGCTCACCAGGAAAGACAGAGAGATGCTCTTCCAAACTTGGGGGATCGGTTTGAATACAAAGCATAGAAGTTTGCAGTTAGCCTTGTGGTCCGAAACAGAAGATATGGACCATGTGGCTGAGAGTGCCAAAATTGTTGCAAAGCTTGTTGGTTTTGTTCAGCTAGAGGAAGCTTCCAAGGAGATGTTTGGCCTCAACTTTACTCCTTTGGCGATCAAGCACAAAACTTCGTAAGTGGAAAAGCACTATGATGTCTTTCTTGTGAAGCTTTGTTTTGTATGCTATTACTTTTGCGAAATGGTGACAAAATCGGTGCTCCAACTGTCTGAGATGGTATGAATTCCTTTTAACTGGTTATATATGTAATTTAGATGCAGGTCATTGTACAAAAGCTTTGCAATGTACTCATGAACAAATGAGGGCTTGTAGGTCCTCTCTGCGGTCCTGGCTCTTTAACATATGTATTGGCGCATGATTGATGTTAATTGGACTAATATAATAATGTTTCTATTTCTTCCATCCTCTTACATGTTTTTTTTTTTTTTTTTTTTTTTTAAAGCTTGTAGCTGATAAATTAGTAATTTAACTAATGACTCGCGGCATGCGCTCATTGATTGCGACTCCCTCAACTTTTTTTTTTTCTTTTTTCAGCCGAATGACTCCTCAACTTCATTAAGCCATTTTTGTGTTCTCGTGATTTTCCTTACCTCATTGGATTGTGTTTATGCAGACTTAGATGCCTAAGACTAAAGAAGTATCTTGTAATGGTTGAATGGCATCATCTCAGTAATCACACAAGATAGTAGTTACATGAATTTATTTGTTTGCACACTTAGAGAGAGAGAGAGAGAGAGAGAGAGAGAGAGAGAGAGGAGGGAGGGAGGGGCTTGACAAGGTGGGAGAATGGGACATATACATATGTTGAACTTGAAATATTGTTGTAGTGGCTTATATTGAAGGAAGAGCGTCCTCGTCATCATCAGGGACTGTAGGAAACAAGAAACCAAGTAAGTAAGCTTCACACACACCCGAAGCTTTCCTAATAGTACTCCTACGGTCCTACCCATGAAAAGGAAAGCAACTTTGTAGATTGTTGTTATATGCTTCTTTTCTTAAAATATGATATGACATGTAAATGATAGGCCTTAACGGGTATCTATTCTTCAGCGATTTTGTATGTAAGCTATGTGAAAGGCTTACTAGACATGTGTCAGCAATGAGCAGTAAGGTTGGTTCCAAAGGTTACTTTTGGATTCAACATTAGGTTATCCGAAGATCAAATGATGTTGCTGACATGATTTGGTATTGTGATAGTGATGGGAAAAAGCATAAATGCATATTAGTTTTAAAAAAGCTATGTGACCGATGACAGTGTGGAGACTGTATGAAAATTTGCTTTCTTCTATAGAACTCGCGGTGGACTTAACATAGAGGCTTGACATGCATTGACTTGATATGCTGGAATGAGTTAATGAAATACTTACTTGATAAGGATCCCAATTGTTTGTTTTAACCACCAGTAAATAATTGTTGAAATTATCAATTCTATAAAAAAAATCCATAATCATGCATATAAATACATCTGAGATTTAATATTATTATCCCATACCTGTCGTCGTCGTCCGAAGGTTCATCCGTCTCGATCTCTTCTATGTTGCACACATTTTTCGTTTCTTTGACACTCTGAAAAAGATCCGGAGCAGTCTTTGAGATGTCGCGTTGCTTCTTCTTGAATACCACACATATAGTCTCCAATTCGTTACAGTAGTTGATCCCTTCGACAGTTTTCAACTTCTCGTTTTGCCTACACTCGAGTTCTTTGAGATGTAGCATTGCTCCTTCTTGAATAGTCACCTTCACAAGCCCAGGCAGCTTCCAAATCTTCAAGATCTTGAGACTCGGAAATCCATCTTTGGCGAACGTCAGACGATCGCCTAGGAAGGAATTGGCCAAGAGCCTGAATGTCCTCAGTTGTTTCAGGAGACCACCCAACTCGAGCATCGTGTCAGCTACCACTCTCGAACCCGACAAAGTCAAAACCCTGAGCGAGAATGGGAAGAGATGTATCCAGTTGGGTTTGTTGAGTCGGCCCAGCAAGTAAAGCTCCAACAGGTCGTGATGTTGTTCAGCCAACGACAGTTCTGGCAACGGGCCTATCTGCGATGTCGCGGGCTTAGCCTTTTCGCGGGCTTGTCATCTTTCTTGCCTTCTTGCATGGGCTTGGCTTCATTCGCGCCTTCGGCTTTCCCGGTTTGGGCTTCTCCCCCGGCCGTGGCTTCTTCCGGGGACTTGTCTACTTTCGTAGCTTCATGGATCACCCCAAAGGTCAAGGACTGGAGATTGGTGAGCCCGAAGCTAATCCAATCAGCTACTGTTTTCCCTGTGGCGCCGGTGGTGTCGTTCTCCGAGTGTTGCAAGAAAAGCTTGAGCGTGGTGAGCGTGGTCAAGCAGTTAACGTGGCCCGTCATCGGGTTCTCCTTCAATTCGCCGATGATCAGCCCGCATAATGTTTGGAGTTTAGTCAAGGCCATAACATTGTCACCACAAGCCTTGAGGATCTTCTTCAAGTCGATGTAGAACCAGTTGAGATGCAGGTGCCTCAAGTTCCTCGCCTTCCACAAGGAACTCGGCAGGGAAGTGATGTTGGTGTGCTTTATGTCGAGAGTCTCGAGATGGTGCAGATTTGCAACGTCACTTGGGATTGAGTCCAACACCGTGGATCTCAATCCTAGGTACCTTAGGAGCACCAGCTTGCCGAGCACACCTTGCAAGGATGGCTTATACACACCCTCCAGATCAAGCACCCTTAGCAAGCTATAGTCAGTCCCGGAAGTCATCTTCCTAAGAAACGTGCTGATGTCTTTGTTGAGCATGCCTCTCCTCTGGTAGAACGACAGAAACGAGCGGACGTGGCTAAGGTTCAAATCACAGTAGCTGCTGCCGTGGCCGTCTCTGATTATGTTCGTGTACTCTGCAAGCCACCGAATCTTGCTTCTTTCTCCCAGTTGGGCCAGCAGCTGTTGTTGCTGCCTGATTGGATCACGGTTCCTGTCTTTTGAGTTGCTAGTGTCATGTATGTGGAGGAACCCCGTGCTCATGGCGATCGGGCAGATCATGTCATACAGAGAGGTGAGCATTTGGCAAGCTTTGGGGGATCCATCCGCCCTCCAGCTCACCACATCAATCACATTCCTGTCCGCAAGCTCCAGGATGAACGTCTCTCCCACGTCCTCGGGCTTCCTTGCCAGTTTCCTTTCTATGTCATAACAATGCGAATCCAATAAACGCTCAGCCAACCACAGCCTCACTAGCCTTCTTGTCGGAATAGGGAATGCTATGGGGAACAGCGCCATGTAGATGAAGCACGGTTTTAGATGGACCGGCAATTTATGGCAACTCAATTGTAGTATATCTAACAATGTCATCGCAGAACCCTCTTTTGTCAATGCTGCGCGATCATGCTCTCCAGCATTGGACAGAAACCCGCCGAGTAAGGATATATGGAGCGGCAAGCGATGACACATGTTTAAAATATCATTCTCCTCCCTTGAGAGCGTCTGACCGTCGGGCACTCCGTGCAACTTCCAAGTGAGCATCCTCTTGCTTTCTTCTTCATCCAATTTTTCTAGCTTGATCGGGTCCAAGGAATTACTCATTGCGTTATAACTCATGAAGGTGGCTATCGATTCGTCCCGAGTTGTGGTAATTATGCGGCTTTGATTACCATGCGGGGTGTTAATCCATAACTCTAGCAAGATGTCGTTCCAGTCAGACAGCTGCACGTCATCCAACACAATGAAGTATTTATCTCTCTCGGCCAATTTCTGGTACAGCTTTGTCTTTATCTGCATGATATCCATGTCCATCACGTCCCCAGCTCGCTTCTCGACTTGCTTCAGAATCTCCAACAGGAGCTCCCGCTTCTCCATGCTAGGCGAGACGTGGACCCAGGCGCGGCACTCATAGCCCATGTACTCCGCTTGGCGGTAGGCCCATCTCGCGAGGAACGTCTTGCCGGTTCCTTGCTCGCCCCAAATCCCAATTTCTCTGTACTTATCTGCCTTCATCCGCTCCATTACGTCCGTCCTCTTGGTCTTGTGGCATGAGAAGTTTGTAGTCGCTTGCCGATCCCAGTAACTAGTCAGCCTTGTGAATTTTTTGACTTGCCATGGAACACTAGCAAGGGAGGAGGAACTAGCTGATATCTTTTTCTTCTCGCCCTCGGCCTCCTCCTTCAAGAACTTCTCATCGCACAACTCCTCTATCTTATTCACCAGTTTATACAAGTCCCTCCCCAGCTTGTACATGGAGACAAGCTTTGTGAGCGGCCTTGTGGCCATGTGGAGGGCCTTGTGCTTCTCGCGGGCCTCTCTGAGGTGGAACTTGTCGATGAATTCCTCAGCATAGTACATGGCTTGGAGGAGCCGCCCCGACCACTCCGTGGTTTTGGACGGTCTGTATTGAGTGGAAAAGAACTCTTGGATCCTGGCCAGCTTCGCCTTGGCATCCTCCGCACGGGTTCGCATCGGTATGCATTCCACGCACACCGGGTGATGGAGCAAGATATCTAGATTCTGTGACATGATCTGGGCGGCAGCTTCATCGACTATCATGCAGCTTTTCGTGTCAGAAGCAGCCATGGCTAATCAATAAGTTTGTTTCGAGCAAGGTCGTGTGGGAGTGTGTTTGTCTGTTGGCTTGTTTGTTTGGATTCAATAAATTTGCGACGACATATTATTCTCTCTATCTATATACTCTCCATTTTTCTATGCTTTTCTTGGCGTGGCCTCTCCTGTCTACTACAGCAAGCTTTGTTTGATTCTTTGCTTGTGCGACGTTCGACCGTGAGACGGAGAGAAGGTATCTCTCACAGTGACTATGATAAAGACAAAACTAATCAAGTAAAGTTATTGCTTTTTAATATTAGATCTATCTTTCTATTCCTAACTTCCCTCTTATACGCGAAGATAATCAATCCATTTATTTCTGTCGAACTAGAAGTTGGAGAGCTAATTGGAGAGATAATGAAAGTGGCCTATGAAGAATTTAATTTTTGTGATGAAATTCCGGCTATGTTAAGAATTTAACCCTTTATTGGCATCGGTGATGTGAGATCAAATGAGAACATCCGTTGGCTTATCTTATCTAATATTGCTGTACTTTATTAGTATGTCCATGATGGGGTGCAATTAAAACGCACCGTTTCGTCTTGATATGTTATGATGGAAAGACACCATTTGAAAGGGTACGAGGGAGTCGTATAAAAAATCTTCTGAAGATAACCATTTGGACGTTTGGCAGAACATACGTACATAAAGAGATTGTTCTCCTTTTCTTGTCCCATTTCCATCAAAGAAAAAGAAGACGTTCCATTTCTCCTTTATGAAAACAATTGGCATTTACGTTGTGGAAATTAGATGTTTTCCTCGTGACTGTATTCAGACCAACGTGAAGTAATATTGTTCGTCATTCATTCGTAATTCAACGTTTGTTCCAAGGTAAATTGTTGATTGCGAATCAGAAATATATAAGTCGTCTTTCGCCTACTTTCTTCCAACATTGGTATCAAAGCCAGTTATGATTTCTACCTTGTTTTTCAATCGAATTTTCTCATTTACCATTTGATATCGAGATCAAGAGAATGAAATTTACATTGTCTGGATATTTATTGCTTGGAATTGCAATCTGAATTGTTGAAAACGAATCGAAGTGAAGAATGGGTTTGGGGCCGCGTACACCCGTACCGTTTTGGCCATTTTTTGGAATAATTTTTTGGCCAAAATCAATTTAAAAATATACAGGGTGAAAGCACTCTTCGAAATGAGTCAAATGCCTGGTTGAATGCTGCCGAAGGACGTCAAACGCACCCACATGCGCGGCCAAAAGCCGTGGCGCGTGGGCGCCATGTGCTAGACGCGTTGGGCATGCCTAGCGTGTGAGCGCCACGTGCGCGTCGGCAAATTGACACGTGCTAACGTCATGGATGATGTCACCCTACCGGTGGCAGTTGGTCGGTTGACGGTTGACCTGACCGGACCCGATTGGTGACTCGACTCGACCTGACCGTAGACTGAACCAGTCAACTGGTCCGACAGTCAAATCGATCGGACCAATTGTTGGTTGGACTGCCGGGAGCCTTCTAGCTTGCTGGCGTGTGCATCACACACGCCACACACTCAGGCGGCATGTGTGGGTGTGTGGAATGTTCGATTAGAGGGTGGTTGGCGGCGTTTGGTTCGTATGGATGTTCTCTACACTGTGGTATAATTATTTTACATTTTTGAGTTTTTTAAAGGTATAAAAATGTGTAGGGAACCCTAAGTACGCATATTTTTCGGGTACAAATGCATTGTATATTCCTTTTTTAGCTTGTATTTTCTTGTGGTTTTGGAAATACAGTAGCTAGTCTACATGAAAATAGTATTGTATATGTTATGTAGAGCTTGGTTTGATGGTAGCATGTATATAGTTTAATATGCTTGCAATTTTCTAGTTCCAAGAAAATTCGAACAATGGTTGGAAATCCTTGATTTTTTCATTACATGTTGAATTATGGTCTTGATTATAGTTGCCGCATGATTTTTTCTTGTATGTTAGTTCACATCATGCTGTGCCTTTTGTGTTAATGGAAAATGTGGAAATTATATGAGGTTATGTAATTATTTTTTTTTAGTGGGAGTTCATAGGTTGATAGATTCGAAAGAGTTTTTACCTAGAACTTAAAATTTGTGCAAATTAAACTAATTAATGATAATCGAACAATCGTACATAAAAGCTGAAATAGCTAGTATAAACACTTAGAGGGGGGTGAATAGGTGTAAAGACGATTATTCACAAATTGCAGTAAAGATATTTTTCTTTTAAACTTAGTCTCTTAAACTAGAGACTTTGAATAAAGGTTTAGACTCAAGCAAATAGAGTGAAAATCAGAAAAGTATCACAGTAGATAAATTAAAGGAGTTCAAAGAAGAGAAAATGAACACAAAATTTATAGTGGTTTGGCTTAGATTAAGCCTACGTCCACTCTCCCATGCTAACAGCTTTCGGCTGGTTTTCACTAAGAATCGAAAAGAATTATAGCAATACTGACTACTCAGTAGAGAATTTCTTTTTCTCACTAAGTCACTCTTTAGTGTTTCTGTCTTTCGAATATAAGTTTGAGCACTATATGAGGAAGAACAAGTGATTTGAGAAGCTTCAGACTTTAGAATTCTAGCTTTCACACTCTCGAATGACTCAAAAATCTCCTTAAATATTTCTCCATGCCTTTGTGACAGTTGGCATTTTCCAGAGGAATTCTTCCGATCAACCCGTTGGACAGAATCAATCAAAGAGTTCTTGAGCCGATTGAAGATTGAGATGAAAGTCCAATGATCCTAGTCGCCCATACAATCAGGATCTAGGTTTCCATAAATAGATTCTTTCCAAATAAACTTGTCTTCCAAATTGATGTTACTGTTCTAGATTGTTTTCAACAATAATATCCAAAAAGGTAAGTAAGATTTCCATCTAGAAAGCCATATATATCTTGTTCGTACTGAATCCTTGAAGAAAGAATAATAATTCTGATTCTAATTATATCTTCGATCTTCACTTGAGTTCAGTCTGGATCTTTGTTAAAGTGGGGCATACTTCTGCTATAAGATAGACTTTTAAGGGAAATTCACATAAGTCTTGTATACCTCAGAATAAGAATAAGAATAGGAATAGAAAAGTTTTGTCAACTTCAAAATCTTCTAGGAGTTTTCTCAACAATCTCCCCCTTTTTGATGGTGACAAAAATTTCATGCATATTTAAACATTATATCCTGCAAAACAACTCTTTAGTAGCACATGACATTTTGTAAAAATGGATGATTATAGATCATAGAATCTGCATCCACAAAACATATTAGTCTCAATAGTTCTGCAATAAGAAGACATTGAATTCACACACTGCAAAAATTCAATCCACAAATTTAATCCTCAACTATAGAAGTTAACCATAGACCACAAGAGTTCAAACCAACACAACCAAAGTTCAAGCAAATAACAACAAATAACATGATTTTAAATATGCTTTCACCTTTGTGACATCCAGATTTTCAGTCATGTTTTCTATTGAATAAATTGGGCATTGCATTGACGTGCCTATAGGGCTGTTCTCGAGCTGATCACTCTTGAGATAACTAGACTATTTGGGGAAGTCATTAAGGAATTTTAAGACAATAGACTTGAGAATTCGACCAGGAATCGGCTGTTCGATCGTGTCTATCTTTAGAGGCCAGTATGGCACAAGTATAAATCGATTTGAGATCAGAGATAGGTCGGTTCGACAGAGATGTGTGGCTAATCGTGGGTGACACCACTAAATTGGAAAATTCTCGTTGACTGGCACTAGACTGATTTTTCTATCGTTTTGGTACCCTGTGTCCGTATTTGAGTTCTCGAGATTTTCACGACAACCGAGAGTCGCCAATGCATCGAGTGGGTTCATTGTGGCTCGAAGAAAATCGACCATGGGTCATTTACACTGAAAAATTTCTGAAAGTTACCAAATAGCCTAAGTCACGCTAAAAACACGCCAAGTGGAAATTTACCGTGAATTTGAGTCTGATTTCAGAAATTGAAGATTTTGTCAAGTCACAATAAATTCTAGGAGCGTCGACTTAGTCTCAGAAGATTTTTCTGAAACTCGAGACTTTTTGGGAAAAAGTCGTCCTAGAGCTATTTTTGTTCAAAAAATGCTGGGGATCGTTTTTGGTCGCGCAATTGGGATGCAAGTCGGATCAATTGATCAGGAAAAATGCCAATTTGATAATTGAGGTACCAATTGAATTCGTGAGGGCCAAATGAGATTGAGTTAAGGAGGAAATGGTGTCCAATTGGTGGGAAAAATGCTTGAAATTCGTATGCCCCCATTGCCCACACTTTTGGACCAATTCGGCCTTCTAGAATAGTGCCTTGGTGGCCTAAGGAGGGCCAAGGAAGACTTGCTTGCTGTGGATGAAGAGTGGGGGACAAGGGAGAAGAAAAACAAGGCAAAGTGGCCCCCAACCTCATATCTTCTCTCTCTCTCCCATAGTAGCTGGTGACCAGCTCCTTTCCTCCCTCCTATTTGCCGTTCGAAGACCACCAACTAGAGAGGAAGCCACCGGAGCAAGCTGCCGCACCACTGCTGAACCGGAGCCCCCGTCGGACCGCCGTTCTCGTGCGCAGCTGCCCACACGCGAGCCATCGCCTAGCCGTGCGTGCCTCCGCCTCCACGTGTCCAGTCCGTGCATCCAGGGTCACTGTCCAGCACTGTGAGCCGTTGCCGGAGCCCATTTGACCGCCATGAACCGTGCCTCCAAGCCACCGGAGTCTCCACTAGTCCACCGTAGTCCTCACCGCGCCAACCTAGCTTCATTTCTTCTGTTTTGCAGCAAAAATAGAAGGTAAAGCAGTGGGTTTCATAGCAGCTTCTAGGCCCGTTTTGGAGGTGTTTCGGGCCTCGAAACTTGGCCCGCTTTGGAGAGAAGTAACCCCGTCGCGTTCCCGTCAAATTGAACCGAGCAGTTAAATTAACAAGTGAGTTTAACTCACTAATCCTTGCTTAGTGTGCTAATGATGCTTAGGGGTTGATTAGATTTACTTAAGTGTGATTAGGGGATATATTAGATTAGAGTAATTAAATTAGTGATTTGCTGATGCATGTTAGGTGTTTAGATATAGCAATTAACGAGTAAATAGGCTATAGTATTTATTGAACGAACCTAGGAAATTTTCCGGGTCTGTTTCGGCATCCAATCAGGCATTACGGGCCTAAGTTGGATTTATTACTATTTAATAATTGATTTTCGTAATTAATTAATTAATTAATTAATTTCTGGAAATTAGACCGGGATGGTCGATGATCGAAATTTTATGCTGATTATCGTGGTGCAGTCTGTTTATTATTTGAGTGCTAATTTGTGTTGTATTGATTTAAATGTGATTTTAGGAATTTATTCCTAAATTAAGAAATTTTGGTAATTAAGTGAAAAATTACCGGGTGTCGGTCTATAGCGCCAAAAACCTATTTTGAGACTGCTAAAAATAGTGGGAGGATCAAAAGTGAAATTATGATATTTTGGCTCAGGCCGACCGTGTAGCCACACACGGTTATTTTTATCGAGTATGATAAAAATGATGAATTGGTTGTACGGTGGGAGTGGTATACTATCTTGGTCAGGGGGCCCTAATTTATCAGCTTTGAGCGAGCAAAGTATTATTAGTTTTGGGCAAGCATATATATATAGTATACCATATTATCAGCTTTGGGCGAGCAAAGTATTATTAGCTTTAAGTGAGCATATATAGTATACTATAGTGGCTAGGGGGCCCTAAATTATCAGCTTTGGTGAGCATATACATAGTATACTATATTATCAGCTTTGGGTGAACTATACTATCTATTTTCAACTTTAGGTGAGCAGTCCTGGACTAAGGTCGGACTTTATAGATAGTATTGAATATACTGACCAGGGGAAGATCGTGGTGACATGTTATCGACTGAGTCGATTGATCGATGGTTCGATCTATCTGATTGAATGAAGTGGTTGTCAAAAATTATGAATTGAACTGACTTGCAGGAAGGAACTGAGGCCAAGGTAAGTCCTTTGTCTCGTGTTATGCATAGGCAGCCTTTATGGCATATTGGCCTTCTAATCGAGTTTTAGTGGGGGTAAAACTTGCTGAGACGTAGTCTCACCCCATTGTGGGACAACATTTTAGGCCCCTAGATGGCAGCACCTCCACCTCCTCATCCTCCCATGCATTTTGGTATCCCCGAGGAGATCACCGAAGTAGGGTATCACTTTTCGATACACCCTCACTCGGAAGGACTAGAGGACGTTTTGGTAGAGTCTAAAGTCTGGGTTGACGTGGGTAAAGCCGATCTGATGCCTCATGAGTATTGGTCATGGTATCGTCACTACCATGATGGGTAAAGAGAGGGTCCCATCCCGGAAGGTGATGTACCGTTGTATGTTTTGGAGGTAGCGTTCGGGATGGGGATGGCAGATCCTAAGGATGGGTTGGTAGTGGATGCCAAGGACCCTAAGCTCGAGGGTGACTCCCATTCTCCGGTGTATTCAGCCAAGGGTGCTAACCTGGAGTGAAGAGGAAGGGGAAATTGTCGAGCATGAGGAAGAACCTGAGGAGGAGGGACCGGAGGAGGATCAGGAGTGGGAAGAGCCTGAGGAGGAACCCATGGAAGAGGAGCCTGAGGAAGAGGAACCCGAAGAGGACGACCCTGAAGAAGAACCAGAGGATGAGCCAGAGGATGAGCCAGAGGATGATCCAGAGGATGATCCGAAGTATGACCCGGATGATGATTGAGACCTCCCCCTGTTTTGCAAATCCCGGGTCTTAATCTGTTGGGTGCTAGATCAGACTATGTGAATAGTATTGTAATGTATGCTATTAAGGTTTGCTTTGTATAAAAGTATGGTTGTGGTTTTTCAGTTGTGAAAAATATGGCATTAGTTTTCTATCCATTGTTTTATTGTTTGTGGATTATTTAACTGCTTCCGTATGTGTAATAAAATGAATGGGTCGGCGATGCATCCTGAGACATCGCTATTTAATCAATCATGCAGGGATGGGCGCGAGTCCGAGGATCGGGGCGTGACATTCACTCTCCCCCTTTTTGTCATCAGCAAAAAGACAAAATCAAGCAGGAAAAGAGTGAATAAAAAGATGATTAGGGCTGTTTTGGAACGCGAACAAGTTGGAAATCCTCCAGTGATTGCACGGTCTCCTCAAGCTTTTGTAAGCACCAATGATATACATACTCCACTTTGGCTACAGTCTGCGAAGCTTGTTGATTCAACGTCTAAACCTTAGTATCAAGAGACTGTACCTTGCCTGTTAGAAATTCTGAGGTAGACCTTAAGGTAGTATGTAGCTTATGAATTTCAACCTCCATGGCATATTGCTGTGCTTTTAACTCCAAAAGAAGTTCTACTATCCTTGGATAGTTTGCGTCAGGTTCGGTTTGAGCACTAGCTTTAGCATAATCAATCTGTGGAGTATTTAGAAATGAAGGAACGTCAACTTGAACGTGTGCAATTTGTTTCTTACCCTGACGTGGAGTATCTTCTTCAATATCAACTTCAGGGAAATGGGATGCAAAAACATCTTTAGCATCTGCAGGAGATCTACTGATACCATCATTAGCGGTAGGTGCAGCTGGTAGAGTTTTCTCATGTTCTCCCCATGTGTTGGTGCCTTCAGGTTGAGATGAAACTTCCCCCTCTTGTAGCTTCTCCTTGCTAGCACGAGAACGCTCTCTCGCTTCGATTTCCTCTTCTTCTCGTGCAGCAATTTCCCTGTTGTTCTAAGTTTCTTCCAATTCTGGTATTGTACTAGCATCTCCTTCGGAGTCGTCATCATCATTCTCCTTCTCTCCAGATTCTTCGCTCTCTCATTCTTCTTCTTTTTCACCTTCTTCTTCTGTTGTCTTTTCAGAATCAGCAGAACCTTGAAGATTGTGCAAAGCAATGTCGGATATTGTTAGATCTTCATCTTCCTCCTCTTCATCCTGCAGAAGGATAGATTTTCTTTGAAGTCTTTTGGACAACATCCTTTTCCTTGCACTTCTTAGCAGCAATAGTTCCTTCTTTAATTCTGCTAGATGATTCATTCTTCAAAAGATCCAGGGCCTTAGCAAGATCTTTCAACCTCATCTTGGAAATCATCTTCATTCCTATATCCATAGGAGTGAGAGTCCTTGATTGAAGTTGAGAGGGTAATTGAATCTTAAAGTGTCTCGAATAATCTCGTTATCAAGGCGAGTAGGACGGTTGTCCTTTTACCTTCATCATAGTTCTGTACTTATGCAAAAAGATAGTGTGTGGGAGAGAAAAAGGAATTCCATTGCAAATTGCCCACATGATCTTCACTTCAAATCTCGAGACATCAGTCTTGGAGGTAGCCTTGGGTCTGATGCAATTGATCACAATCTTATGCAACATAATGTTTGAAGTTGGCATACGAGAATAAGTAATACTCCCACTCGGAAATCTGTCCTTCACGAGAAATCTAGTGGCTTGACTGATGGAAACATTTATGGGTAGAGAACCACTTCGTTCTACACCTAAAATGTTAGCTAGAATATCCACATCCACAATAAACACTCTATCACAAAAAATAAACTGAATATGAGTTTGATCCAGAAATGATAGATTCGAGTAAAAATATGCAGTTAATTCAAGATATGCTTCAGTTGTCTTTGCACAAAATTTTTCAAGTTGAAGATTGGCTAACCTTTCCCTCAAGTTAACCTTTATAGAATCTAGAAAGTCAAAGTATACTATGCGGGTTTATCACTCCTCTGTTCAACATTTGAGCATAAACTCTTTTATGCTCTTTTGAATGAAAAAGTTTCGTTCTTTCTCCAGGAACCTTAGCATCCACACCCATTCTTGGTTGGAAATTTGTAAAAATTCTCTCATCATCATCTTTATTCTCAGGCTGATTTTTTGACCCAAAACAAGGATCGGAAGGAAAATTCACAAATTCCTTCTCTGCTGCTCCTTTTGGTGCCAGTCTTAACCTTTCCATTGTTTTCAAAAATAGAGTTTCGTTTCCATACCCATTATCTTTCAGAAAGTCAGTGATAAAGTTCATTGAACTTCCACCTTGTTTGAAAAACGTATAATGCTTGAAAAGTACCTGAGGCCTCATTACTCTGATAGGAGTCGCTTCTTGTGTAACTTCCTTATCTGCAGAGTAAGGAGGAGAACTCCGCGGAGAATCTTCTCCAGTAAGATCAAAGTGAGTTGGTCCTTCAGGCATGTTGTGAGGACCACGACTTGCGATGCAAAAAAAAAGATTTCATTTGGAACGACATTGATGCAGATTTGGAAGACTTCGACAACATGTTCAAGTGGAAGAGAGAAAGAGGTTTTTGTAGAAAATTTTGCGAGAAAAATTGAGAGAGAGAGAGAACTCGAGAATTAGGGCTTGAAAATATTATACTCGAAGGAAATAATTCTTAGAGTTTAAAGAAATCGAAATGGGGTAAATGAATCGTCACAAAAGAAAAGGCCTTTTCAAAGAATAATTCAAAAAGAATAACTGCCAAGGAAATTTGAAATAAACTCCGAAAATTCAGCAATGAAATTGTAATTTCAAAAATAAAAAAAAGGTAATAGATGATTCAGTGATAATCATACTTGTTCAGTTTTTACATACTAAAAATAAAATACCTGGATTGGAGAGATTTCCATACTGAAATAACTTCATTAAGTTGAAATGCTGAGTCTGACTAATCGTAGACTTTAGTCGAGAGGAAGCAAAATGTTCAGCTTTCTATGAATTGATTCAAATAAGCTTTTCTCCAGTGGTTTTGTAAAGATGTCTGTCAGTTGATTCTTTGACTTAATAAATTGAATATTAACCTCGCTATTCTGAACATGATCTCTTATGAAATGATGACAAATCTCGATGTGCTTTGCTCTTGGGTGAAGAATTGGGTTTTTGGTAAGGTTGATAACACTTGTGTTGTCGCATCTAATTTATGTGCAGGATTCTTATATTCCAAAGTCTCTTAGTTGTTGTCTAATCCACAGAATTTGGGAACATCAACTTCCAAGAGCAACATATTATGCTTCTGCTGTAGATAGTGCCACCGTACTTTATTTCCTTGAGAACTATGATACTAGCATTTGCCCCAACAATTGACATGTGCCAGATGTACTCTTTCTGTCTACAACCGGCTAGATCAACATACGAATAACCATGTAAAGTAAAGTCTCATGCTTTTGGATACCATAGACCTAGCTTTGGAAAAGTCGTAACATATTGATGCGTTTAACGACACTTAGGTGTGATTCTTTTGGATCAGATTGAAATCTAGCACGAGATGTACACACTTTGAATAAAATGTCAGGTCTAGAGGCGGTGAGATAAAGTAGAGAACCAATCATGCTTCTGTATAGCTTTTGATCTACTTTCTTTCCTCCTTCGACCTTGTCGAGTTTTGAAGAGTTTGACATGGGAGTTTCCGTCCTCTTGCAATTTTCCAATCCAAATTTTTGATAAGATCATTGGCATATTTCTCCTGGTGAATTAATATTCCTTTATTTGATTGTCTGACTTGCAGTCCCAAAAAGAAAGTCAATTCACCCATCATGCTCATTTCAAATTCTTCCTACATAGATCTTGAGAATTTCTTGCAGAGATTTTCATTAGGAGAACCAAAGATTATATCATTTACATAAATCTGTACAAGTAGAAAATCTTTTTCTTCTCTTTTTATAAACAAGGTCGTATCAACTTTTCCTTTCTCAAATCCATTATTTTTTAAAAACTTATTTAACCTCTCATACTAAGCTCGAGGTGCCTGCTTCAGACTATATAATGCCTTTCTTTTAGCTTGTAGACAGAGTCCGATTTTCTGGGATCTTCAAATCCTAGTGGTTGTTCCACATAGACTTCTTCTTGTATGAATTCGTTGACGAAAAGCATTTTCGACATCCATCTGGAATAACTTGAAATTTTGAAAACAGACAAAAGTAAGTAATAATCTAATTGCTTCTAACCATGCTACTGGTGCATAAGTCTCATCGTAGTCTATCCATTCTTTCTGTGTGTATCCTTTAGCCATAAGCCTTGCTTTGTTTCTGATCACTTTACCCTTTTCATCAATCTTGTTTTTGAATACCCGCTTTGTTCCAATCATAGATTTGTCTTGGGTTTAGGAATCAGCTCCCATACATCATTAATGCTGAATTGTCTGAGTTTTTCTTGCATAGCTTCTATCCAGCTTTCGTCAGACAAAGCTTCTTCTACTCCTTTTGGTTTTATTTCTGAAATAAATGCTACTGCATCGGAATCTTCTTTTCCTTTAGATCTAGTGCGAATTCCTTCATCAATTTTGCCAATGATGAGTTCTTTGGGATGACTTGATTTGTGCTTCCAATTGCTACTTGATTTGACAACCTGTTGATCATCTGTTCCTTTTGAATCTTCTTGTTCTGCTTGTTGCCGTACTTCAGAAGATTGAATTTCACCGGGGGAATTAGACTTTATTAAGTCCGGGACTGGTTCAGACTCTTCAAGTTGAACTTGATCTGGTTGATTCTGCACATAATCCTGAAACCTGACGTTCATTGATTCTTTTACAGATTGAGTCTTCTTGTTAAAGACCCTGTAGGCTTTGCTTGACATAAAATAGTCAAGAAAAATTCCTTCATCCGATTTTTCTTCTAACTTTCTATATCAATCATTTGCATTCTTAAGATAAATCACTTACAGCCAAAAATGTGAAAGTAGTATATATTTGGCTTCTTCCCTTTATATACTTCATAGGGAGTCTTCTCTAGGATAGGCCTTAAAAACACCATGTTGATTATATAACAGAGAGTAGAAACTGCTTCTGCCTAAAATCGAGAAGATATATTGCTTTCTATCAATAGAGTTCTGGTCATCTCCTGTAAAGATCTATTTTTCCTTTCCATAACTACATTTTGCTCTAGAGTATATGGAGAAGAGAACATGGTGAAATCCAGATTCATCACAGAAGTTTACAAAATCTTGATTTTCAAACTCACCTCCATGATCCGTTCTTATGCTTGAAATAGCATAACCTTTCTCGTTCCGAACATTCTTGGCAAACTTTGAAAAATAAGAAAAAGTTTCAGACTTATTTGCCAAAAAGAATACCCAAGTCAAACGTGAATAATCATCCATAATTACTAGACAATATTTATTTCCACCAATATTTTGAGTTCTTGTTGGTCTAAAAAGATCCATATGGAGAAGCTGCAAAACACGACCGGTAGAAACCTGATTTACTAATTTAAAAGAACTTCTGACCTATTTTCCCAAGATACAAGGAGTGCATAAATCAGACTTCTTGTAAGCCAAATTAGGAAGCCCTCGAACCAACTTCTTTGATGAAATTTTAGCAATTTGCTTTATATTTACATGACCAAGCTTTCGATACCAAAGACTTACTTCATCTTGTTTTGAGATGAGACACTGAGAATTTTCTGGATTTACATCCAGAAGATATATATTGCCATGCCTTCGCCCAATAAAGGACCGAGAGAGATCTTGACTTATTCCAGAACAAATACCTTCTTGAAAGTTTATTTTGAAACCTGTATCACAAAGTTGACTTATACTCAGAAGATTGTAGTTTAAACCTTTCACCAAGGAAACATTATTGATAGTCAGACTTCCAAACTTCACGATTTCGCATCCTATAATCCTCCTTTTGCTGTTTCCACCAAAAGAAACATTTCCTCTTTTTAGTCTAACAAGCTTTACGAAGCAGCTTGAGTCTCCTATCATATGTCTAGAATATCCACTATCCAAATACCATTTGATTTTTCTTTTAATAGTGACTTGCAATCAGAAGAAAAACTAAAACTTTTTTTGGTACCTCGATTTTCTTGGGTCCAGGATAGTTAGTGTTGAAAATAGTCTTAGCCTAATCCTTCTTAATTAGTCTCCAAACTTTGGGACATTCATTCTCAAAATGCTCTGAGCTGTTACACTTAAAACATCTAAGAGCACTTCGGCCAACTGGCTTTACAAACACTTTTTGAAAATGATTTTTGTAAAATGCCTTTGCAGGTTTTTGTCTAAGTCTCTCTTTTACTTTAGAAAAATCAATTAACGAAATAGTTTCATTATTCATACCTAAGCCAGATTTATTAAAATAGGGTATTTGAGCTGTAAGAATTTTTTCCAACTTTTCTGATCCTTTGGAAAATCTTTTTGAAATATCTGAAATCTCTCATTTCAAACAACATTTTCTTTTGAAAGAGTATCAGATTTTTCTTTCAAATCATCAAAACTTCTTTTCAGATTTTCAAAATTTTCCTTTCAAGAAACACCCTGTTGCTTGAGCTTGGAATTCTCATTTTTTAGTTCGGAAATCCTTTTAAGAGAGGATTTAAGATTGAGGCAAAGTTCATCTATATACATAGAGACTTTAACGGGAATTTCTGAGCGACTAACCTCGATTTCTTTATTAGAATCTGAATCAGTATCTGTTTCTGATTCTGAGTTTGACTTTGAATGAGCCATCAGACATATGTTTGTAAATTTTTCTTCGCTTTCTTCACATTCGGTATCACACCAAATTTATGCTTTAAGAGCTTTCTTGTACTTTTTCAGACTTCCCTTTCTTCTTTTTCAATAAGGGACAATTTGGCCTGATATGTCCATTTTTCTTACACTTGAAGCATATTACATCCTTGCTAGTTTCAATGTCTTCCGTTGGTCTCTTTTGGGAATTCTGTATGCCTTGCTTCTTCCAATTTAGTCTTCTTCCCTTTCTCTTTAGTTTTTTGAATTTCTTTATCATAAGGGCCATCTCTTCATCGTCCATATCATCATCCGAATATGTATCATCAGAATTAACGTTAGACTTTAATGCAATTGATTTCTTACCTTTTGGATCTTCCTCATCATTGATCTGCTCCACTTCGTACGACTGAAGTGTGCCTATTAGTGCATTAACTGATAGAGGCATAATCCTTTGAGTTTCTCTGATTGAAGTCTTCACATGATTCTATTCCTTTGAAAGTCCATGCAGTAGCTTGTTGACTTTCATTGGTCCATAAATTGGTTGAACTTGATAAGCTAGGCCATTCATAATTTCTGTAAAGCAACTAAACATATCACATATAGATTCTCCAGGCTTCATTCTGAAAGACTCATACTGTCCAAGTAGAATATTTATTTTTGTCTCCTTTACACGGTTAGTCCCTTCATAAGTGATGTGTAGTCTATCCCATACTTCTTTTGCCGTTTCACAAGTGAAGATTCGGTTATATTCAGTGGGAGACAAAGCACAGTATAAGGAATAAATTACCTTTGCATCAAGAGCCTGTCTCTTGGTAATTTCAGCTTGTTTTGATTCATTAGCATCAATCACTTCTTTCCCTTTGTCTGAAGCTAATGTTGTTTTTGGATGGAATCCTTTTTCAACAACATCCCACTTCAGGGGATCTCTGGATCTAAGGAATGCCTTCATTTTTTTCTTCCACACATTATACTCCTTTCCATTGAAATAAGGAGGTTTGGTATTGCTTTGTCCTTCAACCAATCCTGGAGCCAAAATACTAGCCATAGAAGATCTTTAGCTTAGAAGTAAAAACACTTCAATAAAGTAAGCATACAAGCTTTGATACCAATTGAAATAGCTAGTATAAACACCTAGAAGGGGGTGAATAGGTGTAAAGACAATTATTCTCAAATTGCAGTAAAGATATTTTTCTTTTAAACTAAGTTTGTTAAACTAGAGACTTTGAATAAAGGTTCAAACTCAAGCAAATAGAGTGAAAATCAGAAAAGTATCACAATAGATAAATTAAAGGAATTCAAGGAAGAGAAAATGAACACAAGATTTATAGTGGTTCGACTTAGATTAAGCCTACGTCCACTCTCTCACGCTGACAGCCTTCTGGCTGGTTTTCATTAAGAATCGAAAGAGAATTATAGCAATACTGACTACTCAGTAGAGAATTTCTTTTTCTCACTAAGTCACTCTTTAGTGTTTCTCTCTTTCGAATACAAGTTTGAGCACTATATAAGGAAGAACAAGTGATTCAAGAAGCTTCAAACTTTACAATTCTAGCTTTCACACTCTCTGAATGACTCGAAAAACCTCCTTAAATACTCATCCATGCCTTTGTGACCGTTGGCACTTTCCAGAGGAATTCTTCCAATCAACTCGTTGGACAGAATCAATCAAGGAGATCTTGAGCCGATTGAAGATTGAGATGAAAGTCCAATGATCTTGGTCGCCCATATAATTAGGATCTAGGTTTCCATAAGTAGATTCTTTCCAAATAAACTTGTCTTTCAAATTGATGTTACCGTTCTTGATTGATTTCAACAGTAATATCTAAAAAGGTAAGTAAGATTTCCATTCAGAAAACCATATATATTTTGTTCGTACTGAATCCTTGAAGAAAGAATAATAATTCTGATTCTGATTATATCTTCGATCTTTACTTGAGTTCAGTCTGGATCTTCGTCAGAGTAGGGCAGACTTCTGCTGTAAGATAGACTTTTAAGAGAAATCCACAGAAGTCTTGTATACCTTAGAATAAGAACAAGAATAGAAATAGAAATGTTTTGTCAACTTCAAAATCTTCTAAGAGTTTTCTCAACAGAAGCTGATTGGGAACATAGTGAACTTTGTTTCTATGTTTATTGTTGAATTATTATTAATTTAGTTTGTCTTTGCTACAAATTAAGTATGTGTTTTACTCTGAAAAATGTGCTAGTATTGATTCTGTGTTTATTATGTCAATGTGTTATAGCAATTGATTATGGTTTCGGTATCCAAGACTATTGTGGCTGACCTCAATAAGGGTGAGAAGTTGAACGGTGACAATTATGATATTTGGCACCAAAAGGTTTACTATATCCTTGAGGAGCAAGAGGTCTTGGAAACCCTCAACCACACCATGGATGAACCTGAGCATGGAACTTCAGCTCAACATAGGAGAGATCTAGAAGCTTATCAAGCTTGGAAGAAGAAAAATAGCATTGCTTGCATCACGTTGCTGAGTTGTATGCAAGATGATCTCATGTGTGAGTTTGAAAGTTATAATAAAGCTCAAGCAATGTGGGTTTCCTTGAAAGATAAGTTTGAGGGTACATCTGCCACTAAGTTGAGGAGACTCACCATCAAATTTGACACTTACCAAAAGCACCCAAATGTAACAATGAGGCAGCATTTTCGGGAGATGTCAAACATGATTTGTGAGCTGAAGTTGGCAGGTCACTCCCTTACTAATGAACAGTAAATTCAAGTAGTTATAAGGTTTCTTCCTGACAATTGGGAGCATATGAAGATCAATATGATGCATAATGAGAATATTGTCACTTTTGATGATATAGCATGTCATTTAGAATTAAAGGATGAGCGCCTAGAGGCTGTGAGATCCTTTACTCATGTTTATGTTACTGAATCGAGTTCGCGCAAAGTTTCAGACTTCAAGCTCAAAAGGAATCATCAATTTAACTATAAAGAGAAGACTGATCAGACTGATAAGGGGCTAAGACCTTCCGACGCAAAAAGCGTGGTGGGAAGAAGGACAAGGCCAAGATGAAGTGCTACAATTGTGGCAAGATGGCTCATTTTGCTCGTGAATGCACTAAGTCGAAAGAGGAATCCTATTACTTCATTACTTTAAGTAATGCTTTTGTTTCTAGCACTATAATGCTTGTTGAATCTTATCCAATGTGGACTGTAGACTCAGGAGCAACAGACCACGTAGCTAGAGACCGAGAAGCATTTGTGGAGTATCGTCGGATACAGCTTAGAAGAAGATGTATATATGTTGGGAATAACTCAAGAGTTGAAGTGAAGGATATCAACACATGTAAATTAATTTTACGTGGTGGTTGAAGCCTATTTTTACATGATGTCTTCTATGCTCCAGATATTCGACGAAACTTGGTCTCTGTAGTTATTCTTCTTAGCCTAGGTTATGTATTGAATTTCCATAGTGATTGTGTTGACATTTTGTTTGGAACAGTTTGGTTCAGGTCATGTATTGAATGGTTTTATGGTGTTAGACATTAACTATGATCAATACAATGTTAATGTCGATGGTTGTTTTTTTTTTTTAATTGCATCTTCCAGTAATGTTGAGATTGATGCAAGTACTTGGCATGCTAGATTAGGTCACATTGGGTTGTAAATAATGTAAAGATTAGTTAGAGAAGGCCTTTTAGGGTCACTCACTAATGTTATAAACATTATCTAGCGGAAAAGTAACTAGAAAATCATTCGGTAAATGAACTAGAGTCAAATTTCCATTGCAACTCATACATTATGATATTTGTGGTCCTTTGAACGTGAGGGCGAGGCATAGAGCCTTATATTTCATCACTTTTATATATGACTTCACATGTTTCGGTTATGTCTTTCTAATCTCCCATAAGTTAGAAGCATTAGACTACTTTAGACGATATATAGCAATGGTAGAGAATCAGTTGAACAAAGCAATAAAGGCATTGAGAACTGATCACTGACGTGAGTATTTATCTGAGCAATTCAAGACTCTTTGTGATGAAAAGGGAATTATATGACAATTAACTATTCTTGGTACTCCACAACAAAATGGGGTAGCTAAGAGAAGAAATATAACCATATTGGAAATGGTTAGGTCTATGATGGTGCAAACAAATTTACCTATCTCCTATTGGGGAGATGCGTTATTGACTGTTGCCTATGTACTTAATTGAGTACCCTCAAAATTAGTCACTTCCACCCCTTATGAATTGTGGACTGGTAGGAAATTAGACTTAAGTAATCTACGTCCATGGGGATGTGCAACTTATGTTCATGATTCTTCCCATAAATATGGCAAATTAGGTCATAAAGGGAAGAAATGTATTTTTATAAGATATTCTGAAAACTCCAAAGGGTACATGTTCATAGGTGAACAAGCTAATGGAAATATGACCGAAATGGAGTCACGAGATGTCACGTTCTTAGAGAACGATTTTCCTAGTAGAGGCGAGATTGACAAGAACTTCCAATTTTATGAGATGGAAGATCTTAATAACACACCCACTATTGTTGTAGAGGGAAATGAAGATTTACTTCAACATATAAGACCAAGTGGGAATGTTGCATCACCTAGCGAACTGAATTCAAGAGAAATTCAGTTACGTAAAAGTAATCGTAAAAGTATTCATCGTCGTCGTTTTGAGATTGAAGGGGAAGCATTTATGATTACTCAGAAAGACGATACTGAGCCTACAACTGTTCAAGAGGCTCTCTCATCCTATGATAATGAAGAATGGAGAAAAGTTTTGGAAGATGAGATGGAGTCAATGAAGGCAAATTACGTCTGGGACTTGGTTGACCCAATCGCAAGGCTACTGGAAACAAATGGGTTTTTAAAATTAAGTTAAGGGCGGATGGATCCATTGAAAAGTATAAGGCTCGTCTTGTGGTGAAATGTTATACTCAACAAGAGGGTATAAACTATGAGAAAACCTTTTTACTAGTTGTAAGGTTTGCCTCAATATGCCTTTTCCTAGCCATCGTTGCACATTTGGACCTTGAATTACATGAAATGGATGTAAAGACGACATTTCTCAATGGAGAACTAGATGAGGAAATCTATATGAAGCAACCAATAGGTTTCGTAGCTAAAGGTTAAGAGCATAAAGTTTGCAAAATTCATCACTTAATATATGGTCTTAAGCAATCATCTAGACAGTGGTATCTTAGTTTTCATTGAGCCATAATAACTTTTGGATTCATGATGATCGAATAAGATCACTGTGTATATGTCCAGCGGTCCGAAGATAAATTTGTGAGGTGTTGGTTATTATCATAAAAGAATGGTTGTCCTCCAATTTTGAAATAAAGGACATGGGAGAGGCTACTTATATATTAGGAGTTAAGATCGAAAGAGATCGATCAAGGAAATTCCTTACTTTATCACAAGAGTCTTATACAATGAAGATTCTTGAACGTTTCAATATATAGCACTGTAATCCCATTGATACCCCTGTCATGCAAGGTGAGGGCCTAAGTACTAAGATGTGTCCTAAGACTCCAAAAGAAAATAAAGTAATGGAAATTGTTTCTTACGCTAGTGCGGTCGGAAGTTTGATGTATGCTATGATGTGTACTCGACCCGACATATGTTATGTCGTGGGATTGGTGAGCTGATATCAATCAAATTTTAGTCAAGCACACTGGAAAGCAGTGAAGAGGATCTTGAGATACTTAAAAGGTACCATGGAATATCGACTTTGTTACCAAGGGAATGATTTACGCATATTAGGCTATTCAGATGCTGATTGGGGTGGAGACCTAGATGAGCGTAAATTGACTTCTGAATATACATTCTTGCTCAATGGAGGTGCAATTTCTTGGGATAGCAAAAAATAGACATGCACAGCCTTGTTTATGATGGAGGCAAAATTTATTGCATGCTCTGCCACAGTGCAAGAAGCAATATGGCTGAAACATTCCTTGGAAAATTTAGCCATTGTCATTGAGGTTCCAAAATCGGTGATAGTTTATTGCGATAGTCAAGCAGCCACTGCCTATGTAAAAGATCCCAAATATCATGGAAGGACGAAGCACATTGACATAAAGAACAACTTCATCAAAGATATAATAGCACAGAAAGAAGCGATCCTACAATATATTTTCACTAATAGAATGGTTGCTGATCCATTTATGAAGGCTGTTCCTAGAGACGTATTCTTGACCCATATGATGTCACTAGGATTACGTAGAATGTGATATATATTATTGTAGAGGATCATTGGTTTATGTATATGTGAACATATGTATTGTACTTGTTTATTTATTAGTGACTTGATGTTTTATCAATAAATACAAATATATTATGAGACTAGCACAAACACACATATATTATTGAAAAGTATGTAAGCAGGCAATGATTGGCTCACTCACACAAGCAATCACCTTAAGTGCTATAGTTAGCACGTTAAGATGAGACATAATGTACAAATAAATGCTGAAGAGCAAGTTTAGTACATAAAATAATATGTTGCCTTGATTGGAGTCAAGATGAGGTCCACGATTTGTTTATAATAAGACCAAACATAATAGTCCCATAATCATGAATGCCTGAAAGATGTTGGATATGAGTACTTAATTGGGCGCTATAGAAAGCGAGTTGATATAGCACTTGAGCTAAACTTGAGTATATGAGAAGCATGTGACTATGTTTAGGCAAAGATCTGTTTAGTGGATATATTTAATAAATGACATACGCTCTTATAAAATGAGAAATCCATTATAGCATGTAATTCATATTACATGTGCATTGTACGACCAATAAGGGAAGGTGAGTGAAATTATCCCTATTTACTCATCGTGTGAGCCCTTAAGGTAATTTTATAATTTACCTCATTTTGTGCCCTATGTTACTTCTGACTATGTTCTTGAAGTGAAAGATCAATATTGCTACTTTAGCATGTTACCGGTGGTCATGAATATATATGGCTTTATGGGACGTGTCTAGGAAAGCAGTTGTTCTGAAATGGATAGAGACATGAGTGCGAATGAAGACTATTGTTGTTTTATATCTATCGCATATATTTATTGGTCGACCAATTATATCACCTTATGTGGTTTTGGATATAATTGTAAATATATAATGTTATGAGAATAGTCAAGTATAGCCTTTAAGGAATATGTATACTTGGATTGATGTAACAAAATATGTCTGGGGCACTGTGAGACATCAATTGTTCATTTCTTTTTAGGGTTGTAGCCATTATGTCATCCCTAACAGGTGCATAATTTGAGCTCCCAAGTGCAGGTGTACTCACTGGTCGCGTGACTTTCTTGCTAGTATGAATTGTTTCTAAAGTTGATGAATATTGAATGCCTTATATTCTTGATAAAGTGCTATTAAGCCCATCATGTTCGAGTGGGAGATGTTGCACTTTATTAGTACGTCCATGATAGAGTGCAATTAGAACGCACCGTTTCGTCTTGACATGTTATGATGGAAAGACACCATTTGAAAGGGTATGAGGGAGTTGTATAAAAAATCTTCTTAAGATAACCATTTGGACGTTTGGCAGAACGTACGTTTAGAAAGAGATTGTTCTCTTTTTCTTGTCCCCTTTCCATCAAAGAAAAAGAAGACGTTTTATTTCTCATTTACAAAAATAATTGGCATTTACGTTGTGGAAATTGGATCTTTTCCTCGTGACTGCATTCAGACCAACGTGAAGTAATATTATTCGTCATTCATCCGCAATTTAATGTTCGTTCCGGGATAAATTGTTCATTGCGAATCAGAAATATGTAAGTCGTCTTCCGCCTACTTTCTTCCAACAAATATAAAATCCTAAAATCAGTTCAAACAAAATCACTACTTTTCTTCTGGATTTCGGCAATTAAGGACTTGGCTTTCAAATTGCTGGAGATATTACATGTTAACAAATTTTAGGATTCAATTATGCAATTTACAAATTTTAAGATTAAATTGCATCTCAAATATCAATTATATCTTCGTTACGCTTAAAGGAAGAAGTGAAGTCTATCCTTATGCACACATTATCAACTTGTCCATATAAGAACGCTTACTCAATATATCTTATAATATCAACATCCACATCACATGTGCTGCTCATATAAAATGCGTCAATATTATGTCAGTATCATATACTAGATATTACCTGGTAGGAATGATGCCATGTAAGGCGTGTAAGGGTGTGTGTTCCTTTTTATGATTGTGTTTTATATTTCGGTTCATTTTTTCTGTGCTTTTCTCCAAACGGTGCCTCTCCTCCGGATTGATTCTTGACTAAGCCAAATCTTGACCAAGGGACAAGAAAGTATCCGGTGCTTTTTGTCATCGGTAGGTTAAATAATTGATAAGCCAATTGCTAAAGTCCGGACTCGAAGACTCGAGAATTAAAAGGGGGAGACTAGGTTTGGACTAAAAAAATGAGACGAGTTCACACAATTGATTGTATTAGTGATGTGATGAATTGTTATTCGGTATTGATCACGATCCACTTATTTCAATGTTAACTTGTAACCTAACACATTATACAGTATGCCCACTTATTGCAAAAACTTCAAATTTTAAAGTATTTAAAAAGTTAAAACGGTTGTATAAGGAATTTATAAGAACCAGCCTTTTTTCTTCCCTCAAGCTAACTATGTTGCTCAGTCATTCTTTGCTTGGAGACGTCACATGGGTATAAGATGCCACTGTATCCTCAGTCATCCATTGCTTGGAGACATCACATGGGTATAAGATGCCACTCAATCCTTTCAACAGCACAGTTGGAATATCGATGTCATTCCTCAAAATCCTCGCACCTCAGATGGACATTATAGTAAGGATCCGTTTGATAACATACCAAATAGTAACCAATTCTATACTTTTATTCCCTGGAAAAAGAAGAAGAAGATAGAAATCCATTTGGTAACTTTTTTGTTTTTAGAAACAAATTTGTTTTCAAGAATGGATTTGGAACATAATCGAAAAATAGAAAAAAAATTATTTTTTTTGTTCCCGGGAACAATTCTAGAATCAAGCTATTTTTTTTTTCTTCTCCTTTCTCTTCTTCTTCCTCCAGCTGATCGTCAGCCATGGTGAGGCTCGGCCTCCCTAGTTCTGGGCAATGTCGAGCCCTCGCCAGTAGGGGTGTGCAAAGGAACCAGGATCCGCTCGGACCGCCCGGAATCGGACCGGAACCGCCCGGAACCGGAACCGGTGGTTCTTGAGGGAACCGGTCCGGTTCCCGGTTCCAATTTATGGGAACCGGTGGGTACCGGTCCGGTTCCCGTTTCCATGGGCAGATCCATCCACCCGCCCATCCGGACCGGACTGATTAATTTTTAATATTGAAAAAATTAAAATTACTAATTAACAAACCCTCGATTCTGCCATTAGAGACACAACAAGAGATCTTTGCTTGTCGTGTTCGGCGAACAATCACTGCAAGAGCTTGTGGAGAAGATCGCAGGCTTATGATATGAAAGGGCTGAGTAGAGAGAGCTTGATGGACTGCTTGATGTTTGTCGACGGGTGCATGAGGTTGGAGAAGAAGAGGGGCAAACACGCAAAGATACCGCACTATGCAGCGCGTATGATGAGCAAGCAGATGGAGGCCACATGGATGTTTGCTGGCTCAAGGTCTTTCTCGGCGTTGCGGGGGGAGAGGGGTTTCCTCTCCCTCTTCGTGGCTATGAAATCCGCGGTCAAAATCGATCGGCCGTGGCTGCGCTTGTGTGGAATTTCGTTCCTTGGTTCGGTTTAGAGGGCAGAATCGAACGATCTGCCTCGACATCGCACGTCGACGATGTGGTTGTGTTGATTGGGACGGATTGGTTGATGGGGGAATGAGTCTATTTTTAGGAAAATGCTAGCTTTGAGACCGGTTCCCGGGTGAATCCATGCAACAAACGGGTGGATCCCAGTTCCAATTTTTCGGAACTGGTCCTTAGCGGGCGGTTCCCGGTTCTAGTTTGGGAACCGCCCGCTTGGACCATGCACACCCCTGCTTGCCAGATCTGGGTGAGAGGAGCCTTGCCCACCCACAACAAGGCTCGACCTCGTCCAATCGGCTCGAGACTCGGCCTCGCCCAGCTGCCATGAGGCTCAACCTCGCCTCGCCCTGGCTTGATGAGGTTTTGGCGAGGTCGCTCGGACCTTGTAGCCGGTGACCAACTGGAGGAAGAAGAGGAGAAGGAAAAAGAAAAAGGAGAAAAGAAAAAAAAAAGAGAAAATACAATAAAAGTGTTAAAAATTTAAAAGAAATCCTAAATCATAAAAAAATTTAAAGTACGTATCAAACGCATTTCTATTCCTAGAATAGAAATTTTAGACATTTACCAAATGCCTTCAAATGTTTAGAAACTCGTTCAGAAAACAGAATAAAAAAGAATAATTTCTGAGCAGAAATTATTTCCAGGAATATAATGGTTATCAAATGCATCCTAAGAGTACTGGCTAAAGAAAATATAGTCTTTCATTCCATATTTTCTTGACAATCCACTCACATGTCACTGTAGATTTTAGATGGCTATTCAAGTATTAGAACATAATAAAATCACTTAACATTGACAATCCTATATAGCATGGGGCCATCAAATGAATGGATCGAGTTAGCTTGAAAATAGTTTGACACAAAATGACCTATTTAATCCGTTTCGACCTATTTATATGTAATACAAATTTACACGAGCCAACTCGTACCCAACCATAGCTGCGTTAAACCATTTACTAAAATACTTTCAAATTTAATCCAACTCATGAAAATCCATATCCATCTAGCTAACCCACTTGAAGTTCTTCATGTGGATATGTTATTCAAGTAAAATCGCTATTTCGACTATAATATGCTAAAGAATTGGTTTTCAACATTGCATAAAATTTTCATTTTTTTTTTTTTTTGTATTGATTCAAAATGAAAACTAAGAGAAAGTACTTAGTAGTGAATTAATAAAATTACAGCAACAAATAACATGAAGAAATTGCAATTTCAATTAAATGGAATGAAAGATCTTGAAGAAGATGATTTATATTGACCATGGATTGCAATAACAAGAACTAAGATTACAATATTACATAAAAATAATAATATTGAATGCAACCAATGAAAGATATATTCCAGTAATTGACAAACCAAACTTACAAGATTAATAAAAATAAAAAACAATGGGAAAAAAGAGAAGCTGCCTTGATAATTTTAATAAGGGTGAAGTCGGCCTCATCTTGTAGGCCCATTAAGACTTCTCTGGACTTGAAATAGTCCGAGAAGTCAAGGCTGAAGAGAGTCACAAAGATGGCTAGGCTTTGGGTAAATTGTAAATCCATAAAACATTCATATTTTTTGGGGTTTTGCCGTTTTAAACCAATTTATATCCCATTTTCCTAGGCAAAATCAACTCATATAATGGCCCGCCCTTCATATATGGGTTAAGTTTGACAATCTGAAGTAGCTTAAACTAGACAACAAAGAGCAAGACGATGCTCTTATATCATTTTATCGTCCGGTTAATATTCAAGGCAGCTTCTCATCATCTTCGGTAAATGGCTAAGATCCCAATTCGATATACAATGCCTCAGGAGAAAGCAAGCCCTACTGCAATACACAATTTGCAGCAGGGGTGTCGACGGTTCAGTTTTCTTGAAAACTCGAACCGATAGGATGCGAATCCGACCCGAACCAAATCCAAACCTGGTTTGGTTTGGTTTTCCTATTTTTACCTTAATTATTGGAACTGAACTGAATAAATGGTGAGAAAGAAGAGAGATTTTAAGTTGTGCATTTAAGTTTTGTTGGGAAGTTTAGTTCGACTCGATTAACCGAACCAAACCGAAAACCGAACCAAACCGGAATAAAGAACGGTTACGTTTTGGTTATCTGAACCGGACTGAAAATGCATGAAATTTTTGTTCGATTCAGCTTGATTTCAGTTTCGGTTTCGGTTTGATTCTAACCCCCATAATTTGCAGGTTTATAAAAAATTCGTCATATCATTGTGTTAATTTTTTTCTCTTTCATGATAAATCCTTTTATGAATGTATGACTTCAACAGGAGGATATTCAAAAGTTCGGAACTTCAATTGATTTTGCAAGAGTCCCATTCTTAGCCAGTGCACATCAACCAATACAAGTTCTTTTGGATCTCACAATAGATGGAAATCCTCTTCGGTCTTCAACTTCGTGAAGGAGACATGCCTGCACCGACACAAACACAAATACAAAGTTCTTCAAGGAAAAGGACAATCATTTGAAAGACCACACAAAGGGACCACAACCAAAATGACGTGATCTCATTGGATTGATCTCGCATTTGTGGAGCCTATCAATAGATGAAACGACGGAACCAAACTTCCAGTTACTGCATTCCCATCAGAAAATTTTCCCTTGCCTTTCCTATCGATTCGCAAACACAAAAGGGTCGGTCCATTCTCTTTCTTGTGCATAACGTATTGCACTCTTCAGAATTTAACCTGTAACATCCTCAACTTTGAGCCCTTTATAGAGACAAGTTTGAACTCGGTTTCACTAGTTAAGCCCAATTGCTTTCGGCTTTATTCGATCATGGCTTAAGCACGAGCCTCAGGCCAAATAAGATAATTGATCGTGATTGGACTCGATTGACTCCCGCCCAAAGAGATGGCCTTCTAACTTGATATTTCTCATGGTACATTTAATATTCGTGGAAGGTAGCTTATTAATACATGATGATCAAGTAGGACACTTGGCCCCATAAGCTTATTAATGGTGGGGAATGATTCATAGCCTAGAAAGATGATGACAATGGATCTTGAAGATCAAGTAGCGCGTCACCCCTTCTCCTTTGGCTTGCCACTTAAGGTTCCATAGGTTTTGACCCTTCAGATTCTCGAAATCCCTAGACCATTGTCATTTTCCAATTTTACAGAGCTCTTTTTACTTTGAATTTGGAGAAACTTCCTTCATGAAAGTTGTTCTAAACATCTTGATCTAAAACATACTTAAATTTAATAGTTTTCTAAGGTGAAATGGTAGGGACGAAGGCTCAATCATTCACCGTCTGGAATATGTCCCGAGTAGTGAAAACGGTGACCATGTTGCCTTCTCGATTTTTTATAATATTTTCCCTTTCGAATTTGAACATTATTACTTCACAAAAGTTTTAAAGGATATCTATATCTACAACATATTAAAATTTCAAAGAGTTTTGTGAATATTTAGATTTAGAAATGAGTCTCTCTCTTTGACCGTTGAATCTGCTCGACGGACGAATTTTGGGTTGTGTCCAGTGAATTTATGATCTTTCCACAGCACGAATTTGGCTAAGTTTCCTGCATGAAAAATGTTTCTTAAGATCTTCTCGACAACATATTAAAATTTTATAATTTTTCGAGTCCGTTTGATAAGGTAATGACACTGATTTCAAAAGTTGCTTGAAACTGTTCTTTAACTTAGAATGGGAGGTTATATGCCAAACTTGGAGAGGAAGGGGCTGCACGCCCAACTTGAGGTGCAAGCCATCTAGATTCTTCTTGGATTGTGATAAAGATGCATTAAATGCTTTTGGATCATAGTGCATTAATGCTTAGCTGAGTCATAAGGCTTAGGTGTCCCTTGACTTTTCAAAGGTCATGATTTTGGTCCAAAATATCTTGGATATTCTAGAAAAGTGGCATACACATGGACCAATTGGAATGAGCTACACGAGCCATCATTATGGCCAAATATTCTAAAACCCCTCAAGTTGGCACTATCATCATTAGGCTTCATTAAATGCCCATTGAATGCGGGGTGTTGGTGGACCAATGGGAGAGTGAAAAGCGCACCATTGTTGATGATGCCTAGGAACTAGATTTGCCAAATAAGGCCTTTTAGTCTTCCAACTCAACACTTAGGCCACAATTATTGGACCCATAGACTTGCCACCAAAGGAATTTAGGCGAAACACTTGGAAACATTGGAGAGGACCACTTGGTTTGGTAATGATGGCTCAAAGGGCTATAAATATGAGGAGCTTTCTTCATTTTCCTCACTTTGCTCCCATTTTCTCCACCCTCCATCTCCTCGAACGCCCTCTACCTCACATCTCCCTCTAGGCCTTCAAAGTAAGCTGCCCTTCCTTTGTAGCTCGTGTCTTAGCTCAAGGTTCATTGAAGGTAAGTAGAATCTCTAACTCTTAGCTAGGACGATAGCCTACATCATCGAGTTTAGTGGTGTGCTCACCCGTGTAAACCGTGTGTATGTTGTTATGTTCTTTTGTGTGTTTGCTCATGTTTGCATGCTTGAGTGTGTTCACGCCCCGGGACGAGGTCAAGGTTCACTTGGCTAGGAATTGACATCAAGTCGTGATGGCCTAAGCATGCGACCCAAGCCATGAACCAAGAATTGTTCCCGGCATATTTTATAATATGATGTTGAGGATCATGGCACACTCACTTGAATGAGCATGCCCTCGGGCCTTGCATATGTTGGCTAAGATAAGAGATGAAAAACCTGCTTGTGTGATGCACTTGTGTGTGCACTTAAAGAGGAAAAAACGCCCGTCGTCACATAGTGTTGGTGGCGATGCCTTGTTCATTGAACGGGGTGCCTTGGTTGAGCTAGGATGCCTAGGTTTGAGCTCGGATGCCTCAGGTAAGCTAGTCTTGGGATGCCCTGGTTGAACCAGGATGCCTCGGTTGAGCCTGGATGGCTTGGTGAGCTAGCGCTAGGATGCCTCGGTTGAGTCGGGATGCCCTGATTGAGTCGGGATGCCTAACTTGAAGCTGGATGCCTCCGTTGAGCCGGGAGGACCTGGTTGAGCCAGGATGACGATAAATAAATTTGCATGAGTGCCGGTATATGCATAAGTATAATATGTTGATGTGTTCATTGACAAGCTGAAGGTAAGCATGCATTGAAGTATGCGGTGATGGACATCTGCATATAGTTGAGGATAGTAATAAGTTTGCTATTGATCCACCATTGTCATTGCATTGCAAGTGTTGCATCTACTAGATTTTGATGATGAGATGTCCTCCTAGTAGAGAATTAAGGGTTTTACTTACTGAGTTTCCTTAAAACTCACCCTCATCCTTTCAGTCTTATAGGCGTGGAAGTCTCGTGTCAATTTTGGGAGTTGCAATCTCACTAGAGGAGCTAAGGTTTACCTTGACCTTTTGAAGACGTGGTAGTTGTAAATATAACGGCCCATGATAGAAGGGCTTGTAAAAGTAGCTAACGTAATTGTGTGTTTGTAAATGGTTTTTTTGATTAGCTGCTTATTGTTGTCCAGGTGTTGTATGTACGCTTCCGCATGTACAAGATAAAAAGAAATGGGCACGGCGATGTGCTTGGGACGTCGTGAAAATAACCTTTGTTGCTCATGACCCTGAGGACGGAATTGGGGTCATGACTGCAGGGCTTATGGCCTAGTCTAGTATCCACCACAAGGGATCCATGGCCGGTCCACAACTGGTCTATGGGTGCTTCTCGATTGTTTTGTGGTTGCGTGGGAGCAATCGATTTGTGACCAACACACAATCGCACTGGATTGACTCATGGTCATCCAAGGTCGATACATGACCTAACGGAATCACCTGCAACTGGAACATGATCGCTCTAGATGGATCCATGATTATCCATCCATCTGTAGTGGTATGTGACCATCCAACAACTAACTCTTATGGTCGAGTAGCCGTCCATGGCCAAATGGCTCGAGTCCACTTGCATGGTTAGTATTGATCAATCCATGGCCAATCCTTTGCCTCCCTTCTAGTTAGGCCGATCAGTCCATGACCGACTTTTGAAATGATCCATGACTGATCCTTACCATTGGCACACCAGACTCAGCCATTTTTCATAGGGTCAAAAATCGGAATGTTACAAATATGCATGCACTTAAAGAGGAAAAAAATGCCTGTCGCCACACAATGTTGGCGATGATGCCTTGTTCATTGAACGAGATGCTCTGGTTGGGCCAGGATGCCTGGGTTGAGCTTGGATGCCTTGGGTAAGCCAGCCTTGAGATGCTTTGGTTGAGTCAGGATGCGCTAGTTGAGCCGGATGGTTAGCATGAAGATGGATGTCTCGATTGAGCCAGGAGGGATTGGTTGAGCCAGGATGGCGGTAAATGAATTTGCATGAATGCCGATGATGCATAATTGTGATTTATTCACATGCTAGTTGTTAGGCTGATGGTTGCTCGATATGATGGCATATGGATGAAGCATGACTTATAATTTGCTATTGATCTGCCATCGACATTGTTTGTGATTGTGGTACATACTTGTTCTTGATTATGAGAGGCTTTCTTGGTAGAAAATTAGGAGTATTACTTACTGAGTTCCCAAGACTTACTCCTTATGTTTTTCAGGTCCATAAGTATGGCTAACCCACCTCTTGAACGTTTTGGTCTGTTTGTAAATATGGAAGTGTCGATCATTGACATAGTGGACTTAGAAGAGGAGACCACCTATACATATCGTAAATACACTACCACCATATGGGTCGATGAAGGGATGGATGACTTGGTCCCTCATCATTACATAGCCTGGTATGTCTAGTTCAATAGAGACTTCGTCGGCCCACTACGTGGGTTCAACGGTCCAGCTGACTCGAACAATGGAGCATCGAGGGGCCAAAGAACTAGATCTTAATATTGGCTAGTAGCAGAAGGTTCCCAAATTTTGGAAGATACCGCCCATAGCGAAGCTAGGGATACCTCGGTCTTTTGATATCATGTAAAAGCAATGTAGCCAGAGACAAAATATGTATTGTATCCCTATAATACATGTATGAAAGGAGTGTGTTTGTATGAAATTATCCATGTCTTTCAATTGTTATTTGTCCGAGAAATATTTAAGTACACGTTTTTGCATGTGCATAACAATAAATAAAAGAATCGGACATCGACAAGCCCGAGATGTCATGAAAATAACCCTTGTAGTTCAAGACCCTAGAGAGCGTAGTCCAAGAAGTATTTCTCATAAAAAGCCTCACCGAAGGCATCTCACCTGGGGACCGTGCATTTGGGAAACACCATTCTTTTGGTGGCTTTCCACCATGTGCTCGCATTACCATATAATTGGTACATGGCTAGCGACAACTTATCCTCTCGAACCCAAAAGATTGTAATCTCAGGATCGCCTGCCCCAATAAACTTTGGCGGCTTCAGCTTTAGGAACGACTCCACGAATTTATGCATAGGTCGATAAACATTTACATTTCCAGCCACTAAGACTTCAGTAGGTGTGGGCAGCAGCAATAACAACATTGGCAACAGTAGTAGCGACGACGACGATAATAGTAGCTTGGTTATGAGCTTGCTATCCAATCATGTTCCCCAACGTCTCCATTGCTTGGAAGATCCTATCCACCCTAAGATCACCTAGTGCCCTTCCTCTAGTGCCAGCTTGCGTCAGTGCTCTCCCTCTAGCACTTGTCTGGCTTAGTGCCCTTCCTCTGGCACCGGTTCAAGTCGATGCTCTTCTTCTGGCACCAATTAAGGCTGACACTACCCTTCTCTATAGGGTGCTCTGGTCAAAATCACTCATCTCATAGGGTTCTTATAGAAACCTACTTTCCAATTCCAAAAAGAATTAGAAATTTAAGCAATCTGTGCAAAGCAAAGAATTCATCACAAGCACAAGCATAAGGAAATGTTTCTCCTAGCTAACTATCCCAAAACATGTCGCACCTTATCACTCCAGACCTTGACTAGGCTTTGATACCACTTAAACGAAGATGTCACGCCTTAAACCCTCGAGCATGTGAACATCCCTCAACGGTCGATTAATTGCACATTCCAAGACACCTCGACAACTCATTCTCTTTTATCTTTCGATTAAATACAAGCGGAAGCATTTAATATATCAAACAACACCCAATCAAACATAAACATAAGGATAGTAAAAACATCACAACAAGTGTTTCCAAAAGCATAACTTTTATTTATCAATTCGTTAACCCCATTAAGTTTAATAGTTACAAGCATTTTTCAAAAATGGTGACTTCCTAAATGACCCCCACACAAAAAGGGTTGGAAGGGTCAAGGTTAACCTAACTCCTCTATCACAAAGGCTGTCCAAAAAGGCGATTCTTACACCTGCATTAATTCACTACGGTAGACCATCGATCCTTGGGAAAGAACTGAGGAGATCCCCATTGAACTTAACAAACCAGGACACAAACCAGTGGGGAAACAGATGATCTACTCCCTCCTAAGCCCAAAAAGTGGTGGTGCGCTTTAGAAAGGTTGCCTTGGCCCTTGACATAGCATACTAGCTCACAGCCCGCTCAAAGGACATAGGGACCCCAAAACAGTCAATGTGCATATCCATAACTATATGCCTGAAAATATTTAACAACAACGGGGTGAGATAAAATCTCAGCGAGCCAATGTTCTAAACCTCGATTAGGACGTGAATTCGTCCTAGAGGAAATCTATATATATATAATATATATATATATATATATATATATATATATATATATAATCTTATCTCGCCTTGACACACCCTTGCATATAATAGTTCACATTTACAAATGCATTAATCATAACAAATAATCGGAACACAATTCATAATATTCTTGTACATTGTAATCATATGTGTTTAAATTATTACGACTCATTGGGTCATGACCAACACAAGAGTTGGTAGTCTTCCAGCATAACCGGGTATCGTTCCGCCCCATCGAGCACAGTATCATCTAGAATCCCTGCCATAAATAGCAGTGCTTAAGGAGTATCGGTCCGACCTTAACCGCAACTCGGCATCTGGACTCCCGCCAAGTATTCGATAAACATCGGGCATAGTCCCCAAACTCGTATTGGGTGACAAGTTCAATCACGTGACCACTTGAGTACGCCAACACTTATGCCAATTTTATTTACCATTAATTAGCCCAATGCAACAGAGTTCGTGCTCAAACAACAAATCATGGCAACTTTTTCACTTAAAATTACGGTAAAATAATCACACGTGGTCACATACTTAAAACCAACTCACCAAATTTTGCACACTTTCATTTTAAAAATTCCATTGCCCCATTTAATGCGTAAACACGACACCTTAAAATTTGCTATTTTCATGCCAATAAAACATTCTTTAAAAGTAGTATTTAAGGATCACAAATTGAACAATCAATATCGTGACATACCAAGCTCAAACAATGTGAATTATGCATAAATTCATCAAATAAATCAGGTATAAAATTCTACTTATTGACTAATCTGTCATTAATATGCACTAATCGTCATTAATTAGGGTTAGTCAAGATTAATTAAGCTAATTGCGATTAATGAAGACTAACAGCAGTTAATTAAGACTAACTATCATTAATTAATCTAAACGCAATTAATTAAGATTAATTGCAATTAATTGAACTAATTGCACTTAACCTCAATTTAAACTACCCTTAACCATAGTTAACAATAAACTATCATTATCTATCACTAACCACAATGATCTCTAAACTAAACCTACCCTTAAACGTAATTAACTCCATAATCAAGGATTAGGAGTTAACTCACGGTTTTTCAGTAGCGGAGAGCTCAGGACATTGAGAACGCTGGAGAGCTCACGGCATTGAGAACATAGGTCTCACAGCTCGAACAACGGCATTACAGCGTGGCTCGGTGAGCTTGAAGCTCATGGCCACCTTGGGTTGGCTTGGAGGCAGTGGTGACACGCCCCGATCCTCGAGCGCATGCACAACCCTCTACGGTCGATACAAATGCGACGTTCCCAGGACAAGTTGCCGACCCTTTCATTTATAATACGCATGCGGAAGCGAAACAAATACCCCTGACATTAAACAGCATGGGATAGGAAAGCAGGGCATATTTCACAAAAGCCAACTTATATAAACAACGGGGTTTAGGTACAAAATGAGTCTAGTCAAAAGTCTACAAAAGATCGACTCTCAAAAGGAAAATGTCTTACATCCTACTCGTCATACATAAACGCCGATCCTTCAGACTTCACCTCCACACACTCGGGGCTTCAGTCCTCCACCTAAGGACCTGAAAATTGAGCCCACGACAGGGTGAGACAATGTCTCAGCAAGTTCACCACCTAAACCCCTATTAGGAAGGAAATATACCTCAGGGCGCTCTAGCCCCACAATCACATAATTAGAACAGAGGACTTACCTCGACTCAGTTCCTTCCTGCACGTCAGCATAGTTCATATCACAAATGCATATAATTAATGCACATAACAATTGAAATGCCTCATCAACTCAATCAATCACAGGGGTCCCGATTATAAGGCCAAATCGTTATGACACGTCCCATACCATGCTACACAGTTTTGTCTCATAATCAGGCGTATCAAACTCAAACAATCATGCGTTCCAATTGTTAATTAAGCCCCTCAAGGGCACGACCTACTCATCAATTCGGTGTCTTCGGCTCGGCCCAGCTTTGTCTAATTGTTAATTAAGCCCCTCAAGGGCATGACCTTTCCAATTGTTCATTAAGCCCTTCAAGGGCACAACTTACTCGTCAGTTCGGTGTCTTTTGGCTCAGCCAGGCTTCGTCTCACCACCATTGAGCATGGTGACGTCTCTTAATAGACGGCTTTCCCGAAGGAGCATAGGTCCAGAATCTACTGCGACCCGAGTCCCACTCAGTGGGTATCCTATATAGGGTAATGTCTGGCTTAAAAGCTTGAGACAGTTTCTCTTTAATCAACACACGACCAATCAATCTTAGCCCAGGACACCGTGCATTGCACTCAAATGCCTCCTTTAAAATGGTGATCCTGGCCTATTTTCTTCATATTAAAAACATTCGAAAAATGGTCGTGTGTGAGTACACGGTCAATTTGAATAAGAAAAACTGATACATTTCCTTTTTTAAACCCCACTATTAGATATAGTACTTAAAATCCATTTTCGGTGTCAAAACCTGACACTTGAGATTTTCTGAATAAATTTCATATTTTCACAATCATCACTCAATTTGCACAATCCAACGAGAAAATATTAGCTGTAGCTCTGACTCCAGCGTGGCTTCCTCCGAGTCCATTCACCGGGCGACACGTGTCGCCCGGCTGCCACGCTTGAATCATACTCCCTTTAAAAGAATGGGGAAAGTCGGTTCTCTCTCATTTGGTTGACAGAATGATAAATGCGCCACTCCCGCTTAAAGAAGCCTCTCTCCTCTTTTCAATTTTCAAGGGCTATTTCTCTCTCTTCTCACGCTCTTTCCTTCTCCTTCCTTCGTCTTCCTCCTCAACGGCGACGACCCAAGCGAGAAGCTCGCTCAGAACTAGTAGCAACGGACCCCGCCATCAAGGAACGCGATGGCGACCCTAAGCGAAAGCAAGAGGTGCGATTCGACCTAGCGGAGATCTCCCTCCGAAGACTGCGACTACTTCTCCTTCCTCCGTCTTCCTCCCTCATCGACAACGACCTAGGTGAGAAGCTCGCTCAGAACCAGCAGCAACGGACCCCGACCATCAAGGAACGCGATGGCGACCCTGAGCGGAAGCACGAGGTGGGATTCAACCTGGCGGAGATCTCCCTCCGGGGACATCGACCCCGTCTTCCTGCTCGCTGATCATTTATGTTCCGCGAGGGGTTTATAGATTGTTGTCTTCCTTTTCGATTTTGGTTGCAGCTGATTCTCTCTCTGCGCGTCTCCGGGTGGGCCACACTCTCCACCACCTTTGCCCATAAATTGCAACACTTCACTTACAAGTCTCGCATTTACGCATCCCCTGTTCCTCCCTTCCCTCCCGCCTCCCTCCATACTTTCATAACTTCCTCCCCTCCTTTCCTACAAGCTACTTTCAATCCGAATAAGCTTGGAATATGCAGAGATTTTTACATGTCTGTTTTCCATCGATGAAGACTTCCATGGCTTGACAAGTTTTTTTCTTCTTTCTTTTTTTGAAATATTTTTCCCTTTTGCCCTTTACTTGGGGGTTTGAATAGGCACAATAAGTGAAATAAATTATGATTATTATTATTATTATTATTATTATTATTATTATTATTATGATATCATCATCATCATCTTCTTCCTAAACTTGTAACCTCCTTATTGGATATCTATAGTATTTACCATTGAAGGTAAGCATGTATAACATGGATTATTTAAAATCCATAGTTTGTACTATGAGGTTATCCTACAAATACTCTACCGGTGATTAATATAGACCAATGTATTGATGCACATAGATAAGATCACAAGAAGCTTCATTTCTTCTTAACATCATCCAGGCCTACAAAATTTATCAACCTGGACTCTTTCCATGTCCATTGCCTATATATACAACATATTTATAACAAAAGTAAGGCGCAACAAAAGCCAGGGATAAGAGGGTGAGGGTGTCTACTTCATGAGTTCCCACACAAGCCCACGTTCAAAAGAAAACAAAAGATAGACAGCTTCTACATGATCAAAGGCGTCTAGGTGCCATCCGTCTCAGCTCCTACTCCATCATTGCTAAAAGGGATAGGGCCAAACATCGCTCCATCATGCTTGACAAAGCATGCAACAAACTTCATAGGGATCATCTCAGCTTTGCCATCATCCATCCACATCGTGGCCTCATATTTGGAGAAGGTCAGCTCAACATCAGCGTCATACACATCAGTGAAAGTAACCTCAATGTTCGATATCATCTAAAAAAAGTAAGGTATGAGCAAAACTATGCCCAGTAAAGAATGATAGAACTCTAACTTAAACAATCCACAACCATCAATATTACAAGGGAATCACATTCCTAGCAATTTAGGATACAATAATAGAGTTTTCACAAGCATAGACAATTGAATATTAATACATCACATAAGTAATCACCTTATATGCATCCATTTCTATGCTTGCCAGTCAGAAACTCAATTTCACATCAGGATACAATGCAATAATATTAGATGAACTCACTCGCCAAGTAGAATTATATTTAGTGTGCATATGATCCACCCTCGAATCAGTCATAACCGGAACTCTACCGGCCTGATCGAGTGACTTCCGGAAAGTACGTTATCCGGACTTCCACAACATCTCTAATTGTGGGCATCTCACTCCGAGGCATCTTAGTATCACACAACTGAGGTTCCTCCCAAGACCACTCAGCATGGGGCATCTCACTCCGAGGCATCTCAATATCACACAACTGAGGCATCCTTGATCACACACAAGGGCATCTCACTCCGAGGCATCTCAGTATCTCTTTACCGAGGCATCCAAGACCACTCAGCAAGGGCATCCCAAACTTCCGGGGGCATCACCAATATCTCTGTACCGATGGGTTCATTCACTCTCTTAAGCACACGTTTCACACCACCACACCTTTAATTAATGCATTTATCGTATGCAAAAGAAAAGACTCCAAAGTATCTAACTATATATCTAATTCTCATGATCCTAGCACACGTGCGTGTCCAAATTATAAGATAAAATCCATTACAACATGTCCCATACCATGCTGAACGAATGTTTATCCCATAATCAAGCACTATGCACCGCACACATTGCACTCACATGATACCATATGCACTTATATCTCAAATGGTGTATGAGACTTATGACTAATATCTACTATGAGCTTGTTAGACTCTATGTATATCTCACGAGTCGAATATATATATATAACACAGTATATATTATATGTTCTCGGGTTAGGACAGTTTACTGGTTAAATGCACATTTTCTGTTTTGGACATAGAAGGTACATCGATTCTTGTCAAAACATTACCAAATTTTAATATGTTATATTAGAGACATAGATCGACATCTTCCATGAAGAAACTTAAGTTCGAATCTTACTGTATTGAGAGAAACAATTGCTATAATCTTTACTAATACCCTGTACCGACGTCCAGATTTTATATCCACTAAGAAAATTGTTTTACTAATTAATTCTTGTTCATTTAATCTCAAATATTGACACGTTATTCCTTAAGATGTGTTCTACAATTTTCATTAAGAATTCGAGGTCCAATTCTAACTAGGTAATTACAGAAAATTCGTATAATCAGTAGGTCATACCGTTTCTCATGAAAACAGTTCACTGATTTTTACTAAATTCCCTTTTATCACTATGATTTTATATTCATATGGTTATAGCTACTTATATAACTCGATATTATAGATGTTCCACCATATAGAAAATAATTCCTTTCCTATTTCCAGTAATCATACATAAGAAAAATAACCACAAACAAAAAGATTCCATAACCGTTTTTACCTAGAAACGAACATGTGCACGACTTCATTTACTTTTATCCTGACTAACCTATTTAACCTTTCACAAACTCTTTTGACAATACTTTAATACCTAATCACAGCAACTTAAAATAACTTCGGCATGTCTATCTTAACAAATAATCAATCCACAACTCGGCTTGATGTATTGTTGCATCCATGAGATCACTCACCATAATTTATACCAAATCTATTCACTCGGTAACCACCTCATCACTTCACTTAACAAAACAAAACACTCATACTTGAATTTCGAAACATGCAAGGTTCAAAAATGACATGCAATGACTTCCATCTTTAATCTAACACTTACTCAGCTCAGATTAACCATAAAACAACAACTACAAGTCATATCCTTCATAGCTTGGTTAGATCTGCAAGCTTTCTCGATGAAATGGTGGATAAACTTCAACTTAGAGTTATATCTTTCCTTACATTTCTTCAGCTATCAATACAACACAAGGACACTTCAAGATCAGCACCAAAATTTCTCATGCAAAGGAAGAAGCTTGCTGTTTTGCTTCTGGTTTCCTCACCGCTCGACCGAGAGAAAGACACGAAAGAGATGAAGGTGGGTTTCTAGGTTTTGAAGAGAGAGAGAGAGATTTTCGAAAATTTAAGAAGGAAACATGCCTACTAACTAATCTCTAGGCTAGGCAAATGATGAGATTTGCTAATGATTATTTCTCTTTGCTTGTTTTGGTTGTGAAGACATTGAATCCGTGGGTGGTGAAGAGAAAAACGGAGGGGAAGGAAGGTGTCGTGGCCTCCAATTGAGGGATTCTTTGCCATTTGTCATTTGATTTTAATTAGGTTTTTAATTCATGTCATTAGTTGCAACATTAGTTTCTAATGTTCTTCAATTAATTCCTTTCGTTTCTACTTGATTTCAATTACACAAAATCGTAACATACATAACTTATCAACTAGTTAATATTAATTTAAAAAGAATCTATCACAAAATGCTAAAGTCAGAAATTTATATTAGCATTACAATCATTAATCAAATTATCTTATTTATAATCCATAAATCTTAACAAATAAAATCACTCAGGCCTCATTATTTATCTCTGGCCCAATGGGCTTAATCTATAACAATCCGGCCCACTAAACTAAATTTACGAACCTAATAATCCCGAACCTTGGCCCACTCAAACCAAGCCCATAATCTCTCACTCGAGTCTAATTCGAAATAGTCATACGACCCGCTTGCTCCTCAAGCCCATTCGATCCTCACGGTCCATCGGGTTCACTTCTTGGCCCGATTTAAAATAATCCGAACTCCTAACGATTCAATTACACTAATGAATGCCGGTGGAATTTGGGATGTCACAATGTACGAGTCCTTAATTTACTCTTTACCCTTCTCTCTCTCTCTCTTGGTCGGAGCGAGCTTGAGACGCATAACAATGGAAGCTGCCGACAAGGCCACGGAGAAAGCAATGGCCGATTCCCTCGCACGTGAAGTGAACCCCATCTTTCTCTTTGTTTTTCTTTCTTTTTTCTAGTTGAACAAACGTGCGAAGCTCTCTGCAAAATCAGTTGTCATCACTGAATTTTGAAATAGGCCTGCTGTGCATGTAAATGAATTGCTTAAATCCATCGACCCATTTGTGATCATTCAGTGAATCAGGCTTTGGCTGGCGTTAGAGATTATAACTCTCTCATTGCTTCCTTGTTTCTGCATAATTTTAAGATCAAGGTTTTGTGGGTGAACGGTTCTTGCTTTGTTCCAGAGAATACTTGCCTTGATACCAGAAGTTGCAGCTTATTATGATATCAAAGATTCTTGGAGTGTGTTTTGCTATAATGATTTACAATATACTTTTATTTGGCCAGAAAATATCGATTTGATTATTGTATCTAGGTAGACTAAAGCTGCTTTTCTTAGATTGATGTGTGAACTCCGAGCAATAGGAAAATACCGACTAGCATGGTTCGAACAAATGATGGTGTTGCCCACAGCGATGTTCTTTGCTTGTGCATAATGGTGCCTTCATTCTTTTAGGTCGATAATGCCATGAGAGTAACTAAACAAGCCCCGCAAGCTCATCACTGGAGACGACTAAATGGCAAATAGTGCCATAATAGATGAAACAAAAACAAAACATATTGAAAGGGCAACTATATATGCCAAATTCTAAAAGGTTGGTAAGTTAGACGAACAATGTTGGTAAATTATAAGAGAAGTTTGTAAGTTCGAAGCGAGCAAATGAACATCAACCTAGAAAAGTTTTTAGAAAAGTTAAGTTGGTAAGTTAGACAAACGATGTTGGTAAATTATAAACGGGTTCAACAAGTGACAAAAGTTTTTTAAAAATATACCAACACGGAAGAGCATTCTATACTTTGTGTACCATAAAGCTAGAAATCTGCAAAAAGTAAACAAATAGCAACAACAAATTGCAACATTATTATTGATGATTGTTTCAGAAAACAGCACATTTCTTCGAACTTAGGGACTTAGCTACACGCTTTCACTTCCAGATCCAAAGGACTTAACAATTCCTAGTTTTATTTTTTCATTGAGATCCCATGATCGATTTCAGACCTCAGTTACAGACGAGAAAAGAAGAATGCTGAGAGTGGAACAGTGCTCCATGAAACAGAAGGAAGTCTAGGTTGACGATTTCCCGTCTCTCAGGGGCTTGTCTGCATACCTCCACGAGTAACGAGAGAACCCTTCATGAATGCTGCCACCGACGACCTCCTCGATCGGCATAGCATCCGCTATCTCTCTCACATCATCCTCTACAAGATAGGGTTCACTTCACGCGAGATGGAATCGGCTTCTACTTTCTCCGCGGCTTTGTCGGCAGCTTCCATTATTATGCGTCCCAAGCTCACTCCGACCAACAGAGAGAGAGAGAGAGAGAGAGAGAGAGAGAGAGAGAGAGAGAGAGAGAGAGAGAGAGAAGGATAAAGCAGGAAAGGAGGGGAGGAAGTTATGAAAGTATGGAGGGAGGCGGGAGGGAAGGGAGGAACATGGGACGCGTAAATGCGAGACTTGTAAGTGAAGTATTGCAATTTATGAGCAAAGGGGTGGAGAGTGTGGCCTACCCAGAGACGCGCAGAGAGAGAATCAGCTACAACCAAAATTGAAAAGGAAGACAATAATCTATAAACCCCTCGCAAAACATAACAGATCAGCGGGCAGGAAGACAGGGTCACTATCCCTGTTCCAGAGACAGATGATTGAGAGAACCGAGACAGAGAAGGAATAAAACAGAGAAATGAAGAGAGAGAAGCAATGAGGAAAGAAGAAGAAGGAAGAACGTAAAAAGAAGAGGGAAGAAGAGAACAAGCAGAAGGAGAGGGTCATGATGATTCTCATGGTGAGGAAGAAGGACAAGATCATCGTGCTATTGCAGAGGAAGAGCAAGAAGAGTATTTTTCTCCGCCTGAAGTTACTGAAATAGGGGGAGCTGTGGATAAAAAAGGTACTCCTTTCCATGCTTTTACCAGTGATGATATTAGTCATTCTCCTGCTGATCCAGAAGATGTATATGCCTTTCAATTTCCTGAAGATGGTAATGAGGCTTTCTCTCCAAGTCTGAATGTTCATGTTGAAATTCCATCATCCGGAAACACTCCACAATCTGATCATGCTGAAGCAAGCACTCAAACTGACAATTCAGCAAATTTTAGAAGACTGCTTGAACTTCTTGTGGAGATCAAAGGTCAGGTTTATGGGTTGGGATGTGAGATTCAGACCCTGCAAAATGCTCATCAAGCCACTTCAGTTTCTTTGCACGATCAAGTTCAAGCCCTTAATCTTCAAGTTCAAGCAAATGCGAAGGGTGAGGATTTAACGCAACTGAAGGATGATTTGAGGAAGCTAGAGGAGACTGTCAAGTCTATGGGGGATTTCCAGCTCATTCGCATCCCTAAGCAATCTTAATTTTATCCATTTCTCTTATTGTTCTCCACTTTTTACTGTTGACAAAAAAGGGGAGAAGTTGCAGATTTGACTTTTGACTGACTTGACTTGGATTTGGATTTTATTTTGGACTTATTTTATCTTGGACTGGTTTGGACTGATTGGTTCGATCTTTTAATGCTTGCAGTGACTTAAGCTATAATTATGGTAAAGATAGTTGTTTATACAGGACTAACACATTTTCTGTGGCTGCAGAATCGATACTATCCTTATCCTAATCTACTTATTTTTTATGAGATATCTTGGTTTGCTTAAGTGTTGTCTTGTAAGTCAAAAGTATCCAAATCTGTAGGAAAGTTTTGTCACCATCAAAAATGGGGAAATTGTTGGAGAAAACTTCTCTATTTGTTTTGAAGTTGACAAAATGTTTCCATCAGTCTAGTCTGAAGACTTGCAGACTCTATCGTCAAAATTTGAAGACCTCCAGACTCAAGACTTAAAGTCTGCTCTCATTGATAGTTGCTAGACCGACGAAGAAAAGTATTATCCGTTGAAGAAGACTTATCCAGATGCGAGTATATTTTTAAGGATTTGATTCGTACAGTTGAAGAAGATCTCATGGTTGGAGATGGCACCTCAAGATCAATTATTCATATTGAAATTAATTCGAATAATTAGATTGATTGATTGGCGAAGTATACTTGGAATGTTCTACTTATGGAAACCTAGATCCTGATTGTATGGACGAGCAGGAATGGTGGGCTATCATCACATTCCTTAAATAACTTGAGATCTCCTTAATTGATTCTATCCAACAGGTTGATTGGAAGAACTCCTTTGGAAGGTGCCAACGGTTGTATAGGCATGGAGGAGTATATAAGGAAGACGCTTAAGTTATTCGAGGGTGTGTGTGAAAGAAAAATTCCAAAGTCTGAAGCTCATAGTCTTTCGTTATTTCAATTGTTGAGCTCAAATTGTACTCAAAAGAGAGTTTAAATACTTGTGAGACCTTGAAGAAATGTAGCAGAGTCTCTATACTGTGGAATCAAGGACGTGAAACTGTAAAATCTCTTTTGGTACTTAGTGGAATCCACCCAGTGGGCTGTCAGTGCGGGGTCTTGTGGGAGTGTGTTTGTCTGTTGGCTTGTTTGTTTGGATTCAATAAATTTGCGACGACATATTATTCTCTCTATCTATATACTCTCCATTTTTCTATGCTTTTCTTGGCGTGGCCTCTCCCTGTCTACTACAGCAAGCTTTGTTTGATTCTTTGCTTGTGCGACGTTCGACCGTGAGACGGAGAGAAGGTATCTCTCACAGTGACTATGATAAAGACAAAACTAATCAAGTAAAGTTATTTGCTTTTTAATATTAGATCTATCTTTCTATTCCTAACTTCCCTCTTATACGCGAAGATAATCAATCCATTTATTTCTGTCGAACTAGAAGTTGGAGAGCTAGTTGGAGAGATAATGAAAGTGGCCTATGAAGAATTTAATTTTTGTGATGAAATTCCGGCCATGTTAAGAATTTAACCCTTTATTGGCATCGGTGATGTGAGATCAAATGAGAACATCCGTTGGCTTATCTTATCTAATATTGCTGTACTTTATTAGTACGTCCATGATGGGGTGCAATTAAAACGCACCGTTTCGTCTTGATATGTTATGATAGAAAGACACCCTTTGAAAGGGTACGAGGGAGTCGTATAAAAAATCTTCTGAAGATAACCGTTTGGACATTTGGTAGAACATACATACAGAAAGAGATTGTTCTCCTTTTCTTGTCCCATTTCCATCAAAGAAAAAGAAGACGTTCCATTTCTCCTTTATGAAAACAATTGGCATTTACGTTGTGGAAATTAGATGTTTTCCTCGTGACTGTATTCAGACCAACGTGAAGTAATATTGTTCGTCATTCATTCGTAATTCAACGTTTGTTCCAAGGTAAATTGTTCATTGTGAATCAGAAATATATAAGTCGTCTTTCGCTTACTTTCTTCCAACATTGGTATCAAAGCTAGTTATGATTTCTACCTTGTTTTTCAATCGAATTTTCTCATTTACCATTTGATATCGAGATCAAGAGAATGAAATTTACATTGTCTGGATGTTTATTGCTCGGAATTGCAATCTGAATCATTGAAAACGAATCGAAGTGAAGAACGGGTTTGGGGCCGCGTACACCCGTACCGTTTTGGCCATTTTTTGGAATAATTTTTCGGCCAAAATCAATTTTAAAATATACAGGGTGAAAGCACTCTTCGAAATGAGTCAAATGCCTGGTTGAATGCTGCCGAAGGACGTCAAACGCACCCACACGTGCAGCCAAAAGCCGTGGCGCGTGGGCGCCATGTGCCAGACGCGTTGGGCATGCCTAGCGTGTGAGCGCCATGCGCGCGTCGGCAAATTGACGCGTGCTGACGTCATGGATGATGTCACCCTACCGGTGGCAGTTGGTCGGTTGACGGTTGACCCGACCGGACCCGATTGGTGACTCGACTCGACCCGACCGTAGACTGAACTAGTCAACTGGTCTGACAGTCAAATCGATCGGACCAATCGTCGGTTGGACTGTCGGGAGCCTTCTAGCTTGCTGGCGTGTGCATCACACACGCCACACACTCAGGCGGCATGTGTGGGTGTGTGGAATGTTTGATTAGAGGGTGGTTGGCGGCGTTTGGTTCGTATGGATGTTCTCTACACTGTGGTATAATTATTTTACATTTTTGAGTTTTTTAAAGGTATAAAAATGTGTAGGGAACCCTAAGTACGCATATTTTTGGGGTACAAATGCATTGTATATTCCTTTTTTAGCTTGTATTTTCTTGTGATTTTGGAAATACAGTAGCTAGCCTACATGAAAATAGTATTGTATATGTTATGTAGAGCTTGGTTCGATGGTAGCATGTATATAGTTTAATATGCTTGCAATTTTCTAGTTCTAAGAAAATTTGAACAATGGTTGGAAATCCTTGATTTTTTCATTACATGTTGAATTACGGTCTTGATTATAGTTGCCGCATGCTTTTTTCTTGTATGTTAGTTCACATCATGCTGTGCCTTTTGTGTTAATGGAAAATGTGGAAATTATATGAGGTTACGTAATTATTTTTTTTTAGTGGGAGTTCATAGGTTGATAGAATTTGAAAGAGTTCTTACCTAGAACCTAAAATTTGTGCAAATTAAACTAATTAATGAAAATAGAACAATCGTACATAAAAGCTGAAATAGCTAGTATAAACACTTAGAGGGGGGTGAATAGGTGTAAAGACGATTATTCTCAAATTGCAGTAAAGATATTTTTCTTTTAAACTAAGTCTCTTAAACTAGAGACTTTGAATAAAGGTTCAGACTCAAGCAAATAGAGTGAAAATCAGAAAAGTATCACAGTAGATAAATTAAAGGAGTTCAAAGAAGAGAAAATGAACACAAGATTTATAGTGGTTTGGCTTAGATTAAGCCTACGTCCACTCTCCCACGCTAACAGCTTTCTGGGTGGTTTTCACTAAGAATCGAAAAAGAATTATAGCAATACTGACTACTCAGTAGAGAATTTATTTTTCTCACTAAGTCACTCTTTAGTGTTTCTCTCTTTCGAATATAAGTTTGAGCACTATATGAGGAAGAACAAGTGATTTGAGAAGCTTCAGACTTTAGAATTCTAGCTTTCACACTCTCTGAATGACTCAAAAAATCTCCTTAAATACTTCTCCATGCCTTTGTGACCGTTGGCATTTTCCAGAGGAATTCTTCCGATCAACCTGTTGGACAGAATCAATCAAAGAGTTCTTGAGCCGATTGAAGATTGAGATGAAAGTCCAATGATCCTGGTCGCCCATACAATCAGGATCTAGGTTTCCATAAATAGATTCTTTCCAAATAAACTTGTCTTCCAAATTGATGTTACCATTCTTGATTGATTTCAACAATAATATCCAAAAAGGTAAGTAAGATTTCCATTTAGAAAGCCATATATATCTTGTTCGTACTGAATCCTTGAAGAAAGAATAATAATTCTGATTCTGATTATATCTTCGATCTTCACTTGAGTTCAGTCTGGATCTTTGTCAAAGTGGGGCATACTTCTGCTATAAGATAGACTTTTAAGGGAAATCCACATAAGTCTTGTATACCTCAGAATAAGAATAAGAATAGAAATAGAAAAGTTTTGTCAACTTCAAAATCTTCTAGGAGTTTTCTCAACAATCTCCACCTTTTTGATGGTGACAAAACTTTCATGCATATTTAAACATTATATCCTGCAAAACAACTCTGTAGTAGCACATGACATTTTGTAAAAACGGATTATTATAGATCATAGAATATGCATCCACAAAACACATTAGTCTCAATAGTTCTGCAATAAGAAGACATTGAATTCACACACTGCAAAAATTCAATCCACAAATTTAATCCTCAACTATAGAAGTTAACCATAGACCACAAAAGTTCAAACCAACACAACCAAAGTTCAAGCAAATAACAACAAATAACAAGATTTTAAATATGCTTTCACTGTGACATCCCAGATTTTCAGTCCTGTTTTCTACTGAATAAATTGGGCATTGCATTGACGCACCTATAGGGCTGTTCTCAGAGCTGATCACTCTTGAGATAACTAGACTATTTGGGGAAGTCATTAAGGAATTTTAAGACAATAGACTTGAGAATTCGACCAGGAATCGGATGTTCGATCGTGTCTATCTTTAGAGGCCAGTATGGCACAAGTATAAATCGATTTGAGATCGAGATAGGTCGGTTCGACGAGAGATGTGTGGCTAATCGTGGGTGACACCACTAAATTGGAAAATTCTCGTTGACTGGCACTAGACTGATTTTTCTATCGTTTTGGTACCCTGTGTCCGTATTTGAGTTCTCGAGATTTTTACGACAACCGAGAGTCGCCAATGCATCGAGTGGGTTCATTGTGGCTCGAAGAAAATCGACCACGGGTCATTTACACTGAAAAATTTCTGAAAGTTACCAAATAGCCTAAGTCACGCTAAAAACATGCCAAGTGGAAATTAACCGTGAATTTGAGTCCGATTTCAGAAATTGAAGATTTTGTCAAGTCACAATAAATTCTAGGAGCGTCGACTTAGTCTCAAAAGATTTTTTCTGAAACTCGAGACGTTTTGGGAAAAAGTCGTCCTAGGGTCGTTTTTGTTCAAAAAATGCTGGGGATCATTTTTGGTCGCGCAATTGGGATGCAAGTCGGATCAATTGATCAGGAAAAATGCCAATTTGATAATTGAGGTACCAATTGAATTCGTGAGGGCCAAATGAGATTGAGTTAAGGAGGAAATGGTGTCCAATTGGTGGGAAAAATGCTTGAAATTCGTATGCCCCCCATTGCCCACACTTTTGGACCAATTCGGCCTTCTAGAATAGTGCCTTGGTGGCCTAAGGAGGGCTAAGGAAGACTTGCTTGGCTGTGGATGAAGAGTGGGGGACAAGGGAGAAGAAAAACAAGGCAAAGTGGCCCCCAACCTCATATCTTCTCTCTCTCTCCCATAGTAGCTGGTGACCAGCTCCTTTCCTCCCTCCTATTTGTCATTCGAAGACCACCAACTAGAGAGGAAGCCACTGGAGCAAGCTGCCGCACCACTGCTGAACTGGAGCCCCCGTCGGACCGCCGTTCCCGTGCACAGCTGCCCACACGCGAGCCATCGCCTAGCCGTGCGTGCCTCCGCCTCCACGTGTCTAGTCCGTGCATCCAGGGTCACTGTCCAGCACTGTGAGCTGTTGCCAGAGCCCGTTTGACCACCGTGAACCGTGCCTCCAAGCCACCGGAGTTTCCACTAGTCCACCGTAGTCCTCACCGCGCCAACCTAGCTTCATTTCTTCTGTTTTGCAGCAAAAAATAGAAGGTAAAGCAGTGGGTTTCATAGCAGCTTCTAGGCCTGTTTTGGAGGTGTTTCGGGCCTCGAAACCTTGGCCCGCTTTGGAGAGAAGTAACCCCTGTCGCGTTCCCGTCAAATTGAACCAAGCAGTTAAATTAACAAGTGAGTTTAACTCACTAATCATTGCTTAGTTTGCTAATGATGCTTAGGGGTTGATTAGATTTACTTAAGTGTGATTAGGGGATATATTAGATTAGAGTAATTAAATTAGTGATTTGCTGATGCATGTTAGGTGTTTAGATATAGCAATTAACGAGTAAATAGGCTCTAGTATTTATTGAACGAACCTAGGAAATTTTCCGGGTCTGTTTCGACATCCAATTAGGCATTACGGGCCTAAATTGGATTTATTACTATTTAATAATTGATTTTAGTAATTATTTAATTAATTAATTATTTTCTGGAAATTAGACCGGGATGGTCGATGATCGAAATTTTATGCTGATTATCGTGGTGCAGTCTGTTTATTATTTGAGTGCTAATTTGTGTTGTATTGATTTAAATGTGATTTTAGGAATTTATTCCTAAATTAAGAAATTTTGGTAATTAAGTGAAAAATTATCGGGTGTCGGTCTATAGCGCCAAAAACCTATTTTGAGATTGCTAAAAATAGTGGGAGAATCAAAAGTGAAATTATGATATTTTGGCTCAGGCCGACCGTGTAACCACACACGGCTATTTTTATCGAGTATGATAAAAATGATGAATTGGTTGTACGGTGGGAGTGGTATACTATCTTGGCCAGGGGGCCCTAATTTATCAGCTTTGAGTGAGCAAAGTATTATTAGTTTTGGGCAAGCATTATATAGTATACCATATTATCAGCTTTGGGCGAGCAAAGTATTATTAGCTTTAAGTGAGAATATATAGTATACTATAGTGGCTAGGGGGCCCTAATTTATCAGCTTTGGTGAGCATATACATAGTATACTATATTATCAGCTTTGGGTGAACTATACTATCTATTTTCAACTTTAGGTGAGCAGTCCTGGACTAAGGTCGGACTTTATAGATAGTATTGAATGTACTGACCAGGGGAAGATCGTGGTGACATGTTATCGACTGAGTCGATTGATCGATGGTTCGATCTATCTGATTGAATGAAGTGGTTGTCAAAAATTATGAATTGAACTGACTTGCAAGAAGGAACTGAGGCCAAGGTAAGTCCTCTGTCTCGTGTTATGCATAGGCAGCCTTTATGGCATATTGGCAATCTAATCAAGTTTTAGTGGGGGTAAAACTTGCTGAGACGTAGTCTCACCCCGTTGTAGGACAACATTTCAAGCCCCTAGATGGCGGCACCTCCACCTCCTCATCCTCCCATGCATTTTGGTATCCTCGAGGAGATCACTGAAGTAGGGTATCACTTTCCGATACACCCTCACCCGGAAGGACTAGAGGACGTTTTGGTAGAGTCTAAAGTCTGGGTTGATGTGGGTAAAGACGATCCGATGCCCCATGAGTATTGGTCATGGTATCGTCACTACCATGATGGGCAAAGAGAGGGTCCCATCCTGGAAAGTGATGTACCGTTGTATGTTTTGGAGGTAGCGTTCGGGATGGGGATGGCAGATCCTAAGGATGGGTTGGTAGTGGATGCCAAGGACCCTAAGCTCGAGGGTGACTCCCATTCTCCAGTGTATTCAGCCAAGGGTGCTAACTGGAGTGAAGAGGAAGGGGAAATTGTCGAGCATGAGGAAGAACCTGAGGAGGAGGGACCGGAGGAGGATCAGGAGTGGGAAGAGCCTGAGGAGGAACCCATGGAAGAGGAGCCTGAGGAAGAGGAACTCGAAGAGGACGACCCTGAAGAAGAGCCAGAGGATGAGCCAGAGGATGATCCAGAGGATGATCCGAAGTATGACCCGGATGAGGATTGAGACCTCCCCCTATTTTGCAAATCCCGGGTCTTAATCTGTTGGGTGCTAGACCAGACTATGTGAATAGTATTGTAATGTCTGCTATTAAGGTTTGCTTTGTATAAACGTATGGTTGTGGTTTTTCAGTTGTGAAAAATATGGCATTAGTTTTCTATCCATTGTTTTATTGTTTGTGGATTATTTAACTGCTTCCGTATGTGTAATAAAATGAATGGGTCGGCGATGCATCCTGAGACATCGCTATTTAATCGATCATGCAGGGATGGGCGCGAGTCTGAGGATCGGGGCGTGACATTCAGTCTCCCCCTTTTTGTCATCAGCAAAAAGATAAAATCAAGCAGGAAAAGAGTGAATAAAAAGATGAATAGGGCTGTTTTGGAACGCGAACAAGTCGGAAATCCTCCAGTGATTACACGGTCTCCTCAAGCTTTTGCAAGCACCAATGATATACATACTCTCATTCTTCTTCTTTTTCACCTTCTTCTTCTGTTGTCTTTTCAGAATCAGCAGAACCTTGAAGATTGTGGAAAGCAATGGTGGATATTGTTAGATCTTCATCTTCCTCCTCTTCATCCTGCAGAAGGATAGATTTGTTTTTCTTTGAAGTCTTTTGGACAACATCCTTTTCCTTGCACTTCTTAGTAGCAACATTTCCTTCTTTAATTCTGCTAGATGATTCATTCTTCAAAAGATCCAGGGCCTTAGCAAGATCTTTCAACCTCATCTTGGAAATCATCTTCATTCCTATATCCATAGGAGTGAGAGTCCTTGATTGAAGTTGAGAGGGTAACTGAATCTAAAAGTGTCTGAATAATCTCGTTATCAAGGCAGAGTAGGACGGTTGTCCTTTTACCTTCATCATAGTTCTGTACTTATGCAAAAAGATAGTGTGTGGGAGAGAAAAAGGAATTCCATTGCAAATTGCCCACATGATCTTCACTTCAAATATCAAGACATCAGTCTTGGAGGTAGCCTTGGGTCTGATGCAATTGATCACAATCTTATGCAACAGAATGTTTGAAGTTGGCATACGAGAGTAAGTAATACTCCCACTCGGAAATCTGTCCTTCACGAGAAATCTAGTGGCTTGACTGATGGAAACATTTATGGGTAGAGAACCACTTTGTTCTACACCTAAAATGTCAGCCAGAATATCCACATCCACAATAAACACTCTATCACAAATAATAAACTGAATATGAGTTTGATCCATAAATGACAGATTCGAGTAAAAATATGCAGTTAATTCAAGATATGCTTCAGTTGTCTTTGCACAAAATTTTTCAAGTTGAAGATTGGCTAACCTTTCCCTCAAGTTAACCTTTATAGAATCTAGAAAGTCAAAGTATACTATGCGGGTCTATCACTCCTCTGTTCAACATTTGAGCATAAACTCTTTTATGCTCTTTTGAATGAAAAAGTTTCGTTCTTTCTCCAGGAACCTTAGCAGCCACACCCATTCTTGGTTGGAAATTTGTAAAAATTCTCTCATCATCATCTTTATTCTCAGGCTGATTTTTTGACCCAAAACGAGGATCAGAAGGAAAATTCACAAATTCATTCTCTGCTGCTACTTTTGGTGCTAGTGTTAACCTTTCCATTGTTTTCAAAAACAGAGTTTCGTTTCCAGACCCATTATCTTTCAGAAAGTCAGTGATAAAGTTCATTGAACTTCCACCTTGTTTGAAAAATGTATAATGCTTGAAAAGTACCTGAGGCCTCATTACTCTGATAGGAGTCACTTCTTGTGTAACTTCCTTATCTGCAGAGTAAGGAGGAGAACTCCGCGGAGAATCTTCTCCAGTAAGATCAAAGTGAGTTGGTCCTTCAGGCATGTTGTGAGGACCACGACTTGCGATGTGAAAAAAAAGATTTCCTCTGGAACGACATTGATGCATATTTGGAGGACTTCGACAACATGTTCAAGTGGAAGAGAGAAAGAGGTTTTTGTAGAAAATTTTGCGAGAAAAATTGAGAGAGAGAGAACTCGAGAATTAGGGCTTGAAAATATTATACTCGAAGGAAATAATTCTTAGAGTTTAAAGAAATCGAAATGGGGTAAATGAATCGTCACAAAAGAAAATGCCTTTTCAAAGAATAATTCAAAAAGAATAACTACCAAGGAAATTTGAAATAAACTCCGAAAATTCAGCAATGAAATTGTAATTTCAAAAATAAAAAAAAAGGTAATATATGATTCAGTGGTAATCATACCTGTTCAGTTTTTACATACTAAAAATAAAATACCTGGATTGGAGAGATTTCCATACTGAAATAACTTCATTAAGTTGAAATGCTGAGTCTAACTAATCGTAGACTTTAGTCAAGAGGAAGCAAAATGTTCAGCTTTCTATGAATTGATTCAAATAAGCTTTTCTCCAGTGGTTTTGTAAAGATGTCTGTCAGTTGATTCTTTGAATTAATAAATTGAATATTAACCTCGCTATTCTGAACATGATCTCTTATGAAATGATGACAAATCTCGATGTGCTTTGCTCTTGGGTGAAGAATTGGGTTTTTGGTAAGGTTGATAACACTTGTGTTGTCGCATCTAATTTCTGTGCAGGATTCTTCTATTCCAAAGTCTCTTAGTTGTTGTCTAATCCACAGAATTTGGGAACATCAACTTCCAAGAGCAACATATTATGCTTCTGTTGTAGATAGTGCCACCGTACTTTATTTCCTTGAGAACTATGATACTAGCATTTGCCCCAACAATTGACATGTGCCAGATGTACTCTTTCTGTCTACAACCGGCTAGATCAACATACGAATAACCATGTAAAGTAAAGTCTCATGCTTTTGGATACCATAGACCTAGCTTTGGAAAAGTCGTAACATATTGATGCGTTTAACGACACTTAGGTGTGATTCTTTTGGATCAGATTGAAATCTAGCACAGATGTACACACCGAATAAAATGTCAGGTCTAGAGGCAGTGAGATAAAGTAGAGAACCAATCATGCTTCTGTATAGCTTTTGATCTACTTTCTTTCCTCCTTCGACCTTGTCGAGTTTTGAAGAGTTTGACATGGGAGTTTCCGTCCTCTTGCAATTTTCCAATCCAAATTTTTGATAAGATCATTGGCATATTTCTCCTGGTGAATTAATATTCCTTTATTTGATTGTCTGACTTGCAGTCCCAAAAAGAAAGTCAATTCACCCATCATGCTCATTTCAAATTCTTCCTACATAGATCTTGAGAATTTCTTGTAGAGATTTTCATTAGGAGAACCAAAGATTATATCATTTACATAAATCTGTACAAGTAGAAAATCTTTTTCTTCTCTTTTTATAAACAAGGTCGTATCAACTTTTCCTTTCTCAAATCCATTATTTGTTAAAAACTTATTTAAGCTCTCATACTAAGCTCGAGGTGCCTGCTTCAGACTATATAATGCCTTTTTTTAGCTTGTAGACAGAGTCTGATTTTCTGGGATCTTCAAATCCTAGTGGTTGTTCCACATAGACTTCTTCTTGTATGAATTTGTTGACGAAGAGCATTTTCGACATCCATCTGGAATAACCTGAAATTTTGAAAACAGACAAAAGTAAGTAATAATCTAATTGCTTCTAACCATGCTACTGGTGCATAAGTCTCGTCGTATTCTATCCATTCTTTCTGTGTGTATCCTTTAGCCACAAGCCTTGATTTGTTTCTGATCACTTTACCCTTTTCATCAATCTTGTTTTTGAATACCCGCTTTGTTCCAATCATAGATTTGTCTTTGGGTTTAGGAATCAGCTCCCATACATCATTAATGCTGAATTGTCTGAGTTTTTCCTGCATAGCTTCTATCCAGTTTTCGTCAGACAAAGCTTCTTCTACTCATTTTGGTTTTATTTCTGAAATAAGTGCTACTGCATCGGAATCTTCTTTTCCTTTAGATCTGGTGCGAATTCCTTCATCAATTTTGCCAATGATGAGTTCTTTGGGATGACTTGATTTGTGCTTCCAATTGCTACTTGATTTGACAACCTGTTGATCATCTGTTCCTTTTGAATCTTCTTGTTCTGCTTGTTGCCGTACTTCAGAAGATTGAATTTCGCCGGGGGAATTAGACTTTATTAAGTCCGGGACTGGTTTAGACTCTTCAAGTTGAACTTGATCTGGTTGATTCTGCACATAATCCTGAAACCTAACGTTCATTGATTATTTTACAGATTGAGTCTTCTTGTTAAAGACCCTGTTGGCTTTGCTTGGCATAAAATAGTCAAGAAAAATTCATTCATCCGATTTTTCTTCCAACTTTCTATATCAATCATTTGCATTCTTCAAGATAAATCACTTACAGCCAAAAATGTGAAAGTAGTATATATTTGGCTTCTTCCTTTATATACTTCATAGGGAGTCTTCTCTAGGATAGGCCTTAAAAACACATTGTTGATTATATAACAGAGAGTATAAACTGCTTCTGCCTAAAATCGAGAAGATATATTGCTTTCTATCAATAGAGTTATGGTCATCTCCTGTAAAGATCTATTTTTCCTTTCCACAACTACATTTTGCTCTAGAGTATATGGAGAAGAGAACATGGTGAAATCCAGATTCATCACAGACGTTTACAAAATCTTGATTTTCAAACTCACCTCCATGATCCGTTCTTATGCTTGAAATAGCATAACCTTTCTCGTTCTGAACATTCTTGGCAAACTTTGAAAAATAAGAAAAAGTTTCAGACTTATTTGCCAAAAAGAATACTCAAGTCAAACGTGAATAATCATCCATAATTACTAGACAATATTTATTTCCACCAATATTTTGAGTTCTTGTTGGTCTAAAAAGATCCATATGGAGAAGCTGCAAAACACGACCGGTAGAAACCTGATTTACTAATTTAAAAGAACTTCGACTGTTTTCCCAAGATACAAGGAGTGCATAAATCAGACTTCTTGTAAGCCAAATTAGGAAGCCCTCGAACCAACTTCTTTGATGAAATTTTAGCAATTTGCTTTATATTTACATGACCAAGCTTTCGATACCAAAGACTTACTTCATCTTGTTTTGAGATGAGACACTGAGAATTTTCTGGATTTACATCCAGAAGATATATATTGCCATGCCTTTGCCCAATAAAGGACCGAGAGAGATCTTGACTTATTCCAAAACAAATACCTTCTTGAAGGTTTATTCTGAAACCTGTATCACAAAGTTGACTTATACTCAGAAGATTGTAGTTTAAACCTTTCACCAAGGAAACATTATTAATAGTCAGACTTCCAAACTTCACTGTTTCGCATCCTATAATCCTCCTTTTGCTGTTTCCACCAAAAGAAACATTTCCTCTTTTTAGTCTAACAAGCTTTACGAAGCAGCTTGAGTCTCCTGTCATATGTCTAGAATAGCCACTATCCAAATACCATTTGATTTTTCTTTTAATAGTGACCTGCAATCAGAAGAAAAACTAAAACTTTTTTTGGTACCTCGATTTTCTTGGGTCCAGGATGGATAGTGTTGAAAACAGTCTTTGCCTAATCCTTCTTAATTAGTCTCCAAAATTTGGGACCTTCATTCTCAAAATGCTCTAAGCTGTTACACTTAAAACATCTAAGAGCACTTCGGCCAATTGGCTTTACAAACACTTTTTGAAAATGATTTTTGTAAAATGCCTTTGCAGGTTTTTGTCTAAGTCTCTCTTTTACTTTAGAAAATCAATTAACGAAATAGTTTCATTATTCATACCTAAGCCAGATTTATTAAAATAGGGTATTTGAGCTGTAAGAATTTTTCCAACTTTTCTGATCCTTTGGAAAATCTTTTTGAAATATCTGAAATCTCTCATTTCAAACAACATTTTCTTTTGAAAGAGTATCAGATTTTTCTTTCAAATCATCAAAACTTCTTTTCAGATTTTCAAACTTTTCCTTTCAAGAAACACCCTGTTGCTTGAGCTTGGAATTCTCATTTTTTTGTTCGGAAATCCTTTTAAGAGAGGATTTAAGATTGAGGCAAAGTTCATCTATATACATAGAGACTTTAACAGGAATTTCTGAGCGACTAACCTCGATTTCTTTATCAGAATCTAAATCAGTATTTGTTTCTGATTCTGAGTTTGACTTTGAATGAGCCATCAGACATATGTTTGTAAATTTTTCTTTGCTTTCTTCACATTCGGTATCACACCAAATTTATGCTTTAAGAGCTTTCTTGTACTTTTTTGGACTTCCCTTTCTTCTTTTTCAATAAGGGACAGTTTGGCCTGATATGCCCATTTTTCTTACACTCGAAGCGTATTACATCCTTGCTAGTTTCAATGTCTTCCGTTGGTCTCTTTTGGGAATTCTGTATGCCTTGCTTCTTCCAATTTAGTCTTCTTCCCTTTCTGTTTAGTTTTCTGAATTTCTTTATCATAAGGGCCAACTCTTCATCGTCCATATCATCATTCGAATCTGTATCATCAGAATTAACGTTAGACTTTAATGCAATTGATTTCTTACCTTTTGGATCTTCCTCATCATTGATCTGCTCCACTTCGTACGACTGAAGTGTGCCTATTAGTTCATTAACTGATAGAGGCATAATCCTTTGAGTTTCTCTGCTTGAAGTCTTCACATGATTCTATTCCTTTGAAAGTCCACGCAGTAGCTTGTTGACTTTCATTGGTCCATAAATTGGTTGACCTTGATAAGCCAGGCCATTCATAATTTCTGTAAAGCGACTAAACATATCACATATAGATTCTCTAGGCTTTATTCTGAAAGACTCATACTGTCCAAGTAGAATATTTATTTTTGTCTCCTTTACACGGTTAGTCCCTTCATAAGTGATGTGTAGTCTATCCCATACTTCTTTTGCCGTTTCACAAGTGGAGATTCGGTTATATTCAGTAGGAGACAAAGCACAGTATAAGGAATAAATTACCTTTGCATCAAGAGCCTGTCTCTTGGTAATTTCAGCTTGTTTTGATTCATCAGCATCAATCACTTCTTTCCCTTTGTTTGAAGCTGATGTTGTTTTTGGATGGAATCCTTTTTCAACAACATCCCACTTCAGGGGATCTCTGGATCTAAGGAATGCCTTCATTTTGTTCTTCCACACATTATACTCCTTTCCATTGAAATAAGGAGGTTTGGTATTGCCCTGTCCTTCAACCAATCCTGGAGCCAAAATACTAGCCATAGAAGATCTTTAGCTTAGAAGTAAAAACACTTCAATAAAGTAAGCATACAAGCTTTGATACCAATGGAAATAGCTAGTATAAACACCTAGAAGGGGGTGAATAGGTGTAAAGTCAATTATTCTCAAATTGTAGTAAAGATATTTTTCTTTTAAACTAAGTTTGTTAAACTAGAGACTTTGAATAAAGGTTCAGACTCAAGCAAATAGAGTGAAAATCAGAAAAGTATCACAATAGATAAATTAAAGGAGTTCAAGGAAGAGAAAATGAACACAAGATTTATAGTGGTTTGACTTAGATTAAGCCTACGTCCACTCTCTCACGCTAACAGCCTTCTGGCTGGTTTTCATTAAGAATCAAAAGAGAATTACAGCAATACTGACTACTCAATAGAGAATTTCTTTTTCTCACTAAGTCACTCTTTAGTGTTTCTCTCTTTCGAATAAAAGTTTGAGCACTATATAAAGAAGAACAAGTTATTTGAGAAGCTTCAAACTTTACAATTCTAGCTTTCACACTCTCTGAATGACTCGAAAAACCTCCTTAAATACTCATCCATGCCTTTGTGACCGTTGGCACTTTCCAGAGGAATTCTTCCAATCAACTCGTTGGACAGAATCAATCAAGGAGATCTTGAGCCGATTGAAGATTGAGATGAAAGTCCAATGATCTTGGTCACCCATATAATTATGATCTAGGTTTCCATAAGTAGATTCTTTCCAAATAAACTTGTCTTTCAAATTGATGTTACCGTTCTTGATTGATTTCAACAATAATATCTAAAAAGGTAAGTAAGATTTCCATCCAGAAAACCATATATATTTTGTTCATACTAAATCCTTGAAGAAAGAATAATAATTCTGATTCTGATTATATTTTTGGTCTTTACTTGAGTTCAGTCTGGATCTTCGTCAAAGTAGGGCAGACTTCTGCTGTAAGATAGACTTTTAAGAGAAATCGACAGAAGTCTTGTATACCTTAGAATAAGAACAAGAATAGAAATAGAAATGTTTTGTCAACTTCAAAATCTTCTAAGAGTTTTCTCAACAGAAGCTGATTGGGAACATAGTGAACTTTTGTTTCTATGTTTATTGTTGAATTATTATTAATTTAGTTTGTCTTTGCTACAAATTAAGTATGTGTTTTACTCTGAAAAATGTGCTAGTATTGATTATGTGTTTATTATGTCAATGTGTTATAGCAATTGATTATGGCTTTGGTATCCAAGACCATTGTGGCTGACCTCAATAAGGGTGAGAAGTTGAACGGTGACAATTATGATATTTGGCACCGAAAGGTTTACTATATCCTTGAGGAGCAAGAGGTCTTGGAAACCCTCAACCACACCATGGATGAATCTGAGCATGGAACTTCAGCTCAACACAGGAGAGATTTAGAAGCTTATCAAGCTTGGAAGAAGAAAAATAACATTGCTTGCATCACGTTGCTGAGTTGTATGCAAGATGATCTCATGTGTGAGTTTGAAAGTTATAACAAAGCTCAAGCAATGTGGGTTGCCTTGAAAGATAAGTTTGGGGGTACATCTGCCACTAAGTTGAGGAGACTCACCATCAAATTTGACACATACCAAAAGCACCCAAATGTAACAATGAGGCAGCATTTTCGGGAGATGTCAAACATGATTCGTGAGCTGAAGTTGGCAGGTCACTCCCTTACTAATGAACAATAAATTCAAGTAGTTATAAGGTTTCTTCGTGACAATTGGGAGCATATGAAGATCAATATGACGCATAATAAGAATATTGTCACTTTTGATGATATAGCGTGTCATTTAGAATTAAAGGATGAGTGCCTAGAGGCTGTGAGATCCTTTACTCATGTTTATGTTACTGAATCGAGTTCGCACAAAGTTTCAGACTTCAAGCTCAAAAAGAATCATCAATTTAACTATAAAGGGAATACTGATAAGACTTATAAGGGGCTAAGACCTTCCGACGCAAAAAGCGTGGTGGGAAGAAGGACAAGGCCAAGATGAAGTGCTACAATTGTGGCAAGATGGCTCATTTTGCTCGTGAATGCACTAAGTCGAAAGAGGAATCCTATTACTTCATTACTTTAAGTAATGCTTTTGTTTCTAGCACTATAATGCTTGTTGAATCTCATCCAATGTGGACTGTAGACTCAGGAGCAACAGACCACGTAGCTAGAGACCGAGAAGCATTTGTGGAGTATCATCGGATACAGCCTAGAAAAAGATGGATATATGTTGGGAATAACTTAAGAGTTGAAGTGAAGGATATCAGCACATGTAAATTAATTTTACGTGGTGGTTGAAGCCTATTTTTACATGATGTCTTCTATGCTCCAGATATTCGACGAAACTTGGTCTCTGTAGTTATTCTTCTTAGCCTAGGTTATGTATTGAATTTCCATAGTGATTGTGTTGACATTTTGTTTGGAACAGTTTAGTTTAGGTCATGTATTGAATGGTTTTATGGTGTTAGACATTAACTATGATCAATACAATGTTAATGTCGATGGTTGTTTTCTTTTTTTAATTGCATCTTCTAGTAATGTTGAGATTAATGCAAGTATTTGGCATGCTAGATTAGGTCACATTGGGTTGTAAAGGATGTAAAGATTAGTTAGAGAAGGCCTTTTAGGGTCACTCACTAATGTTATAAACATTATCTAGCGGAAAAGTAACTAGAAAATCATTCGGTAAATGAACTAGAGTCAAATTTCCATTGCAACTCATACATTATGATATTTGTGGTCCTTTGAACGTGAGGGCGAGGCATAGAGCCTTATATTTCATCACTTTTATAGATGACTTCACATGTTTCGGTTATGTCTGTCTAATCTCCCATAAGTTAGAAGCATTAGACTACTTTAGACGATATATAGCAATGGTAGGGAATTAGTTGAACAAAACAACAAAGGCATTGAGAACTGATCAGTGACGTGAGTATTTATCTGAGCAATTCAAGACTCTTTGTGATGAAAAGGGAATTATATGACAATTAACTATTCTTAGTACTCCACAACAAAATGGGGTAGCTAAGAGAAGAAATATAACCATATTGGAAATGGTTAGGTCTATGATGGTGCAAAAAAATTTACCTATCTCCTATTGGGGAGATGCGTTATTGATGTGCCTATGTACTTAACTGAGTACCCTCAAAATTAGTCACTTCCACCCCTTATGAATTGTGGACTGGTAGGAAATTAGACTTAAGTAATCTGCGTCCATGGGGATGTGCAACTTATGTTCATGATTCTTCCCATAAATATGGCAAATTAGGTCATAAAGGGAAGAAATATATTTTTATAAGATGTTCTGAAAACTCCAAAGGGTACATGTTCATAGGTGAACAAGCTGATGGAAATATGACCGAAATGGAGTCACGAGATGTCACGTTCTTAGAGAACGATTTTCCTAGTAGAGGTGAGATTGACAAGAACTTCAATTTTATGAGATGGAAGATCCTAATAACACACCCACTATTGTTGTAGAGGGAAATGAAGATTTACTTCAACATATAAGACCTAGTGGGAGTGTTGCATCACCTAGCGAACTGAATTCAAGAGAAATTCAGTTACGTAAAAGTAATCGTAAAAGTATTCATCGTCGTTGTTTTGAGATTGAAGGGGAAGCATTTATGATTGCTCAGAAAGACGATACTGAGCCTACGACTGTTCAAGAGGCTCTCTCATCCTATGATAAGGAAAAATGGAGAAAAATTTTGGAAGATGAGATGGAGTCAATGAAGGCAAATTACGTCTGGGACTTGGTTGACCCAATCACAAGGCTACTGGAAACAAATGGGTTTTTTAAATTAAGTTAAGGGCGGATGGATCCATTGAAAAGTATAAGGCTCGTCTTGTGGTGAAATGTTATACTCAACAAGAGGGTATAAACTATGAGAAAACCTTTTTACTAGTTATAAGGTTTGCCTCAATATGCCTTTTCCTAGCCATCGTTGCACATTTGGACCTTGAATTATATGAAATGGATGTAAAGACGACATTTCTCAATGGAGAACTAGATGAGGAAATCTATATGAAGCAACCAATAGGTTTCGTAGCTAAAGGTTAAGAGCATAAAGTTTGCAAACTTCATCACTTAATATATGGTCTTAAGCAATTATCTAGACAGTGGTATCTTAGTTTTCATTGAGCCATAATGACTTTTGGATTCATGATGATCGAATAAGATCACTGTGTATATGTTCAGCGGTCCGAAGATAAATTTGTGAGGTTTTGGTTATTATCATAAAAGAATGGTTGTCCTCCAATTTTGAAATAAAGGACATGGGAGAGGCTACTTATATATTAGGAGTTAAGATCGAAAGAGATCGATAAAGGAAATTCCTTACTTTATCACAAGAGTCTTATACAATGAAGATTCTTGAACGTTTCAATATATAGCACTTTGTAATCCCATTGATACCCCTGTCATGCAAGGTGAGGGCCTAAGTACTAAGATGTGTCCTAAGACTCCAAAAGAAAATAAAGTAATGGAAATTGTTTCTTACGCTAGTGCGGTCGGAAGTTTGATGTATGCTATGATGTGTACTCGACCCGACATATGTTATGTCGTGGGATTGGTGAGCTGATATCAATCAAATCTTAGTCAAGCACATTGGAAAGCAGTGAAGAGGATCTTGAGATACTTAAAAGGTACCATGGAATATCGACTTTGTTACTAAGGGAATGATTTACGCATATTAGGCTATTCAGATGCTGATTGGGGATGGAGACCTAGATGAGCGTAAATTGACTTCTGAATATACATTCTTACTCAATGGAGGTGCAATTTCTTGGGATAGCAAAAAACAGACATGCACAACCTTGTTTATGATGGAGGCAAAATTTATTGCATGCTCTGCCACAGTGCAAGAAGGAATATGGCTGAAACATTCCTTGGAAAATTTAGCCATTGTCATTGAGGTTCCAAAATTGGTGATAGTTTATTACGATAGTCAAGCAGCCATTGCCTATGTGAAAGATCCCAAATATCATGGAAGGACAAAGCACATTGACATAAAGAACAACTTCATTAGAGATATAATAGCATAGAAAGAAGTGATCCTACAATATATTTTCACTAATAGAATGGTTGTTGATCCATTTATGAAGGCTGTTCCTAGAGACGTATTCTTGACCCATATGATGTCACTAGGATTACGTAGAATGTGATATATATTATTGTAGAGGATCATTGGTTTATGTATATGTGAACATATGTATTGTACTTGTTTATTTATTAGTGACTTGATGTTTTATCAATACATACAAATATATTATGAGACTAGCACAAACACACATATATTATTGAAAAGTATGTAAGCAGGTAATGATTGGCTCACTCACACAAGCAATCACCTTAAGTGCTATAGTTAGCACGTTAAGATGAGACATAATGTACAAATAAATGCTGAAGAGCAAGTTTAGTACATAAAATAATATGTCGCCTTGATTGAAGTCAAGATGAGGTCTACGATTTGTTTATAATAAGACCAAACATAATAGTCCCATAATCATGAATGCCTGAAAGATGTTGGATATGAGTACTTAATTGGGCGCTATCGAAAGCGAGCTGATATAGCACTTGAGCTAAACTTGAGTATATGAGAAGCAATTGACTATGTTTAGGCAAATATCTGTTTAGTGGATATATTTAATAAATGACATACGCTCTTATAAAAGGAGAAATCCATTATAGCATGTAATTCATATTACATGTGCATTGTACGACCAATAAGGGAAGGTGAGTGAAATTATCCCTATTTACTCATCGTGTGAGCCCTTAAGGTAATTTTATAATTTACCTCATTTTGTGCCCTATGTTACTTCTGACTATGTTCTTGAAGTGAAAGATCAATATTGCTACTTTAGCATGTTACCGGTGGTCATGAATATATTTGGCTTTATGGGACGTGTCTAGGAAAGCAGTTGTTCTGAAATGGAGAGAGACATGAGTGCGAATGAAGACTATTGTTGTTTTATATCTATCGCATATATTTATTGGTCGACCAATTATATCACCTTATGTGGTTTTGGATATAATTGTAAATATATAATGTTATGAGAATAGTCAAGTATAGCCTTTAAGGAATATGTATACTTGGATTGATGTAACAAAATATGTCTGGGGGACTGTGAGACATCAATTGTTCATCTTTTTTTAGGGTTGTTGCCATTATGTCATCCCTAACAGGTGCATAATTTGAGCTCCCAAGTGCAGGTGTACTCATTGGTCGCGTGACTTTCTTGCTAGTATGAATTGTTTCTAAAGTTGATGAATATTGAATGCCTTATATTCTTGATAAAGTGCTATTAAGCCCATCATGTCTGAGTGGGAGATGTTGCACTTTATTAGTACGTCCATGATAGAGTGCAATTAGAACGCACCGTTTCGTCTTGACATGTTATGATGGAAAGACACCATTTGAAAGGGTATGAGAGAGTCGTATAAAAAATCTTCTTAAGATAACCATTTGGGCGTTTGGTAGAACGTATGTTTAGAAAGAGATTGTTCTCTTTTTCTTGTCCCCTTTCCATCAAAGAAAAATAAGACGTTTTATTTCTCCTTTACAAAAATAATTGGCATTTACGTTGTGGAAATTGGATCTTTTCCTCGTGACTGCATTCAGACCAACGTGAAGTAATATTATTCGTCATTCATCCGCAATTTAATGTTCGTTCCGGGATAAATTGTTCATTGCAAATCAGAAATATGTAAGTTCGTCTTCCGCCTACTTTCTTCCAACAAATATAAAATCTTAAAATCAGTTCAAACAAAATCACTACTTTTCTTCTAGATTTCGGCAATTAAGGACTTGGCTTTCAAATTGCTAGAGATATTACGTGTTAACAAATTTTAGGATTCAATTATGCAATTTACAAATTTTAAGATTAAATTGCATCTCAAATATCAATTATATCTTCGTTACGCTTAAAGGAAGAAGTGAAGTCTATCCTTATGCACACATTATCAACTTGTCCATATAAGAACGCTTACTCAATATATCTTATAATATCAACATCCACATCACATGTGCTGCTCATATAAAATGCGTCAATATTATGTCAGTATCATATACTAGATATTACCTGGTAGGAATGATGCCATGTAAGGCGTGTAAGGGTGTGTGTTCCTTTTTATGATTGTGTTTTATATTTCGGTTCATTTTTTCTGTGCTTTTCTCCAAACGGTGCCTCTCCTCCGGATTGATTCTTGACTAAGCCAAATCTTGACCAAGGGACAAGAAAGTAACCAGTGCTTTTTGTCATCGGTAGGTTAAATAATTGATAAGCCAATTGCTAAAGTCCGGACTCGAAGACTCGAGAATTAAAAGGGGGACACTAGGTTTGGACTAAAAAAATGAGACGAGTTCACACAATTGATTGTATTAGTGATGTGATGAATTGTTATTCGGTATTGATCACGATCCACTTATTTCAATGTTAACTTGTAAGCTAACACATTATACAGTATGCCCACTTATTGCAAAAACTTCAAATTTTAAAGTATTTAAAAAGTTAAAACGGTTGTATAGGAATTTATAAGAACCAGCCTTTTTTCTTCCCTCAAGCTAACTATGTTGCTCAGTCATTCTTTGCTTGGAGACGTCACATGGGTATAAGATGCCGCTGTATCCTCAGTCATCCATTGCTTGGAGACATCACATGGGTATAAGATGCCACTCAATCCTTTCAACAGCACAGTTGGAATATCGATGTCATTCCTCAAAATCCTCGCACCTCAGATGGACATTATAGTAAGGATCCGTTTGATAACATACCAAATAGTAGCCAATTCTATACTTTTATTCCCTGGAAAAAGAAGAAGAAGATAGAAATCCATTTGGTAACTTTTTTGTTTTTAGAAACAAATTTGTTTTCAAGAATGGATTTGGAACAGAATCGAAAAATAGAAAAAAAATTATTTTTTTGTTCCCGGGAACAATTCTAGAATCAAGCTATTTTTTTTTTCTTCTCCTTTCTCTTCTTCTTCCTCCAGCCGATCGTCAGCCATGGTGAGGCTCGGCCTCCCTAGTTCTGGGCAATGTCGAGCCCTCGCCAGTAGGAGTGTGCAAAGGAACCGGGATCCGCCTGGACCGCCCGGAATCGGACCGGAACCACCCGGAACCTGTGGTTCTTGAGGGAATCGGTCCGGTTCCCGGTTCCATGGGCGGATCCATCCACCCGCCCATCCGGACCGGACTGATTAATTTTTAATATTAAAAAAAATTCAAATTAGTAATTAACAAACCCTCGATTCTGCCATCAGAGATACAACAAGAGCTCTTTGCTTGTCGAGTTCAGCGAACAATCACTACAAGAGCTTGTGGAGAAGATCGCAGGCTTATGATATGAAAGGACTGAGTAGAGAGAGCTTGATGGACTGCTTGATGTTCGTCGACGGGTGCATGAGGTTGGAGAAGAAGAGGGGCAAACACGCAAAGATACCGCACTATGCAGCGCGTATGATGAGCAAGCAGATGGAGGCCACGTGGATGTTTGCCGGCTCAAGGTCTTTCTCGGCGTTGCGGGGGGAGAGGGGTTTCCTCTCCCTCTTCGTGGCTTCGCTTGTGTGGAATTTCATTCCTTGGTTCGGTTTAGAGGGCAAAATCGAACAATCTGCCTCGGCATCGCGTGTCCACGATGTGGTTGTGTTGATTGGGACATATTGGTTGATGGGGGAACGAGTCTATTTTTAGGAAAATGCTAGCTTTGAGACCGGTTCCCGGGTGAATCCATGCAACAAACGGGTGGATCCCAGTTCTAATTTTTCGGAACCGGTCCTTAGCGGGTGGTTCCCGGTTCTAGGTTGGGAACCGCCCGCTTGGACCATGCACACCCCTGCTCGCCAGATCTGGGTGAGAGGAGCCTTGCCCACCCACAACAAGGCTCGACCTCGTCCAATTGGCTCGAGACTCGGCCTCACCCAGCTGCCATGAGGCTCAACCTCGCCTCGCCCTAGCTTGGTGAGGTTTTGGCGAGGTCGCTCGGACCTTGCAGCCGGTGACCAATTGGAGGAAGTAGAGGAGAAGGAAAAAGAAAAAGGAGAAAAAAAGAAGAAGAGAAAATACAATAAAAGTGTTAAAAATTTAAAAGAAATCCTAAATCATAAAAAAATTTAAAGTACGTATCAAACGCATTTCTATTCCTAGAATAGAAATTTTAGACATTTACCAAATGCCTTCAAATGTTTAGAAACTCATTCAGAGAACAGAATAAAAAAGAATAATTTCTGAGCAGAAATTATTTCCAGGAATAGAATGGTTATCAAATGCATCCTAAGAGTACTGGCTAAAGAAAATATAGTCTTTCATTCCATATTTTCTTGACAATCCACTCACATGTCACTGTAGATTTTAGATGGCTATTCAATTATTAGAACATAATGAAATCACTTAACATTGACAATCCTATATAGCATGGGGCCATCAAATGAATGGATTGAGTTAGCTTGAAAATAGTTTGACACAAAATGACCTATTTAATCCATTTCGACCTATTTATATGTAATACAAATTTACACGAGCCAACTCGTACCCAACCATAGCTGCGTTAAACCATTTACTAAAATACTTTCAAATTTAATCCAACTCATGAAAATCCATATCCATCTAGCTAACCCACTTGAAGTTCTTCATGTGGATATGTTATTCAAGTAAAATCGCTATTTCGACTATAATATGCTAAAGAATTGGTTTTCAACATTGCATAAAATTTTCATTTTTTTTTTGTATTGATTCAAAATGAAAACTAAGAGAAAGTACTTAGTAGTGAATTAATAAAATTACAGCAACAAATAACATGAAGAAATTGCAATTTTTCAATTAAATGGAATGAAAGATCTTGAAGAAGATGATTTATATTGACCATGGATTGCAATAACAAGAACTAAGATTACAATATTACATAAAAATATTAATATTGAATGCAACCAATGAAAGATATATTCCAGTAATTGACAAACCAAACTTACAAGATTAATAAAAATAAAAAACAATGGGAAAAAAAAAGAAGCTGCCTTGATAATTTTAATAAGGGTGAAGTCGGCCTCATCTTGTAGGCCCATTAAGACTTCTCTGGACTTGAAATAGTCCGAGAAGTCAAGGCTGAAGAGAGTCACAAAGATGGCTAGGCTTTGGGTAAATTGTAAATCCATAAAACATTCATATTTTTTGGGGTTTTGCCGTTTTAAACCAATTTATATCCCATTTTCCTAGGCAAAATCAACTCATATAATGGCCCGCCCTTCATATATGGGTTAAGTTTGACAATCTGAAGTAGCTTAAACTAGACAACAAAGAGCAAGACGATGCTCTTATATCATTTTATCGTCCGGTTAATATTCAAGGCAGCTTCTCATCATCTTCGGTAAATGGCTAAGATCCCAATTCGATATACAATGCCTCAGGAGAAAGCAAGCCCTACTGCAATACACAATTTGCAGCAGGGGTGTCAACGGTTCAGTTTTCTTGAAAACTCGAACCGATAGGATGCGAATCCGACCCGAACCAAATCCAAACCTGGTTTGGTTTGGTTTTCCTATTTTTACCTTAATTATTGGAACTGAACTGAATAAATGGTGAGAAAGAAGAGAGATTTTAAGTTGTGCATTTAAGTTTTGTTGGGAAGTTTAGTTCGACTCGATTAACCGAACCAAACCGGAATAAAGAACGGTTACGTTTTGGTTATCTGAACCGGACTGAAAATGCATGAAATTTTTGTTCGATTCAGCTTGATTTCAGTTTCGGTTTCGGTTTGATTCTAACCCCCATAATTTGTAGGTTTAAAAAAAATTCGTCATATCATTGTGTTAATTTTTTTCTCTTTCATGATAAATCCTTTTATGAATGTATGACTTCAACAGGAGGATATTCAAAAGTTCGGAACTTCAATTGATTTTGCAAGAGTCCCATTCTTAGCCAGTGCACATCAACCAATACAAGTTCTTTTGGATCTCACAATAGATGGAAATCCTCTTGGGTCTTCAACTTCGTGAAGGAGACATGCCTGCACCGACACAAACACAAATACAAAGTTCTTCAAGGAAAAGGACAATCATTTGAAAGACCACACAAAGGGACCACAACCAAAATGACGTGATCTCATTGGATTGATCTCGCATTTGTGGAGCCTATCAATAGATGAAACAACGGAACCAAACTTCCAGTTACTGCATTCCCATCAGAAAATTTTCCCTTGCCTTTCCTATCGATTCGCAAACACAAAAGGGTTGGTCCATTCTCTTTCTTGTGCATAACGTATTGCACTCTTCAGAGTTTAACCTGTAACATCCTCAACTTTGAGCCCTTTATAGAGACAAGTTTGAACTCGGTTTCACTAGTTAAGCCCAATTGCTTTCGGCTTTATTCGATCATGGCTTAGGCACAAGCCTCAGGCCAAATAAGATAATTGATCGTGATTGGACTTGATTGACTCCCGCCCAAAGAGATGGCCTTCTAACTTGATATTTCTCATGGTGCATTTAATATTCTTGGAAGGTAGCTTATTAATACATGATGATCAAGTAGGACACTTGGCCCCATTAGCTTTACTCTTGAAATGTAATCATTAAATTTTGGATGGTTATGTGTTAAGAAGGGGGGGGGGGGTGAGTCATAAGCTTATTAATGGTGGGGAATGATTCATAGCCTAGAAAGATGATGACAATGGATCTTGAAGATCAAGTAGGGAGCCACCCCTTCTCCTTTGGCTTGCCACTTAAGGTTCCATAGGTTTTGACCCTTCAGATTCTCGAAATCCCTAGACCATTGTCATTTTCCAATTTTACAGAGCTCTTTTTACTTTGAATTTGGAGAAAATTCCTTCATGAAAGTTGTTCTAAACATCTTGATCTAAAACACACTTAAATTTCATAGTTTTCTAAGGTGAAATGGTAGGGACGAAGGCTCAATCATTCACCGTCTGGAATATGTCCCGAGTAGTGAAAACGGTGACCATGTTGCCTTCTCGATTTTTTATAATATTTTACCTTTCGAATTTGAACATTATTACTTCACAAAATTTTTAAAGGATATCTATATCTACAATATATTAAAATTTCAAAGAGTTTTGTGAATATTTAGATTTAGAAATGAGTCTCTCTCTTTCACCGTTGAATCTGCTCGACGGACGAATTTTGGGTTGTGTCCAGTGAATTTATGATCTTTCCACAGCACGAATTTGGCTAATTTTCCTACATGAAAAATGTTTCTTAATATCTTCTCGACAACATATTAAAGTTTTATAATTTTTCGAGTCCGTTTGATAAGGTAATGACACTGATTTCAAAAGTTGCTTGAAACTGTTCTTTAACTTAGAATGGGAGGTTATATGCCAAACTTGGAGAGGAAGGGGCTGCACGCCCAACTTGAGGTGCAAGCCATCTAGATTCTTCTTGGATTGTGATAAAGATGCATTAAATGCTCTTGGATCATAGTGCATTAATGCTTAGTTGAGTCATAAGGCTTAGGTGTCCCTTGACTTTTCAATGGTCATGATTTTGGTCCAAAATATCTTGGATATTCTAGAAAAGTGGCATACACATGGACCAATTGGAATGCGCTACACGAGCCATCATTATGGCCGAATATTCTAAAACCCCTCAAGTTGGCACTATCATCATTAGGCTTCATTAAATGCCCATTGAATGCGGGGTGTTGGTGGACCAATGGGAGAGTGAAAAGCGCACCGTTGTTGATGATGCCTAGGAACTAGATTTGCCAAATAAGGCCTTTTAGTCTTCCAACTCATCACTTAGGCCACAATTATTGGACCCATAGACTTGCCACCAAAGGAATTTAGGCAAAACACTTGGAAACATTGGAGAGGACCACTTGGTCTGGTAATGATGGCTCAAAGGGCTATAAATATGAGGAGCTTTCTTCATTTTCCTCACTTTGCTCCCATTTTCTCCACCCTCCATCTCCTCGAACGCCCTCTACCTCACATCTCCCTCTAGGCCTTCAAAGTAAGCTGCCCTTCCTTTGTAGCTCGTGTCTTAGCTCAAGGTTCATTGAAGGTAAGTAGAATCTCTAACTCTTGGCTAGGACGATAGCCTACATCATCGAGTTTAGTGGTGTGCTCACCCGTGTAAGCCGTGTGTATGTTGTTATGTTCTTTTGTGTGTTTGCTCATGTTTGCATGCTTGAGTGTGTTCACGCCTCGGGACGAGGTCAAGGTTCACTTGGCTAGGAATTGACATCAAGTCGTGATGGCCTAAGCATGCGACCCAAGCCATGAACCAAGAATCGTTCCCGGCATATTTTATAATATGATGTTGAGGATCATAGCACACTCACTTGAATGAGCATACCCTCGGGCCTTGCATATGTTGGCTAAGATAAGAGATGAAAAACCGGCTTGTGTGATGCACTTGTGTGTGCACTTAAAGAGGAAAAAACGCCCGTCGTCACACAGTGTTGGTGGCGATGCCTTGTTCATTGAACGGGGTGCCTTGGTTGAGCTAGGATGCCTAGGTTTGAGCTCGGATGCCTCAGGTAAGCTAGTCTTGGGATGCCCTGGTTGAGCCAGGATGCCTCGGTTGAGCCTGGATGCCTTGGTGAGCTAGCGCTAGGATGCCTCGGTTGAGTCGGGATGCCCTGATTGACCCGGGATGCCTAACTTGAAGCTGGATGCCTCCGTTGAGCCGGGAGGACCTAGTTGAGCCAGGATGACGATAAATAAATTTGCATGAGTGCCGGTATATGCATAAGTATAATATGTTGATGTGTTCATTGACAAGCTGAAGGTAAGCATGCATTGAAGTATGTGGTGATGGATATCTGCATGTTGTTGAGGATAGTAATAAGTTTGCTATTGATCCGCCATTGTCATTGCATTGCAAGTGTTGCATCTACTAGATTTTGATGATGAGATGTCCTCCTAGTAGAGAATTTAGGGTTTTACTTACTGAGTTTCCTTAAAACTCACCCTCATCCTTTCAGTCTTATAGGCGTGGAAGTCTCGTGTCAATTTTGGGAGTTGCAATCTCGCTAGAGGAGCTAAGGTTTACCTTGACCTTTTGAAGATGTGGTAGTTGTAAATATAACGGCCCATGATAGAAGGGCTTGTAAACGTAGCTAATGTAATTGTGTGTTTGTAAATGGTTTTTTTTATTAGCTGCTTATTGTTGTCCAGGTGTTGTATGTACGCTTCCGCATGTACAAGATAAAAAGAAATGGGATGGCGATGTGCCTGGGACGTCGCGAAAATAACCCTTGCTGCTCATGACCCTGAGGACGGAATTGGGGTCATGACTGCAGGGCTTATGGCCTAGTCTGGTATCCACCACAAGGGATCCATGGCCGGTCCACAACTGGTCTATGGGTGGTTCTCGATTGTTTTGTGGTTGTGTGGGAGCAATCGATTTGTGACCAACACACGGTCACACTGGATTGACTCATGGTCATCCAAGGTCGATACATGACCTAACGAAATCACCTGCAACTGGAACATGATCGCTCTAGATGGATCCATGATCATCCATCAATCTGTAGTGGTATGTGACCATCCAACAACTAACTCTTATGGTCGAGTAGCCGTCCATGGCCAAATGGCTCGAGTCCACTTGCATGGTTAGTGGATTGGTTACGGCCGATCCATTGATCAATCCATGGCCAATCCTTTGCCTCCCTTCTAGTTAGGCCGATCAGTCCATGACCGACTTTTGAAACGATCCATGACTGATCCTTACCATTGGCACACCAGACTCATAGCCATTTTTCATAGGGTCAAAAATTGGAATGTTACAAATATGCATGCACTTAAAGAGGAAAAAACGCCTGTCGCCACACAATGTTGGCGACAATGTCTCGTTCATTGAACGAGATGCTCTGGTTGAGCCAGGATGCCTGGGTTGAGCTTGGATGCCTTGGGTAAGCCAGCCTTGGGATGCTTTGGTTGAGTCAGGATGCGCTAGTTGAGCCAGATGGTTAGCATGAAGATGGATGTCTCGATTGAGCCAAGAGGGACTGGTTGAGCCAGGATGGTGGTAAATGAATTTGCATGAATGCCGATGATGCATAATTGTGATTTATTCACATGCTAGTTGTTAGGCTGATGGTTGCTCGATATGATGGCATATGGATGAAGCATGACTTATAATTTGCTATTGATCTGCCATCGATATTGTTTGTGATTGTGGTACATACTTGTTCTTGATTATGAGAGGCTTTCTTGGTAGAAAATTAGGAGTATTACTTACTGAGTTCCCAAGACTCACTCCTTATGTTTTTCAGGTCCATAAGTATGGCTAACCCACCTCTGGAACGTTTTGGTCTGCTTGTAAATATGGAAGTGTCGATCATTGACATAGTGGACTTAGAAGAGGAGACCACCTATACATATCGTAAATACACTACCACCATATGGGTCGATGAAGGGCTGGATGACTTGGTCCCTCATCATTACATAGCCTGGTATGTCTGGTTCAATAGAGACCTCGTCGGCCCACTACGTGGGTTCAACGGTCCAGCTGACTTGAACAATGGAGCATCGAGGGGCCAAAGAACTAGATCTTAATATTGGCTAGTAGCATAAGGTTCCTAATTTTTGGAAGATACCGCCCATAGCGGAGCTAGGGATACCTCGGTCTTTCGATATCATGTAAAAGCAATGTAGCCAGAGACAAAATATGTATTGTATCCCTATAATACATGTATGAAAGGAGTGTGTTTGTATGAAATTATCCGTGTCTTTCAATTGTTATTTGTCCGAGAAATATTTAAGTACGCGTTTTTGCATGTGCATAACAATAAATAAAAGAATCGGACATCGACAAGCCCGAGATATCATGAAAATAACCCTTGTAGTTCAAGACCCTAGAGAGCATAGTCCAAGAAGTATTTCTCATAAAAAGCCTCACCGAAGGCATCTCACCCGGGGACCGTGCATTTGGGAAACACCATTCCTTTGGTGGCTTTCCACCATGTGCTCGCATTACCATATAATTGGTACATGGCTAGCGACACCTTATCCTCCCTTAAGTACCTCAGAAATGCAAATGCATTCTCCAATTCTCAAACCCAAAAGATTGTAATCTCAGGATCGCCTGCCCCAATAAACTTTGGCGGCTTCAGCTTTAGGAAAGATCCACGAATTTATGCATGGGTCGATAAACATTTACATTTCCAGCCACTAAGACTTCAGTAGGTGTGGGCAGCAGCAACAACAACATTGGCAACAGTAGTGGCGACGACGACGATAATAGTAGCTTGGTTATGAGCTTGCTATCCAATCATGTTCCCCAACGTCTCCATTGCTTGGAAGATCCTATCCACCCTAAGATCACTTAGTGCCCTTCCTCTAGCGCCAGCTTGCGTCAGTGCTCTCCCTCTAGCACTTGTCTGGCTCGGTGCCCTTCCTCTGGCACCAGTTCGAGTCGATGCTCTTCTTCTGGCACCAATTAAGGTTGACACTACCCTTCTCTAAGGGGTGCTCTGGTCAAAATCACTCATCTCATAGGGTTCTTATAGAAACATACTTTCCAATTCTAAAAAGAATTAGAAATTTAAGCAATCTGCGCAAAGCAAAGAATCCATCACAAGCACAAGCATAAGGAAATGTTTCTCCTAGCTAACTATCCCAAAACATGTCGCACCTTATCACTCCAGACCTTGACTAGGCTTTGATACCACTTAAACGAAGATGTCACGCCTTAAACCCTCGAGCATGTGAACATCCCTCAACGGTCGATTAATTGCACATTCCAAGACACCTCGACAACTCATTCTCTTTTATCTTTCGATTAAATACAAGCGGAAGCATTTAATATATCAAACAACACCCAATCAAACATAAACATAAGGATAGTAAAAACATCACAACAAGCGTTTCCAAAAGCATAACTTTTATTTATCAATTCGTTAACCCCATTAAGTTTAATAGTTACAAGCATTTTTCAAAAATGGTGACTTCCTAAATGACCCCCACACAAAAAGGGTTGGAAGGGTCAAGGTTAACCTAACTCCTCTATCACAAAGGCTGTCCAAAAAGGCGATTCTTACACCTGAATTAGTTCACTACGATAGACCATCGATCCTTGGGAAAGAACTGAGGAGATCCCCATTGAACTTAACAAAACAGGACACAAAACAGTGGGGAAACAGATGATCTACTGCCTCCTAAGCCCAAAAAGTGGGGGTGCACTTTAGAAAGGTTGCCTTGGCCCTTGACATAGCATACTAGCTCACAGCCCGCTCAAAGGACATAGGGACCCCAAAACAGTCAATGTGCATATCCATAACTATATGCCTGAAAATATTTAACAACAACGGGGTGAGATAAAATCTCAGCGAGCCAATGTTCTAAACCTCGATTAGGACGCGAATTCGTCCTAGAGGAAATCTAAGCATACAAAGATATATATATATATATATATATATATATATATATAATCTTATCTCGCCTTGACACACCCTTGCATATAATAGTTCACATTTACAAATGCATTAATCATAACAAATAATCGGAACACTATTCATAATATTCATGCACAATGTAATCATATGTGTTTAAATTATTACGACTCATCGGGCCATGACCAACACAAGAGTTGGTAGTCTTCCAGCATAACCGGGTATCGTTCCGCCCCATTGAGCACAGTATCATCTAGAATCCCTGCCATAAATAGCAGTGCTTAAGGAGTATTGGTCCGACCTTAACCGCAACTCGGCATCCGGACTCCCGCCAAGTATTCGATAAACATCGGGCATAATCCCCAAACTCGTATTAGGTGACAGGTTCAATCACGTGACCACTTGAGTACGCCAACACTTATGCCAATTTTATTTACCATTAATTAGCCCAATGCAATAGAGTTCGTGCTCAAACAACAAATCATGGCAACTTTTTCACTTAAAATTACAGTAAAATAATCACACGTGGTCACATACTTAAAACCAACTCACCAAATTTTGCACACTTTCATTTTAAAAATTCCATTGCCCCATTTAATGCGTAAGCACGACACCTTAAAATTTGCTATTTTCATGCCAATAAAACATTCTTTAAAAGTAGTATTTAAGGATCACAAATTGAACAATCAATATCGTGACACACCAAGCTCAAACAATGTGAATTATGCATAAATTCATCAAATAAATCAGGGATAAAATTCTACTTATTGACTAATCTGTCATTAATATGCACTAATCGTCATTAATTAGGGTTAGTCACGATTAATTAAGCTAATTGTGATTAATGAAGACTAACATTAGTTAATTAAGACTAACTATCATTAATTAATCTAAACGCAATTAATTAAGATTAATTGCAATTAATTGAACTAATTGCACTTAACCTCAATTTAAACTACCCTTAACCATAGTTAACAATAAACTATCATTATCTATCACTAACCACAATGATCTCTAAACTAAACCTACCCTTAAACGTAATTAACTCCATAATCAAGGATTAGGAGTTAACTCACGATTTTCGCAGCGGAGAGCTCGGGACATTGAGAACTTATTTGGAGAGCTCACGGCATTGAGAACATAGGTCTCACAGCTCGAACAACGGCATTACAGCGTGGCTCGGTGAGCTTGAAGCTCATGGCCACCTTGGGTTGGCTTGGAGGCAATGGTGTCACGTCTCGATCCTCGAACGCGTGCACAACCCTCTACGGTCGATACAAATGCGACGTTCCCAGGACAAGTTGCCGACCCTTTCATTTATAATACGCATGCAGAAGTGAAACAAATACCCCTGACATTAAACAGCATGGGATAGGAAAGCAAGGCATATTTCACAAAAGCCAACTTATGTAAACAACGGGGTTTAGGTACAAAACGAGTCTAGTCAAAAGTCTACAAAAGATCGACTCTCAAAAGGAAAATGTCTTACAACCTACTCGTCATACACAAACGTTGATCCTTCAGACTTCACCTCCACACACTCGGGGCTTCAGTCCTCCACCTAAGGACCTGAAAATTGAGCTCACGATAGGGTGAGATAATGTCTCAACAAGTTCACCCCCTAAACCCCTATTAGGAAGGAAATATACCTCAGGGCGCTCTAGCCCCACAATCACATAATTAGAACAGATGACTTACCTCGACTCAGTTCCTTCCTGCACGTCAGCATAGTTCATATCACAAATGCACATAACAATTGAAATGCCTCATCAACTCAATCAATCACAAGGGTCTCGATTATAAGGCCAAATCGTTATGACATGTCCCATACCATGCTACACAGTTTTGTCTCATAATCAGGCGTATCAAACTCAAACAATCATGCGTTCCAATTGTTAATTAAGCCCCTCAAGGGCACGACCTACTCATCAATTCGGTGTCTTCTGGCTCAGCCAGGCTTTGTCTAATTGTTAATTAAGCCCCTCAAGGGCATGACCTTTCCAATTGTTCATTAAGCCCTTCAAGGGCACAACTTACTCGTCAGTTCGATGTCTTTTGGCTCAGCCAGGCTTCGTCTCACCACCATTGAGCATGGCGACATCTCTTAATAGACGGCTTTCCTGAAGGAGCATAGGTCTAGAATCTACTGCGACTCGAGTCCCACTCAGTGGGTATCCTATATAGGGTAATATATGGCTTAAAAGCTTGAGACGGTTTCTCTTTAATCAACACACGACCAATCAATCTCAGCCCAGGACACCATGCATTGCACTCAAATGCCTCCATTAAAATGGTGATCCTGGCCTATTTTCTTCATATTAAAAACATTCGAAAAATGGTCGTGTGTGGGTACACGCTCAATTTGAATAACAAAAACTGATACCTTTCTTTTTTTAAACCCCACTATTAGATATAGTACTTAAAATCCATTTTTGGTGTCAAAACCTGACACTCGAGATTTTCTAAATAAATTTCATATTTTCACAATCATCACTCAATTTGCACAATCCAACGAGAAAATATTAGTTGCAGCTCTGACTCTAGCGTGGCTTCCTCGGAGTCCATTCACCGGGCGACACGTGTCGCTCGGGTGCCACGCTGGAATCAGACTCCTTTTAAAAAATGGGGAAAGTCAGTTCTCTCTCCTCTGGTTGACAGAATAATAAATGCGCCACTCCCACTTAAAGAAGCCTCTCTCCTCTTTTCAATTTTCAAGGGCTATTTCTCTCTCTTCTCACGTTCTTTCCTTCTCCTTCCTTCGTCTTCCTCCTCAACGGTGACGACCCAAGCGAGAAGCTCGGTCAGAACTAGTAGCAATGGACTCCGTCATCAAGGAACACGATGGCGACCCTAAGCGAAAGCAAGAGGTGCAATTCGACCTAGCGGAGATCTTATTACCCTTCATTCGCTTTCATCCTTTGGGCGCTAACATCTCTTGGATTCACTTTCATGGATATTTGGTAACTTGACAACACCCTTCCCTTGCATTCACCTTTAAGTGTTTGATGCTTTCCTGATTCCATAGTAGAAGGCGCTACTTCTATGGTCAAGGTGCAACTTTTTTTTTTTCATTTATCACCCTATAAGAAGGGGAGGTGAAACGAGTTATCTCTATTCTTAGTTAGGTTCAACTGAGGAACGATACATCCTTCTTGATGAATTTGACAATGTTGTTCCAGCACACTTCATTGATGGGGAGATTAGAGATTTTTTCTAAATCAAACGTTGCTCTCCCACTCTTTATTTGACAAACCTTTGTTCTGTTCAAATTCGTCCTGTATCAAAGAAAATGAGATGTCATTTTTTATGCTGAAGGAATCAAGTTTAGGAACGAGATACATCTTTTTCAAAGTCGGGCGATCAACATCCCAATGTATCTCTCATGGAGGAATGGATAATATTGCCCCACTGTTTCATTTGAATCTTTCTTTGTTTAAGATGAACAGGACTTAAAAATGCTCCATTGCGTTTGTTGGGAACGTTACAAAACTTGGCACTCTTGATGTCTCCTTGACAATGAAAAGAAAGTCATGTCAGAAATGGTATCAGAAATGAATAACTGGAATCGATACAGTTTACTCTTCCTTCGAATTCGTCTTTTGGATGCTTAGTAACTCCCTTCATTTATCTCATCATGCAAAGGGAATGAGATAGATGGGCTATTTTGGCACGTAAGGCACCTCCAAGTAAAGAAACTTCCCAGAACGGAATTCAATTGCGTTCTGCGTCTATTGGAAGATTGGCACTGACGAAGCCTCGACGCTTGCTTGCTTCTCGGGTTTCATGATACTACACTTTTATCTTTTAGAAGGGGTAGATGTCGACCCAAATAAAACCCTCATCCTTCCTGAGAAAGCGACCGTGTGAAGAAAGGGCCTTAAGTAAATTTTTCTTGGAACTCATTGTGGAAGGTAGACGTAAAGGTTCACTTGAAACACTTATGAATTTGTTTTGTTTTGGTTTTTTTTTTTTAAATGATTTTCACGAAACTGAATTCCATCATTAAAAAAAAAGTGAGGCGCGTGATTTACAGAAGCAACAATTGGATTCACAATCAAAACCCAAAATAGAAAACAAGATTCTTAACAAGAATAAAAATAATGATAAAATACAAAAAACTCTTGCACAGATGAAAGTAAAAACAACTCTTGTCCTAGCTCTAGAATTCACTTCTTTGTGTGGTTACCACAAGAATGTCAAGGAGCATCGCGCATAACTTGCAAAAAGACGACAATGTCAGTATGTGAATGAGAGAAAATGATATCTCAATGAGGTCACTTCTTACAATAAAATCAAGGCAACGGTACATGCCTCACAGTCCTTATTACGGGATTTTAGTATTCCGCCAAGATTTTATCATAAGAGAAGACATCATTAAAATAATCAATCCACGGCCATCAATCGAATGTCCACTTTTGTTCTAAAAGTTTCATATGCAAAAGTGTCAATGATTTTTGAAAGATTGATTTGTGATTTTACTCCTAGAAAAATGAAGTGACTTCTATTTTGAGAAATTTGTACACAAAATGATTTGCATTTTAATCCCAAAATGTGAGAATGAGAGAATTTGATAAAAAAATGCAATTTCAATTTTTGTGCCCCAATATAAAATCACAACTTGAAAGTTTTTTTTTTTTTTTTCAAAATGATTTTGATCCCATAACTAGAAATTTAAACAAAACCATGTGTTCAACAGGGCCAAATCAAAGTGTTTAGAACTTGCATTTAATGTTCACTTATCAAAAGTGATTGCCAAATTTTCAATTATAAGCCTACAGCACCAAGGGCAATCGATTGATGTTCACAAATTTCAAGATGGAAGTTCAATACAAAATGAGCAAATAAAAAGGAAAATGATACTTACAATGGGTGTTGACCTTTGTCTCTATTTTTTTTTTCAATTACATAGACATGCACATGGGATGTGGTTCAATTTCTACTCTATATAGCTCAAAATGAAGCCATAGGATCACCGGACCAAACCAGCAAGATCGCGGCTAGGTCGTGTTACCCATGACTCCGGCTTCGTCAAAGAATCGACCCATGTTGCATGATCGCAGACCAGGGTGGGGACCTCTGACATCAAGAAAGAAATTTCGAAGTTGAGATGGGCGACTTGTACTACACGATTGTAGTCGGAGTGGTATCCACCTCAACACCATCCCAAGTGATCCTATGCGGCCTAGGTTCGACGACGGGTTGTGCGTGCTAAGGTGTAGTGTAATGCAAAGGATACATGCACAACAATTTATAGGCAAACAACACTCCGTACATAAAAAATAAACCATACATTCCTACACCTCTCTGCAAGACAATGTGAACAAACACTTCCCCTTATACCTCCCATTTTGTAAAAACATTTAACACCTTTAATGTTAGGGGCGTACCTGGAATCCTTGCTGCCAAACAAAAATATTTTTGAACAAGATTAATTTTGGCCTAAGTCCTCTAAGGTTTAAAACCAAGTCCCCAGCGGAGTCGCCAAGCTATCACGACCTACCCCTCGGGGGGAGGGAACAGGTTTAGGGGTATTGCCTCAATGACGGACCTAAGGCCCATGATTAGGCACGGGCTCTCCCAAGCCTATACCCCGCATGACATTGGGATATTTTTTTAGGAATTTTGTACAAAAGGAGTCATTACTAGCCTATTGGGGTTGGCTGGAAACCAAGTGAGGCATGAGAGTGTACCTCACTTCCTACGCAATCAGAGAATCTAGGCTCAGGGACTTGATTACACTAATTGATCAATTAGTGCCCTTTTGGTACCAAATCTTCATTTTAACAAAATGATTTTTTTTTTGGCAAGCAGTTTGAATTGATTTTATATCTATCCACTAACATGTGAGGAGATCATGTGGATACACAATCATTAAAGTACCAATCATAGCTATCAATTAAACACGTGCAATTAAACATAATTAGATATACAAATTAAACATATGATATAATCCATATATCAGCAAATAAAGACCTAATTCAATTGATTTTATACCTAGCCACTAATATGTGACGTGATAATGCGGGTACGCAATCATTAAAGTAACAATCATAGCTATCAATTAAACACGTGCAATTAAACATAATTAGATATGCAAATTAAACATACGATATAATCCATATATGAGCAAATAAAGACCTAATTACACTAAAAATGCAATACATAACAATTCCTAACCAAACCCCCCCATTTTTTAATTTTCGAAATTTTTAACTAATTTTTTTTTAAAAATAATAATTTTTAATTTTTAAAAAATGGGCGAACTGGGTTGGGTCTAGTTTGACACGACCCGAGTTCGGCCGAGTTGGCGCGGGTCGACCAGACCCAGGTTCGGTCCGGCGGGCCCGGGTGGGCCCTAACCGTGGGCCCAGCCCAAGAGGTCCCCCTCCTCTCTTTTCTTAAAATAAACTAGGTCCACAAGCCCACACTAAACCAGTCCAAGCCCACAAGCCCAAAGAAGCCTGAGCCCGATTTGTTCAAAAAAAAAACCTACCCGTTTCACGACTCATGCCCGACCCACTTCGAAGAAAATCCTACCCGGATCCGCCTCTTCTCTCCCCTACTCCTTCGTGGCGCCGACGTGGGGCGGTTGGGGACGGCAGCGACTCGGTGACAGTGACGTGGTGAGCGACGGTAGTGTGGACAGCGGCGGCAACACAACGGGCGACGGTACGGTGATGGGCAGCTGCAGAGATGGGCGGAGGTGCGGCTCGAATGGTGTCGGGCAAGCGACAGGCAGGTCACAGGCTGGCGTGGCGAGGGCTTTGGCTACCGGTGGCAGCAGCAACAAGAACAGCGATGGCGACGGCTGTAACGGCGACGACGTCTAGAGCTGGTGGGTGACGGCTCGAACGGCGTCGGGGTTGAACGACGGTGGCGACTCGGACAGCGTCTGGAGCTGGAGGGCGACGCCTTGGATGGCGTCAAGATCATACGGTGACGGCTCATGAAGCGGCAGAGGACAATGACTCCCAGATCTAATCAGGTGTGACAAGATATGGGCCTTTGGCGAACCCCCGGCCTCGGATCTTCGGATCAAAGGCTACGAGTTCATCTTCCTGTTCCCTCCGGTCTCGGCTAGCTCGACGTCGAGAGTAGTGGCGGCGTCACAGCTTCGGGTTGCAGGGGATGGTGTTCGGAGGGTAGCGGCGGCGTCACAACTTAGAGAAGAGGAAGGCCTGGCAGTAGGGGCGACGGCGTTTGGGCGAGCTACTGCAGCGGCTGCTACGGTGTTGGCGATGGAGGGTTGAAGCAGTGATGGCAGGTGGAGGCGCAGCATTGACGGGTGTTACAGGTCGCGCGACGAGAGAGCTCGGAGACGCGTCGGCAGTAGTGGTGATGGCGGCAGTGCCGGAGACCCCTTTTCTTCTCTCTGTTCTCTTCTCTTCTCTCTTCTTCTCCCCCTTCTTTCTATCTTTCTCCGTGCCTCTCTCCGCCTCCCAGCTTTCTGTCTTCTTCTTTCCTTGCTGTAGGGTTTCACACATAGATGGGCAGAGGAGGAAGGGTTGGGGCGCGGGCCGGGGCATGCGAGAGAGAGAGGGGAAAAGAGGAGTGCCGGGTTGGGCCAAGGTCAAATTCGGCCCAACCCGACCCCTCACGCATCCCCTTTTTTTCTCTTTTTTTTTTTTGTATTTTTGTTTTTTTTAGCAACTAATTCCTAATTTTTTATGCGATTGAGTCATAAATTAAATAGTAAAATTTAAGTGTCAATAGTTCTCTATTGAAGTCCCTTCCTCAACCTCTTCATCTTCATTCAGATTGCCATCACAGCTGTTGACACCTAATTTTAGCAAATTTAGGAAAATAAAGAAAATAAAAATTGCACTGGAATAAATAAAAGAAAAAAATGAAAAAAAAATGGGGAAATCGATGTGCTTGATTATGCATGGAAATTTGAAATTCTGATGGATATTCAGATTTTGATAAATGCAGAAGCAATTAAAGATCAGGTGAACAAAGGGCAAGGATTTTGATAAAATGGAAGGAATCGGTGCAATATCGAGCTGATTGAAAAATCATGCTCCGATTTGTAGCCATGATTTAATGCAACAGAAGATGGAAGTTTGAAATTTGCCATAGAAAGCGGCCGTTCGGAACCACTATAAAGGGAGTTGACTTGCACAGGGTTAAAGGGGCGAGGAATTCGAAAAAAATTCGAGAGAAAAGTTCGTAAAGAATTTCGTGAAGAAAGAAGTGCAATCGTGAGCGAAGAGAAGAAAGAAAAGTGAGAGAAAGTAAAAAAACAAAAAAAGGAGAGGAAGCCCCCCTCCCTTCTATCGTCCAAGAAGTGTCTTTTCTTTTCCTTTCTGACAAACTGCAGAGGAAAAGAAAAAAGCCAGTAGCAGCAGAAGGAAAAGTCCATCGAGTAGAGAGAGAAAATTTTTTAAAAGAAGAAGATTGTCTTCTTCCTTGGACTCTTGCAATGCCACCGAACCTGCGATCTCCGAGCACCGCCGTACTCGACGTCCAGCGACCGCACTCGATGCCCGATGACCGCCTCGATGCGCTCGCCTCCGTCACACCTGACGCCCCTCGCTTGCTCACGCCAAAGCCTTGCTGCTGAAGCCACCTTCGCTTGAGCACTCGCAGCACCGCCTTTGCACCGCTGCCGTTGCTCGTTTCTGAGCTTCAATCGCGACCCAACGCCCGATGTTGCGTCGTCATCCCTACCGTCGCCGCTCGACACCCACTCGACGCCGCCTGCTGCTTCACCGCCGCTCGACCTCCCCTATGACGCTAGCAGTTGCCAGCCCCGCAATGCCTGCAACCCGTGCCTAGCAACTCGGTGGTCCACCCCTACTCAACCGACACCACTGCACCAGCATTTTTGTCCGCTCAACGCTGCTGCTATGCCTCTGAGTGCTCGATGCTAGTGCCCGACGCTTGCACCAACAGCCTGCACAGTCTCCGCAGCACCTTGATTCGCGGTCCTCCGCTCGGTCGCCGATCCTCGCGCCGGCCTGCGACTCGCCCGCCGCCAACGCCCAAGCCTCCCTACCGCCGCACCTTAGCCCGTGCCGAACCGCTCGACGCCTGCTGGTTCTCCTTAACCCGATGCTCGCTGGTCACTGCGCCGAACCTCTGCATCACCGTCATCGCCCCTACCCTCAGCACCGCCAGCACCTTCGTCGCCGCCCAACTTCACCAGAGCTCTGACCGCGACGCCCCTACCGGACCTCCGATCAGCCACTCTTGGCGGGGCCTCACAGCTGCCACCCCAATTTTGAAGAAAAGGAGAAAAAGAGAAAAAGAAAAGAAAACACATTAGGTAGTTTTTTTAGTTTATTTTATTTGTTTTTATTTGTTTTTATTTTATTTTACTTTATCTTGTTTTTTTTAGTATAATTAGTCTTTAATATATGATTGTAAATTCCAACATATTGCTTGATTCGCAACCGCACCTGGGTTTTTTATTTCATCTATAAGGCTTTAGATGAAATTAGTAATCAAGCAGGAATAAATTGATTTTTTGATCTTTAAGGCTTAAGATCAATTTATCAATTTTATTAGTGACATATTATCCCTTGAACCGATTGATGTGTGATATTTTTTGAATGGTCCGTTTTGTCTTGATTGCTTAATTTATTTTCAAAATATTTTTTGAAGGACCGTTGAGCTGAAGGTGCAGGGAAAAAGACTAAGTGAGAAAAAAATCATTAAAAATATAAAAATATAAAAAAAATAAAAAGTCAGAAAATTCAGAATTTTATTTGAAAAATTTTAAAAACAAACTTTCTGAGCTATTTTCTTAAAAAATAGAAGTTTCTTAACTTTAAAGTGTGCTAAAAAATTGAGTAAGCCTTAGGGCTTTACCTTATGGCTTCAATTGTCTTCAAAGACAATTCCTCTTGTTTGCATGCTTTTACTGTTTTGATCCATTTAGTTCAGTTAAGATTAGTATTTATCTTTTCCTTAATGATAAATATTTGCTCTCCCATGCAATTTTTTTAAAATGCTTTCCTTGGTTGCTAACTGTTATTTTAATGATTGTGTATCCGCATGATCACTTCGCATGTTAATGGATATGTGTAAAATTAATCCAAATTGTCTGATAAAAATCTTTTTTTTTTTAAATAAATAAGATTAGGTACCGAAATGGCACTAATTGATTAATTAGTGTAATCAAGTCTTCGACCTTAGATTCTCTGGTTGCGTAGGAAGTGAGATACACTCCCATGCATTATTTAGTTTCTAGCCAACTCCAATAGGCTAATGGCGATTCCTTATTACAAAATTCTTAAAAATACCTCAACGTCACACGAGGCATGGGCTTGAGAGAGCCCGCGCCTAATCATGGGCCTTAGGTCCTTTAGACAATACCCTTAAATCTATTCCCTTCCCTCGAGGGGTCTCTTGAGGGGTAGGTCGCGACATTTAGCAATTCTTTTCTGCAAGTGTAATTGTCCAATTAAATTAGGATATGTATTCATGAGCAAAACAATTAAACTTGAGTTAAGAAATTGGTTGATTGATTTTATCCATATCAAATTCAAGATGGATTGGATATTTATTTAAATGAAAGCAAATATTGATAAAAATTCTCTATAAATGGTAGGGCTTTCAATTCATTTAGGAAGAATAGGGGGAGACTTTAAATTTTGTAGATTTGCTATGAAGAAGTTCCTGATAATTAAAGAACTTCAAAAATGCAAAAAACTTGTGGGATTTAGGTCATCACGACGCCATTCGAAATTTTTGTCATCAAGACCTCAGCAACAAGTCATCAAGAACTCACCAGATGTTCAGGTCATCGAGACTTAAACATATTCAATTACAGACCTAGCCTTCAAGGTCCTATCTGGTTCGTGAAAAGGAGTCAAAGATCATGCTGTCTTATTGGAGATGAAGCGACTATGCCCCTCGAATTGTGCCCATATCAATGAAATCTCACATATTAATCTTACGCCTTAAAAAAGTATGATATTTTTCTATAGAAATATAAAATATTGCCATTAGATAAATGCATCTTTTCTCTCACGTGACATCTCATATTAACGGAATACTATAAAAATATGCGTGTAGACAATGCATGCCAGTATAAAGCGTGGCCTGAGTAACTGATAAATAGTACACCTTGAAAAGAAGATGCACCAAGAATAGACAATTTCTTTTGTTTCCTCTTTGCATCTTCCGGCGATCTAAAAGCTTTAATTATTCCATTGTGAAAGCTGCATACAAAAGTTGTTGTGACTCCTGTATAAAAAGATCTGATCTTTCGGTTGGCAAAATATAGTTCTCATCCTTTCCTTTTCCTTTACGTGTATGTGATAAATCATCGTGAGATGACACTTTTGGAACAATTCTTTCCTTCTTTTGGCAATTCATAATTTGAACCTTATTAGAAACCAGCAACTTATATTTCCATTTTTTTACCTTCTTCTGAGTTCTAAAGAAGAATCTTTTCTAAAAACGTATTTATTTCAATTTTTGTTACATTAATGGAATCAGCTCTTCAGGTTTGTTTGAATGTCTGGTAAAGAAGACCAATTCAATTATCGAATAAAGAGGGCATTGAAACCATGCTTTTCATATATTAAACGTTGCTTCTAGAATGAACATTTTCATAATATTTTCTCATGCATTGAGAACAGTTATTTCTACGAATCAAACACAACATTTTCAAGAAATTAAAAAAATAATCTAAACATTTTCACAAATTGAACTAACCTTGATTGTCACTTCTACACAATTTGCACAGTCAAATGGCATCAAATTGGAATATTCCATTCGTGGTTTACTTTCTAGAAGAATTGGAGTCTCTCTTTTTTCTCAAGTTGTAATTCGGATAGCGAAACATAATATTTTGTGCTACGTCGACTGTGGAAAATCTCATTTACATTTTTTCCCTGTAGAAGTTATATCGCATGATTGACTTTTCCAGTAGATGGATCAAATTACATTTAGTAAGACTTTATAAGCTACTTTAGTCTTACCAAAAGTAACTCTTTCATATACGGTGGGAATTTGCCGATAGCACCGATGACCAATTTTTGTATACATATTTTTCTCCTCCATACATAGCAATTTTAGCTTTTGCATTGAATATCCCTTAACATGTGTACAGAGCTTGGAGCCATTTTTCTTTCCTCCAATTATCAATCGATCATTCCATATGTGGACCTTGTCAATTCAGCACGCACATTGCCTCGTTTTCACGGTCTATTTATGGAGTTTGGATTTTTCTCCGCATAATTATTCTTCCCATAAGGAATTGATGATCACAAGAGATGATGATGAGAGATTTAGAATAATTTGTACTAAATAGCCTCAGTAGAGAATGTAATACTTATCTCACGTGACCCTCTTCTTCCACCGTTATCTTTGGAATTTGAAACTTTGTTCTTTACTTTTCAAAGGAGACACACTTCGAATCAAAGGAAAAAAAAAAAAGGCTTACGTTCTTCGTCTGTGGGCTAAAAACTGGGAAGAATTTCTTTCGAGGCTGAACACTCCAGTAACATCTGTCCTCCACCATCTTAGTGGGTTTGAACTTGACAGAAAGATAAATCAGAAGGAAAAAAAAAGTAATCATACTCTACCATCTCCCAATTTTTATATTTTATATATGATGAATATAAATGCTAGAAATGGATAAGGAGAAAGTATATGATTATTGTAGCCATTGTTAATTTTATACCTGGAAATATATATAATAGAAATTTTTTAATATTGTACTCTTCACCAACGTGGCTTATTTTGAACGCAGTTTCTTAAATGTACTTATAAACAGCAAAATTATAAGCCAATTACCGAATTCTACATAAATATTTTATTGTTCATCAATTCTTTTTTGCAAGTGTAATTGTCCAATCAAGTTAGGATATATATTCATAAGCAGAACAATTAAACTTGAGTTAAGATATTGGTTGATTGACTTTTATCCAGATCAAATCCAAGATGGATTAGATATCTACTTAAATCAAAGTAAATATTGGTAAAATTTTCTATAAATAGGAGGGCTCTCAATTCAGTTCGGGACGTATAGATGGAGACTTTAAATATTGTAGATTTGCTGTGAAGAAGTTCCTGGTTATTATAAAACTTCAAAAATGCAAAAGCCTATCGGATTTAGGTCATTACGACTCCAATCAAAATTTTTGTCATCAAGACCTCATCAACAAGTCGTCAAAGAATTGTTTTGTTGGTGCCAGGCCCCCCCTTGTATTCTTTCTGCAAAATCTATATAATTCTTATCTTTACCAAAAAAAACAAGTCGTCAAAGAACACACCAAATGTTCAGGTCATCAAGACCTCGACCATATTCAATTAGAGACTAAGCCTATAAGGCCCTATCTGGTCCGTGAAAGGAGTCAAAGATCATTCTATCTTATTGGAGATGAAGCCATTAAGTCCCTCGAATTGTGCTCATATCAATGGAATACAACATATTGATCTTACGCTTTCAAAAAAGTACGATATCTTTCTATAGAAATATTAAATATTGCCATTAGACAAATGCATTTTTTTTTCTCTTAACATTTCATATTAATGGAATACTATTGAAAATATGATTATAGACAATGCATGCCCGTATAAAGCGCGGGCTAAGCAACTAGTAAATAGTACAGCTTGAAAAACAAGATGCACCTAGGGTAGACAATGTTTTTTTTTTTTTCCCACTTTGCATTTTCCAGCAACCTAAAAAAACATTAGTTATTCCACTGCGAAAGCTCAATTTAAACGTCGTTGTGGCTCCTCCATAAAAGAATCTGATCTTTCGGTGGGCAAAATTTAATTCTCATCATTTCCTTTTCTTGTATTGGCAAATCATCGTGAGATGACATCTAGAGTAGACAATGTCTTTTGTTCCCGCTTTGTATTTTCCAGCAACCTAAAAGGCATTAGCTGTTCCACTGTGAAAGCATCATCCAAACGTTGTTGTGGCTCCTCTACCAAAGAATCTGATTTATCGGTGGGAAGAAAATAATTCTCATCCTTTCCTTTACATGTATGTGGCAAGTCATCGTGAGATGACATCTTCAGAATAATTCCTTCCTTCTTTTGGCTATTGATAATGTAAAGCCTTACTGGAAACACGCAACTTATATTTCAATTTTTTTTTCTGAGACCTAAAAGAAAAAAAGGTATATTAGTTCTGTCTTTTGTTACACTAATGGAATCAGTTCATCTGGTTTGTTTGGATGTTTGGTAAAGTAGACCAATTCAATTATCGAATAAAGACCGCGCTGAAGAAAATGTTTTTTTTTTTCTCCATACATTAAAAGGTTGCTTCTAAAAACAACGTTTTCATAATATTTTCTCATATGTTGAGAACATTTAGTTCTATGAATCAAACATGACATTTTCAAGAAAACAAACAATCTAAAAGCACACGATTATTTGTTTATATTTTCAAGGAAAATAAAAATCTGAAACACTTTTACAAATTGAAGTGGCCCTGATTGCTACTTTCACACCATTTGCACGGTCAAATGGCATCAAGTGGGAACGTTCCGTGTGTGCTTTCTTTTATAAAAGAATTGGAATCTTTCTTTTTTCTCAAGTTGTGGATAGCGAAGCATAATATTTTGCTCTGTGCATCGATGGTGGAAAATCTCATTTCCATTTTCGCCATGCAAGCATCATTTCGCATGAGCAAGTTCTCTACTGAATGGATCATATTACATTTAACAAGATTTCATCAACTACACCAGTCTTAGCAAAAGTAACTCTTTCATGTACAATGTGAATTTCCTGATAGCACCAATGACCGATTAAATATGAAATTTCAATGAGTCTTATGTACGTGTTATTCTTCTCTACCCGTAGCAATTTTAGCTTTTGCATCAGATATCCCTTAACATGGGTTCAAAGTCTCAAGCCAATTTCTCTTTGCTCCAATTATCAATCATTCTGTATGTGGACCTCCTCGATTTAACATGGACATTGCCTCATTTTCTCCATCTAGCTATGGAGTTTGGATTCTTCTCAGCATAATTATTCTTCTCACAATGAATTGATGATCATGAGAGACTTAGAATCATTTGTAGTGAATGGTCTCAATGAGAATCTACTACTTATCTTAGGTGACCCTCATTCTTCCACCATTAGCTTTAGAATATGAAACTTTATTCTCTACTTTTCAAGGGAGACACTTTGAATTGAGAGAGAGAGAGAGAGAGGAAGGGAGGGAGGGAGAGAGGGAGAGAGAGGAGGGAGGGAGGGAGGGAGAGGGAGAGGGAGAGAGAGAGAGGAGAAGAAGAAGAAGAAATGCTCAAGTTCAGTGTGTGTGTGGCTCTTTGCAAAATATTCCAGTAGCGAAGTGGACAAGATCAAATTGGACAAGATAAGTGTCCTTGTCACAAGCGTAGGTATATCAGATTGGTATATTGAATCCCATGTTACCTCGACGCACTTAATCAATGAGCTTTTCGGATGATTTGAATTTTGACGAATATGAAACTGTTAATGAATCCTTTTTTTTTTTGGGGGGGGTGGTTTAGAGAGATGTCTGCATAGACAAGAAGCATCTATACATGAGAGATCATAGATTCCATGGAACCTTAATTTAGATAAAAAGATGAGTGGAAAAAAATAAGACAAAAGAAAAAGGAAGGAAGAAAGATGGGTTAATTATTCCCGTCGTGAACGAGGAAAAGACCGAACCCACCCCGATGAGTGCACGCTATTCATTATATATAAGCCTTTCTCTAAATGGATTGATCGGCACGAGACATTACCGAAGAAAAAAATGTCGAACGAGCATAGGCAAATCTACTTCTTGAAGGAAGCTGGCCATGACAATTTTTCTGAAAACATACGCAACCGTGCCAGGTTGGGCGTTGTTTACAAAGATAAGAAGAAGGCAAGCCCTTCTCTCTCTCTCTCTCGATCTCTCGATCGGATAATGGATATATATATATATATATATATATATATATATATATATATATATATATATATATGTGTGTGTGTGTGTGTGTGTGTGTGAAAGCTATACTTATATGTCGTTTGAGTTGAGTACTGTAGGTGGACATCTATTTTCAAGAAAAGTTCAGAGAGCACTATCAGAGAAATGCGCAAACTCTTCTCTGAGAGTGATTTACATGCCAAAGAGATGCGGTTGTCGATTAATTCAACCTTGATGGCATCGACTTCTCTTTCTCTCTGCGTTTAACTTATTTTCTATTTTGTAACCCGTCCAATGAGATTGGTTTATACATCGTATGATCACTGGAAGAGGTCATTTCGAACGGGCCGATAGCAACTTTGTTTGTAAAGTTCCTGTTCCTCCTACTTTGACCTACACGCACGTGCTGGCCGATGTCTCTCTGCTCATATTTCAAAACGCTGTTTGTGGCAGAGATATTGGGTTGATGACGAGGGGCGGGACTGCTTCGAAATCTATCCTAGGGGACTCAACATCGCCCATGGCGATAACCCTAAATGTTGGCAGTGGAATAAGTCTGGCGATAACAGGTACTTACGAATCCTTAGAAGAGCATATATACGTATCATTTATCATACAGCGCACCTTGCCTTACCATACGAGTCTAATTAGGGTTTTTCATATTTTAGTAAAGCATGAATGACATCGGATAAAGGGGAAACTAAAAAAGATAAAGGGAAGGCATTTAATGGGATTTCTTTAGGGAAAATCCAAAAAGGCAAACCATAGAGATAGACAGAAAGTTGTTTGGGGATATTAATGCAAGTCTATATAATATCGATCTTTCTCTTCTCTTTTATAATTGATAATTCTTGGAATTATTCTTTTTAGTATGATGTTGTTGATGTTTCACACTCTTGTGCTATACAGATAGATGGCTAGGGTTATGTCTTTTCACATACTCAGGACAAAATTTATTCTACCGTGTGATTTCGCCAACTGAACTTGAGATATGGATTTTGACTTGTATCCCGGCGTTTTGTACCCTGCGTAACACGGGTCCAATCTTATATATTCGCATAAATGTTTCGATGTTATAAATGGATCGAGAATTATCCATTGAAAAAAATATTAAGAGTAAACTCGAAAGTCATAAATTTAGGCTTGCATATACTCCATATGCGAAAGTAGTACGTCTATTATAGTCCCGAATCATTGAGTCATTACTTTATTCAAACCCAGAAAACAATGATTAGACAATTTCAAACCCAAACGAATTATGGTATTGAAGTCTACCTGTTGTTTTCTATATTTACTTGGAAGGTAGAGGTAAATTCGTAACTCTTCGATTAATTCCCACCATCTAGGGAAAACTGTATCAATATCCCGAACAAAAGGAACCGTTCTTCGGTCTTGGTATATAAATTTTCATTTTTGCCTTTATAAAGGCGTGATAAGCCAATAAAATTAAGAGCACAAGATAATACTAATGACTGAAATTTTAGTTTCATCTTCAAATATTGCGGTCAAAGTTAGTAAGTTCATTATATACTAGGAACCACATACTATGATCTATTTAACTCATTTAAATATTAGAAAATCAATTTTTTTTAATCTCTCTAATCCTATTAAATTATAATGGTACTATGTACTTCAATTTTATGGTCATAATATTGTAGTTGTAGTTTTCTCTTTTATCATTTTCACTTAATTGGTCAAGCGTCGCCGTGTTATAATTTTTCAATTTGTAATGTACTTGAGCTTTTCCTATTATTTTTTGCTTTTCATTATAATCTTTTTCTTTTTTTTTTGAGTTGATGAAAAATGAGGATAGAGTATGATGGGTCTCACGGGGCAGTGGGCTTTACGGGGGTTGGGAAATATTCGAAGAGAGTGGGGATGCTGTTTCGTCTTTGGTGAGTGTATGTGTGCGTGTGTGTGGGCTTTACGGGGGTTGGGAAATAACCAAAGAAGGTAGAGATGTTGTTTCGTCTTTGGTGAATATATATGCACGCGCGCGATGCATGTATGTATAGTTGGCCAAATTAAGAATAATGATAAAGGAGGAAGAGGAGATTGAGAGGTAGATAAGAAGAAAAGCCCGTTGAGCTTATCTAAGAATAAGCATTATTCTATGAGATATCCATGTATTATGACTGAGTGACACATACTGATTTGCCCGTTATTTCTATTTATCATTTTATTTTCTTTTTCTTCCAGTAATTCGTAATTGCATAATAAATATACCTCATTTATGTGACATCCAACTTGACTTTTTTTTTAAAGATTTTTTTTCTAATTTTAATTAGTAAACATGTCTTGTTAATGAGTGTCTCGATGCACTTGCTAGACATACTTAATATAGAATACTTTGATTTTTAAAGTGTTGATTACACTTATAGAGAAACAGTGTGTAGAAACCAAGTACCAACTAAACTCCATTAATCAGGAAGACTCGTAGCTTTTTATAAAAAAATTTAAAATTTTTAGGTAACTAGTCTGGATAATTAATTAATAAGGAACGGTCAAGTTTATATATTTAATTTTTAATATGCTTTTTACTTTTGTTCTCCGCTTACCCTGAATTATAGAGTTTGCCTAATATTGATCTCTACGTAGCTATAATAATAAAAGAAGAAAAAAATTAGCAGGTTTACGGTCAATGTAAAAGAACTTTCTACACATTTATAATTTTGTAACCAAATTTATCTATATGTCATCCATCCCACGATGAACGTGTGAAGATATTTTTACACTAACGGTAATCGTAATAATTATCCTGATCATTGACGTTTAAAATTACTTGAGCAGTGACATCGAAGTGGCGCAACTGGTGAAGACGAGGTGGTTGGAAGTCGGAGGGTCATTTTGGACGACAGGGTACCTTTGCCATCGGTTGGAGTACAAAGTCTCGTTTTGGGTGCAGTTGACGTCCCAGAGCAACTTGAAAAACCAGATGGTGAAATTGACACTAAGTCGCCCGGACGGGACCACCCAAGAGGGGCAGGTTATGTTGCCTCCTAACGACGGCAAGTGGCACGAGCTGGAGGTCGGACGGCTCTTCATGGATGAGAATAATGCGGGCCAGATGAATTTTGCCATGGAGCATTCGTCCGAAAGATGGAGGAAAGGGCTCATCATCAAGTCCGTTGAGATCAAGCCCGCCCGCCAAATGATCACAAGCAGTTAAATATAAAATAAAAGCAATTGCAGAAGAATTGCCTTCATGGAAGTGACTATAGTGATACGCGTGTGATCGCATGGGCGTGTTTCGTGTGCGCTTGTCTAAGCTAGTAATAGTAAATAAAAATCTGATCACTCATGTGTACGCACACACTTCTATTTCCATGACTCCGCTCTCTAATCTATGATATTTACTTATCTATCTGTCACGACCTTCCCAGAGAAAAATCACAAAGGGAAAGATGATGGACTACTTAGCACGGTGCTTAGCATGGAATTTCCCAAACCTTATCAATTGCAACTCGGTACTTGATTCAGTCATGCAATTTACCTTACCTATCGGGCGATTAGACATCTAAGTAACATGTGAGTGCACATTTTATTTTTATGAATCAAAGATTCACGAAGACAGGGACTTGATCATGCTAAATTAATCTAACGTCTTTTCGGTACTTAATCTCTTTACTTCGAAAAAATGTTTTGCATGCAGTTTTAGAGGCTACTAACATGAGAAAGATGTCGTGTGGGCGTGCGATCAATGATGAAATGTTCAATAGCCAAAATAGCAAGTAAATTACTAGAAAGATTAAAGAAGTTGGAATGCGCGAGCAAGCAAGAACGGATCCCTATTCAACATTCATTGAGACAGGGATTCTGCAAGCTTAGCCTTAGGGTACAAACATACAAAGACGGATGCAACTTATTAATGAAAATGTTTATGAATATAACTAATGCATGACTAAGCAATTTTGTGATAACTAAGATGCAACGTCATTTGATTCTTTTTGTGTTTTCTTGTTTATGTAATGAACTAAAACTATCTATACGATATGATTACTAAAAATTAATTCTATATGACGAGCATTATATGATATGCTTGCCATGAGACTAATTAAACTTAAACCTCCATGCAATCTATATGACATCTTTTGTTTGGTTTTTGTTTAATGAAAACTATGAATTATCCTAAATCCATATGCATTCTAAAAATAACATGCGCTTTTTAAATATAAATGTTTCCTAAATTCTAAATGGGTACAGTTATATGACATGCAATATATGCGTGACGATTGATAAATCTTATGATGCATCGAAACATATGTCTCACCCAAAATTCACGGACATAATTCATTGACATATCATCCTAATGCAATCAAAATCTACTTCAATCAATCAAACATAACAAACCATTTATAGAACATAAACTATGCATGAAACAATATTAAGGATCCAAGTTATAGGCTCAAAAGTCCGATGCCCTAACATTGCTTTGATTTGTGTAAAGAAATTACCCGAAAGGGTTAGAATAATCTAAGGTTTTTATACCTACATCAGATGCAAACAGAATGTCGCATGACCTGGGCGAGATATAATATTTTCTTGAGGACTGACCAAGGATAGCAAGGGAAAGTGCGACAACCGAGCTCGAGAAGACCGTCGGCTTGAAGGAATGGAGACTTGAGGGTCAGCGGTGATTAAGGCGGAGATAATGACCGAGCAACGGTGGCAGGCATTACCACGAGGCTGCGACACGCTGTGGTGGCTGCTTGAAGGGTGGCCGAACACCTATAGTCACCGGTCAAGCTATATTACAAACGAAGGGCTTGACTGTCGCACTGGAAGACACCGGGGCTACCGAGGATTTGCCGAAACATCTGGGCTCGCCTGGAGATTCACTAGCGCTACTCGGTGTTTGCTGGAGTGCTGGAACCTCTAAGCGTTCTGGGCACACGAGCGCCGAGGCTGTCCCAAGAAAACGAAGTGGGGCTGACCGTCCTTCTTCCCCTGACCCGGCCCCTTTCCTTCCTCCTTTCTTCCCCTCTTCCTTCATGCATCTGCAGCACAGCGACGTACAGAAGCAGGGCAGGGCAGGGCAGGGCAGTGCAGATGGCGCAGCACGATTTTTGAGTCGGGAATCAAGTCGGCGGACAAGCTAGCGGTGGCAGAAGCCATGCGTGCCTACCGGTGGCCCTTAAAAGCGAGAGAGGACATTCGGCCAAAAGGGGTGCTCACTCACTTGAGGTAGGAGTCGAAGCTGAGAGAGAAACCAAGAATGAGGAATTTGTTCCGCTGGCCGGTGGCTTGCCCGAATTACCCCCGCCCTTCATCAGAAGCCAACTCACCTGTTGTCGTGCGTCCCAACAAGCTCCCTGTTGGGAAACAAATTCCTAAAAATTGTACCGATACTTGAAGGATCGAATATCGAAAAACGAACGTGAAAACGAGCCCGGGAAACATATAACACCGATCAAAGGCATATCACGAAGGTGGACATACCTTACTTGCCACAGATTAAGTACCATCGCAGTTTCAGAGGAATCCTTTGAAGTCGTGGAGTTCCGTTCGTCAAAAAGGAGTATACTGCTTTAGGGGGAAGAAATAGGAGAAGCGTATTTTCTCTGAAACACTATTATTCTGATAATTCTCCCTTTATTTATTTATATAATTAAGTAAGTACACTCTTTTATGGGTCTTTCACTTACGGGTTGGATTTTAGCCCAACATGGGCGGACGAGCTTAACTTGGCCCATCAAATATAAAACCCATAATCTCCCATTCGCACATGGTGGGCCAAACAAAACTCTTTTTTCATCTATTTACAACATTCATATCAATAAATAATCCATGCGACCAACATACTTTGAGAACTCGTTGTCATACATTTATTAGGAATATATAGTAGCTCATAATTGGTATAACATTTTTAGTAGATATAGTATGCAGTACCCTAAATCGATCGATCACATTTATATCTCTCTTGATATCTTTTTAACAATGATATATTGTATTCACAATTATGATTATCTCAAAACAATCATAATTGGTCGACTGGTGAATACAAAATTAGAATGTGATTATATAATTTGATCTTCCTCTTTTCTTGAAACTCTCAATTTCGATTCAACTTGCTTTTCTAGAAATGTCACATTAGATCGAATCAATTCATGATCATTGGTAACATTCTAAGATAGCAAACACTGCAAACACTGAATAGAAATATTGAGAATAAGTAAGAGTCATGATGGCACTTAATTGAGGAATCATTTTCCTCAAGAGTCTCACACGGCATAAAAACTTTTGACACTCTTGTTGGTCGTCTTATGCATACGTAGTATGAATTATGTATTATGGTATTAACTCCTATCCCATGGAGCGTATGTCTACACTTTCAATACTGTACTGATGATAGTTCAAACATATCTAATGTCTAACTTGAGTTCACGTATCTACTATTTCATAGAATTCATTAGAAATCACATCTGGCATCAAAGACAGATAAAGTAAAATATGTGAATTATTTTACTTTTAGACATAGTAAATATTATATCATCATCTTAACACTCTGTTAATGTGACATATATTTTAAGTTTGAGCTATCGATTACCTGGATAATAAACTTAAAAACCGTATCATCTCTATTTATCACATAGTAAATATAGACGATTACCCATGTGAGTAGACTAATCTCTTATCTGTCCTACATACTTTCTCAATTTTATATGATGCACTAAGTATTAATATGCATAAACGTCAAACAAAGACTCATAGGCATTAATAATGAAAACATAAATTTATTAAATGTGAACACTTAAGGAAAATTACAATATTCAATATATCAGCCTCTACGTAGTCCTAGAGATTTTATATGACTACAGAACACATCTCTAGGTATTGGCTTTGTCATAGGATCTGCTACTATTCTATACGTAGATATGTACTGTAAGTTCACATCTTTTCGTGCAACCATATCTTTGACAAAATTATACTTTGTATTTATATGTTTGGTCTTGCCATGATATTTTGGAGGTGTGTGCTATTGCTGCTTGGCTGTTATAGTTAATCAATAATGAGTTTGCAGCATTCTTAATAACATCTAAATAATCCAAAAATCTTTTAAGCCAAATACCTTCTTGTATTGTTACTAATAATTCAACGAACTCAGCTTTCATTGTGGACAATGCTATACATGTTTGTTTTTTACTACTCCAAGATATTGCGCAATTATTTAGTAAGAAAACAAATCCAGAGGTAGATTTCCTCTCATCTAAATCTCATCTCCAATCAATATCTGAATAACCTTCAAGTCGTAGATCCTTACCTTGATAACTCAGCGTATAATCGACAGTTCTTTTTAGATACCTTAATATTCTTTTGATGGCTTTCCAATGTGCTTGACTTGGATTGGATTGATATCTACTTACTATTCCAACTGCAAAACATATGTCAGGTCTTGTACACATTATAGCATACGTTAAGCTTCTAACAGCACTAGCATAAGGAACATGTTGCATTTGTTCTTTCTCTTGTGGAGTCTTTGGACACATTATATGACTCAATCCTTTACCTTTTGCAATAGGAGTATTTATAGGTTTACAAACTTGCATATGAAATCATTCAAGAATTTTATTTATGTATGTTTTTTGCGAAAGAGATAATGATCTTTTTGAACGATCCCTTGAAATCTTAACTCCAATAATGTATGCAGCTTCACTCATGTCTTTCATCTCAAAGTTAGAAGATAGCCAACTCTTGATAGTACTAACAAATTCCATATTGCTTCCGGCAATTAATATATCATCAACATATAATAATATGATCACAAGTTAATCTTTGGATCTTTTGATATATACACAATGATCTTCATCAATCATTGTAAAATCATATGCCATTATGGCATTATGAAAATGTATATATCATTGTCTCGATGACTGCTTAAGGTTATATATTGATCTTAAAAGTCGACATTCTTTTTGTTCTTAGTCTTTCAAAATCAAACCAGCAATTTGTTCCATATATATTTCTTCTTCTAATTCTTCATTAAGAATAATAGTCTTTGTTGACACCTGATTTTTAGTCGACACATTATTAAAAGGTAGAAAATCGAGATTTAGGTTTCTGATTGTGACGAAGCCCTATCTCTCAACCAAAAAGTGTCGTTTTTCATTTCTTTCTTTTGCATTGTCGTTTTTAAGTAGTTTTTAGCTCATTTTTAAGAAAAACCTGAAAAGTCAAACGGTTGACTTTCAGGTTGACTTTTAGTTAACCCCGAGTCAAAAATTGACTTTTTGCCCAAAAAAATTTCATTTAGCTTTAATTTTACCTTTTTTCAAATCAATTTCTTGAAAATTCAAAGATTTGATAAAAAAATTAACCTTTCTGGAAAAGTCAACTAAATGGTTGACTTTTGGTCAAATCTTTGCAAAAATAAAAAATAAAAAATAAAAAATAAAAAAATAAAATATAAAAAATGCACGAATATAATTCTTTTAATGCCAATTTGACTTTTGTGTCAAAATTTCACAAAATTCGATTAAGAACCTTTTGAATTTTTTAGTTTTAGGTTCTAAATCGACCAAAAATAAAATTACTTTTATTCTAGTCATAATTAGGTGCAGTTCTTTCTTTGACATTTGGTTTATGGAATATCTAAAATCTGTTTGAGCATTCAATTTTGTGATTTATCGAGTCGAAATACAAATTGTAGTTTTGCCTGGATTTTGGCTCGAGTGAACAAGAAGTTAGAAAGTTGGAAGGAAAATTTGTTGACCAAAGCATGAAAGGAGATATTAATTAAATCAGTGGTGCAGGCTATTCCACAATACACAATGTCTATTTTCAAGATCCCGGTGTCAATATGCAAAGCAATTGAGAAGAAGATTGCTAATTTTTGGTGAAGAAATGGGAAAAAAACTGCTGGGATTCATTGGAAAAAATGGGAGGCTTTGGAACTCAGAAAAGATGAAGGGGGTCTTGGCTTCAAAGATTTACTAGCTTTCAACGAGGCTATGCTAGGAAAGTAAGCATGGCGCATCTCACAGCAACCTAATTCCTTATTGAGTAGACTAATGAAGGGCCTCTATTATCCAAATTGCGAATTCTAGAAAGCTGGAAATGGCTCAAGACCCCCGTGGGGATGGCGAAGCATTATTGTGGGAAGGGACTCTATATCTCCAAATGTTATGTGGTCCGTTGGTAATGGTCAGAAAATTTTGATAAGGGAAGATAAATGGCTGAAAAGTGGACTAATTGGAGGCCCGGCTACGAGAGATGAGCCAGAGAAAGTGGGCGAACTAATAGAACAGGGGAATGGCACATGGAATGAAACAATGATTCGAATGCTGTTTGATGAACAAAGGGCTAAGGAAATCCTTGCTATTCCTATTGGATTACCCACAACATAAGATAAAATGGTATGGATGCAAAATAAATCAGGGTCATATACAGTAAAGAGCGGCTATTTCACCACGAGGGATTGCACAGCAAACCCACACCACACAACAGCAACTTCCTCTCACCAAACAAAGCCAGATCTCTAGAAACATATTTGGCATTCAGGAATTCTACCTAAAGTTAGACAATTTCTCTGGAATGCATGCCAAAACACACTACCTACAGTGGACAATTTATACCGGAGGAGAATAGTACCCGATTCACTTTGTCCCATATGTAAACAAGAAGCTGAGATCGTTGAACACACTTTGCTGTTATGCCCTTGGACAGCTCAAATATGGCAAGCCAACTCTCTGCAAATAAAGATCAACAGAATATGGTTAACAAGGTTTGATGAATGGCTGCACATACAGAAAGAAGATCCTCAAAGCGCAACAAAGTTTAACCAAATCGCAACTACCTTGTGGTGCATTTGGCAAGATCGAAACCATCACATTTTCGAGCAAAAACCCCTTCATCCAAAACAGACCCTGTACAGATCAGCAGCATTACAAGCAAACTTCGAAACTTGGAACAAGATCGCAGCCAAGGAGAAACAGAGAGAGACTTACACAAATCGGTGGCAACCCCCGACCTCTGGCTCACTCAGAATAAACATTGATGCCTCCTTTGTTCGACATGAAGGCGAGACAAAGCGGATTTGGACGAAAACAGAGGAGAGGCGGAAAACATAGCTGCCATCGCATGTATATGCAGGGACTCGCGGGGACGCCTGATTGACGGTTTCTCTAAGAAGGTGGAGGCATCTTCAGCAGAACAAGCGGAGGCACTCTCCCTCTTGGAAACCCTAGGTTTTCTCTCCGACCGCACTAACAGATGCCCGGAAGTACAATCGATTGCTTGTTGCTTGTGCGGGGGTTCTGTTCGAAGAAGACTTTAGTTGGGAGCCGCCGCCGACCATGGATCGGATCAGGGAAAATTTAAAAGAATTCCAGGGCCTTTCCTTGGCCCATTGCAGTAGAGAGGCCAACAAGCCTGCAGACTGGATTGCAAAAGCCCAACGAGAGAATTATCTTCCTAGTAATTGGGTAATTAATCCTCCGACAGCCTTGTTTAATTTATTATGCGATGATGTTCTTGATGTAATTACTCCGAACTTTCTTAAGTAAATGAATAATAAACACACTTTCGACCAAAAAAAATAAAATTTGAGCCTTTATAACTTGCGAACGGACGATTGTTTCTCACTCATTTTCTTGAGATTAGTCCAAATTTGAGATTGATTTTGTGAAATTCACATAAGAACTCATCAATTTGAAGAATTTTATCCTCCCAAGCATTATAAAGTCAAGCAATTAAGCTTCAATTGACAAAATTCGAATTGACCCATTAATGACTATGGTTTAATTTCATAAATCTAGGTCCAATTTTAATATTAGGCTTAGATCCATTTTTGACCTAAGCTTGAGCACTTCAATTCAAGGTTAATTTGAATGTAGTAAGTGATCTTACCTATGGGTATCTCATTAGATAGGGCAATTGTGACACTAATTGAGTTTAATTTTAGTTAATTTGCAATTTTGCCCTTTGAATTGCAAATTTTACCATTTTAGCCCTTTAGGCCCAATTCAAAACACCCATTGTTTTGACTCATTTTTTTCCACAAAAATCATTCAATTAGGTCAATAAAAGACCCCTAGATCAAGTTCATAAGGTTTGATTAGCTTAATTGTATCTTAATTGATCAATTTCTTCATAAAAAAGATAAAATTCCTTTTCAGTTAGGTTCTTTAGGGGTCAAATTGCATAAATTTTTTGCCCCTAGGGGTCTCAAGTGGACAAAATAGCAAGAACCGGACCAAACTTGTCAAAAACTGATCAAAATCCGGTCGAACCGGACCGAATCGGTCTGGCCAGTCAAATTGGACGCCGGTGGGATTGGCCGGTTCAGGCTCTTGCTGGCTGGTTCTTGGCCTCTGGCCACCGGTTTTGGAACCCTCTCACTCCCAATTTCACTTCTACACCTTCAATTTCCCAAAATTTTACAAATTGGTCCTTGAATTTTGTCAAAATGCAAATTAACCCCTAATTGGACATTTTGACGCAATTTTCGATTTTGGCTTGGTTTTTTGTAAATCATACTCACTAGATCAATCACGTGACACCTCAAGATCATAATGGAGCATTCGAAATGGATTTTTGATTGTTGGATCGAGATTTCAATTGTCGGGTCGAACCGACAGCTAAAATTGTTTAATGTAGGAGTATATAAGTGAAATCTCTTCTATTTTCAGCATGGAGGGTTCATTTGCACGAATTTTTTCTCTCTCCTCAGCCTTTTTCTCTCTCATTTCTCCCTCCAAAATGTTGCACAAACAGATCACGCTTTCTCTCTCTAGATTTGGTTCGTCTCTTAGATCGGTCTCGTTCTAGGCTAGAATCGGCGGTTGCCAAAGCTCCCAAGCCTTCAAGCTGCTGGTGATCTGCTGTCGCAAAGGTCTTTGATGTTTCTGTGGAAAGAGGAGACTGGATTGGTGGCCGGATCTTCACCGGCGGCCCGATCTTCGCTAGCGAGTCAAGGTTGTATAAAACCCAACGAGTTGCGGGTTTTCTCTTTTTCTCTCATCTTTTTCAATTGTGTTTCTCTTATATATTTTTTGTGATTGCATGATAGATTTATTGTTTTCCTTGATTGTTTACTTACTGTCTTGTAATTCCAATTCCATTTATTGCTTTCTTTTCTTGTTTTTCTAAAAATAAAATAAAATGAAATGACCAACCACGCATGATCACTTAGTTTAGGACAAATGATCCCGAAAATGTAAAAAGAAATGCATGGATATGTTAGGAAAACACAACATGCTGTTTAGGTATCGAAGGGCACTAATAGAAATATTAGCATAACCCAAGTCTCCAAACCTAGATATTTGGTTGCGTAGGAATCGAGGGAACACTCCTGACCCTTGATTGGGTTTTCTAGCTAACCCCCAAAATGAGGCTAGTGGTGACTCTTGTTTTATTTTTAGTTTGTCATAAACAACTAGATTGTATAAATAAACTTGTCGCGCGGGGTATGAGTTTTGATGAAACTCACCATGATTTAGCATACTCGATATGGGAGTAACTTAGAGGATGAAGTGATGCCATTCTTATGGGCGAGGCGTGCTGTCAAGAGGGCTACCATGGTAAAGGTATCCTTAAATTCGATAATTACACCCGACCCTTTCTTCTAAGGTGTGTCGCTTGTGTGAGTATGGATCGCAACACTCCGCTATCACGCGGGGTACGAGCCCGCGATCTCGTGGAGGGAACTCACGAGAGGCTTGATCCAAAAGGCGAGGTGATGACGTCTTTTGGAACATGAGCCGTGAGGGAACTCTCGTGATCAAATATCCCTTAACCCGACCTTTCCCAATTTTTTCTCTCCTCGTGATGATGAGGGATTCGAGGATGGCGAGATCGGGTCACGATAGTCTTTACATTCATTTGATGTGATTCAAGATTCATACTAACTACTATTGCCAAAATAATGTGAATTGAGGTAAATTTCACTATAGGAAAAAATGTTTCCTCATAATCAATTCTTTTCTGTTGATTATATCCCTTCGCCACAAGACGAGCCTTATATATTTCTATTGAGCCATCGGCTTTACGCTTTATTTTGAGAACCAACTTGTTCCCAATGGCTTTACGTCCTTTTGGAAGATCAACTAATTCCCAAATATGGTTTGACTTCATTGACTCCATTTCCTCTTCCATTACATGCATCCATTTTTCCTTACTAAGGCAATTTAGAGTCTTATTTACATTTCTTGACTCATCTTCATCTTGTGGAGCAACCATAAAAGTTTCCACTTTAATGTCAAAACGTTGACAGGGAATACTTTTGCGACTTGTTTGCTGTATAGGAGATTGTACAATTTGCACATTATTCTCCATTATGCTACCACTTGGATTAGATAATAACGATATCATCTCATTAGGTGGTTGTAATTGAGAATGAGTCGAATTTAATTCATCATTTCTCATGTTATTCCCACTTGGACGAACTCTACTAAGTACATTAAACTTGATTCAAGGTTTCAAATAGGGAGTGATCTTCACCTATTTCGCCCTTTTAGGAAATTCATTCTCTAAGAATGTGACATCCCATGATTAAGATTCAGTTATACTTCCACTTTTCTGCTCATCTATAAATATATATCATTTCGAGTGTTCTGAGTATTTTATGAAAATACTCTTCTTACCTTTGGGAGCTAATTTTTCATACTTATGAGAGGGCTCATGAGTATAGGCAGCACAACCCTAAAGTTTAAAAAAACTTAAATCAGGTTTTCTACCTATCCATAACTCATATGGAGTGGAAACAACTGATTTAGAAGGCACACAGTTAAGTATATAGGCAGTAGTTAATAAAACATCACCTCAAAAGGTGATGGATAAGTTAGCATGCGCCATCATGGACCTAACCATTTCCAGTAGGGTTCTGTTTTTTTTTTCCGCAATACCATTTTGTTGAGAAGTATAAGGAATAAACAATTGTCTTTCTATTCCTTTTTCATTGCATAAATTTTTTAACTCATCAGATAAATATTCTCGACCTTGATCATATCTCAATTCTTTTATTTTCTTATCTAACTGATTTTCTACCAAGCTTATAAGCTTTTTGAAACAACTCAATACTTCCGATTTATGAGAAATTAAATAGACCTGTCCGAATCGAGTATAATTATCTATAAATGTGATGGAATAAACAGTCTCGTGCCTTTCTTTCGCATTCATTGGATCACAGATGTTTGAATGGATTAATTGCAAATGAAATTTACCTATTTGCAAATGGTTTCCTTGTCGTTTTCCCTGCTAGGTAATGCTTACATATGGGCAAATAGACTTTTTCAATATTGCCCAATAAGCCCTCTTTGGCTAGCCTATTCATACGTTGTTGGCCAATATGACCAAGTCTAGCATGCCGCACATGCACATTATCATATGAATTAGAAGATGTGAAGAGGGAATAACAAACATTGACATTTCCATAGTCAACATCCAATTTAATAAAACCATCTAGAAAAATAACCACAACCATATTAGTTTGTATTCAAATACAAATTCATACAATTATTATGGAAGTTCAAACTAAAACCGAGTTTAACCAATACTAGCATAGACACTAAATTTCGACGAATTTCCGGAGCATGTATTACATAATGTAGGAACAAAGTGCGTCCACCACGAATATTTAATTGGTAGGTGCCAATCTCTTTTACTTCGGCTCTGGAATTGTTTCCTACATAGATCAATTTAGTTCTAATCGGTACTCATCAGAATTCCATAAGAAATTCTCTATCCTTCGCTACACGGTCTGTTGCTCCCGAATCCACAGTTCACAAAGTTAATAATACAGAACTTGATACATAAGCAAAGTTTTCAAGAATACAAGGGGTGTTTATATTCTTTGGCTCGCGACAGTCGTGGGCATAATGACAATTTTTGTCACAATTATAACACTTCATCTTTGATAACTTCTTCATTCGATGACGCTTTCCTCTTTCATGTTGGTGAACTTTTGGTTTTTTTCCTGAAAAACTTACTCACTTGCCTTTCCACCTTTTGAACGAATTAGGACGTTTGCGCTTGGAGCTCGAAACCCCTTGTGAGTTAGAACTATCATAATAAATGTCAATTTCCAGCTTAGTCGCTAGGAGGCGATCCTCTTCTAGCTCAAGATGGCACACTACATCCTCAAATGTTTTAATGTTCTCGTTGTGTGTTAGATGCACCTTCATATGCTCCCAACTTTGAGGCAAAGAATGGATCACTACTTGCACTTGCCGCTCGTCGGTCGGGACATGGTCAGCATCCTTCAACTTATTAATCATGTTTGACATATTTCTCAGGTGTTGTTTTATGGTCTGACCATGAGACTTATTGTAAGAGTCAAACCTTATAGTGAGCTGGCTTAGTTTGGTCACCGATGTATGACCAAATCATGTTGCCAATGCTTCTTACATTTATTTGGCCTTCTCAAAACGCTTGAATTATCGCATGACATCATTCTCCATACTACTTAGCAATGTAATGCGAGCAATGGAGTTCTTTCTCTTCCATACAGCAAATGCATCCTTATCTCTTTTATGTTGTGTAGTGTTCTCATATTCAAGTTCTTCCATAATCAGGTTAAGAGCTTCTAGTGCCTTTTACTCTTCCAGCACATATTGGATTTTCATATGCCATATTTCATAATTATCGCCATTCGGTTTCTCACTTTTGTTCAATTCAGCGACTATACTCTTAGTTGCTGAAGCCATTGGATCTAAACATATCGAGACATATTTGTACGAATTATTAATGTCTATCATTTATGCATCTATTTTGCATAAACTCATCATATTAATAATTTTAAATAAGGTTTTAGAATCAAAAGGTCACTATGTTTCCAATCATCATCCAAAAATCCTAATTTGAAATTATCATTAATATAATCTTCTATGCAAAATAAGCTCTTTGAAGCTATAGAAACTTGTATGAACTACTCATAACAATTAATAATAACAGAAACAATTGACATTGAATATCCATTGACGATAAAATAAAAATATTTCCACATAATATAACCAATACATCAATTGCTACAACGACATCAACATTATAGAAATTATCTACATAAGATATCCATAAAACATACTAAATAAGCACCACTAGAAACAGCTAACGCCAAGTCAAATTATGAACAGGGAAAAATCCTTTTAATTTCTTGGAAATTTCCTTTGTAAATTCTTTAGGCACATTCGGCAACCACGCAAAAACAGACGGAAATCCCTCAGATTCCTCCTTCGCACATCCATCCCCCACTGGATTGAACTCATTCCTTGAGTCGAAGTCTTTGTGGCTTCAATCCTATAATATTCGTTCATAAAAGCCACTACAAGCTTCTTATAATTAGGAACCATGTTGACATCCCATAGGCAATTCAACACTCCTTGCCATTCAGATAAAGGAGTGTTCAAGAAGAATCGCACCATCTCAAAAAGCTGGCATGAGGTAACACTTCCAAATGACTTCTCATATCTTCTTATTGACCTCGAGAACATGCTCAATTAATTTACCACATTCCCATCGATAATTAGCCAACTCAGCTATCATCCTTGCAAGTCTCATCTTTTGTGTTTCTAATTTTATGCGAATAGGTGTAGGCTTACGAAGGGAAGGCATTTTTCCTGCAACAAAATGCAGAACAAAAAAGGATTACTTATAATCCATAGGGACATAATTGAAAAAGAAACACATTCTTCTTTTCTTTTTCTTTTTTTGGATCAATGGTCAATGAGGTCAACCACCGTTCGTAGTGGTGCAGCTGGCTTGGGCTCTCTCCCCCTCACGAAGGGGAGGAGTTCGAATCCCAGAGACGTCGTTAGGGATTCCTACCTGGAGTACTGTGGTGGTGGGTCCTGTAGTCGCTCCCCTAGGGTTTGCTCGCCGGCTGTCGGCTTACAGGGTTCCCTAGGTTACCAAAAAAAAAAAAAAAGGTCAACGTGATCAACGGTCAACGAAGTCAATGGTCAATAGAGGCCGGGTCAGGTCAGAAGGGTCGGGTTGAGCTGGGTCAAACATGGGTTGGGTCAAATAGATTGACTTGACTAGGTGACGTAAATGTGACGTCACCAGCATGTGCCTTGTACGTGCACGGGCAAGCGCCAGTTGACGTCATGATGACATTAGCTGGCGTGTGTGGCGCACGCGCCGGTGGTTTTTGTAGGCACGTGTGCCTCACGTGCCCTGGAAACTGCCTCAGTGCATACGATGCCTTTTCTTCTGGCCGCGCCGCCAGGCGGCGGGCCACCCTCGTTTTTCTCATCTCAATGAGAACTATGACCTTACACCGTCGAAACGAGTTTTGATTCACTGAAAATAAAAAGGGAGGCAAACAATACGGGCGTGTTGGGATTTCTATCCCCGAACGTCCAGCGGCGACGTTTCTTAAAATTTTGGCCAAAAAGGATTTATAAACATTAACAATAACCGGGAAACATGAACATTATTGCTCTGATACCAATGTTGGGAAATAAATTCCTAAAAATTGAACCGATACTCGAACGATCAAATACCGAAAAACAAATACGGAAACGAGCCCAAGAAACATGTAACACCGATCGAAGGTATATCACATAGGCGAACATACCTTGCTTGCCACAGATTATGTACCATCGCAATTTCAAAGGAATCCTTTGAAGTCTTGGAGTTCCGTTCGTCAAGAGGGAGTATACTGCTTCGGGGGGAAGAAAAATGAAGAATCGTATTTTCTCTGAAACGTTATTGTTATGATGCTTCCCCATTTATTTATTTATTATAGTAACTGTACTCTTTTATGGGTCCTTCACTTACGGGCAGGGTTTTGGCCCAACATGGGTAGACGGGCTTAACTTGGCCCATCAAATATAAAACCCATCACTCTCGAACCAAGCATCTTGGAAATGCCCTGCTTCTCTCTTGCTTATGGAGTTTGAGAATGTTGAACTGAACCAGCGAGATTTCGGGCAAATCATGCAAGAATCAAACTGATTGATTGCCAATAATGTTGATTTAGAGCTTAATATACTGGATTTAGGCTGTGAATGACGTTAAATACGAACTTGGAAGTGGTATTCCAAACTTCTTATCAACCATTTGACTAAATGCTTGAATGAAGTAGTGAATTCGAGTTCATAAAATCAATGTTAAAATCTTTGTTTTGCACTCAATTTATTCTAATATTATTGCATTTTCACTGAATCTAGGTTTCTCTTTGATTTTGCGGCATATCGTTTGATGCTTAGTCAGACATGGATGAACATCTTCTCACCGAAGATTCTTTTTCCTTCTGTTTAAAGGTGAACCGATGGATTCTATCTAGTTGGAGGTAGAGCTCAGGAGGTTGTCGTTTCTTCGGGATAAATCTGCCCGTTGTAATCAAGCTCTGGAAGATGGTCAGGCCTTGACTGCTGTTTCGAGGTACTGAATTCAAATTATATGAAACACTTGCTGCTTTTGTTAAATTCACAGTAGGGACATATTAAGTCTGGGATTTTATCATGCTGAACAGCATAAAAGATCTTCGTCGTGAGAGGCAGATGCTCACCAAGCAGTTGCAAAAGAAGCTCACCAGGAAAGACAGAGAGATGCTCTTCCAAACTTGGGGGATCGGTTTGAATACAAAGCATAGAAGTTTGCAGTTAGCCTTGTGGTCCGAAACAGAAGATATGGACCATGTGGCTGAGAGTGCCAAAATTGTTGCAAAGCTTGTTGGTTTTGTTCAGCTAGAGGAAGCTTCCAAGGAGATGTTTGGCCTCAACTTTACTCCTTTGGCGATCAAGCACAAAACTTCGTAAGTGGAAAAGCACTATGATGTCTTTCTTGTGAAGCTTTGTTTTGTATGCTATTACTTTTGCGAAATGGTGACAAAATCGGTGCTCCAACTGTCTGAGATGGTATGAATTCCTTTTAACTGGCTATATATGTAATTTAGATGCAGGTCATTGTACAAAAGCTTTGCAATGTACTCATGAACAAATGAGGGCTTGTAGGTCCTCTCTGCGGTCCTGGCTCTTTAACATATGTATTGGCGCATGATTGATGTTAATTGGACTAATATAATAATGTTTCTATTTCTTCCATCCTCTTACATGTTTTTTTTTTTTTTTTTTTTTTAAAGCTTGTAGCTGATAAATTAGTAATTTAACTAATGACTCGCGGCATGCGCTCATTGATTGCGACTCCCTCAACTTTGTTTTTTTTTTCTTTTTTCAGCCGAATGACTCCTCAACTTCATTAAGCCATTTTTGTGTTCTCGTGATTTTCCTTACCTCATTGGATTGTGTTTATGCAGACTTAGATGCCTAAGACTAAAGAAGTATCTTGTAATGGTTGAATGGCATCATCTCAGTAATCACACAAGATAGTAGTTACATGAATTTATTTGTTTGCACACTTAGAGAGAGAGAGAGAGAGAGAGAGAGAGAGAGTGAGGGAGGGAGGGAGGGGGCTTGACAAGGTGGGAGAATGGGACATATACATATGTTGAACTTGAAATATTGTTGTAGTGGCTTATATTGAAGGAAGAGCGTCCTCGTCATCATCAGGGACTGTAGGAAACAAGAAACCAAGTAAGTAAGCTTCACACACACCCGAAGCTTTCCTAATAGTACTCCTACGGTCCTACCCATGAAAAGGAAAGCAACTTTGTAGATTGTTGTTATATGCTTCTTTTCTTAAAATATGATATGACATGTAAATGATAGGCCTTAACGGGTATCTATTCTTCAGCGATTTTGTATGTAAGCTATGTGAAAGGCTTACTAGACATGTGTCAGCAATGAGCAGTAAGGTTGGTTCCAAAGGTTACTTTTGGATTCAACATTAGGTTATCCGAAGATCAAATGATGTTGCTGACATGATTTGGTATTGTGATAGTGATGGGAAAAAGCATAAATGCATATTAGTTTTAAAAAAGCTATGTGACCGATGACAGTGTGGAGACTGTATGAAAATTTGCTTTCTTCTATAGAACTCGCGGTGGACTTAACATAGAGGCTTGACATGCATTGACTTGATATGCTGGAATGAGTTAATGAAATACTTACTTGATAAGGATCCCAATTGTTTGTTTTAACCACCAGTAAATAATTGTTGAAATTATCAATTCTATAAAAAAAAATCCATAATCATGCATATAAATACATCTGAGATTTAATATTATTATCCCATACCTGTCGTCGTCGTCCGAAGGTTCATCCGTCTCGATCTCTTCTATGTTGCACACATTTTTCGTTTCTTTGACACTCTGAAAAAGATCCGGAGCAGTCTTTGAGATGTCGCGTTGCTTCTTCTTGAATACCACACATATAGTCTCCAATTCGTTACAGTAGTTGATCCCTTCGACAGTTTTCAACTTCTCGTTTTGCCTACACTCGAGTTCTTTGAGATGTAGCATTGCTCCTTCTTGAATAGTCACCTTCACAAGCCCAGGCAGCTTCCAAATCTTCAAGATCTTGAGACTCGGAAATCCATCTTTGGCGAACGTCAGACGATCGCCTAGGAAGGAATTGGCCAAGAGCCTGAATGTCCTCAGTTGTTTCAGGAGACCACCCAACTCGAGCATCGTGTCAGCTACCACTCTCGAACCCGACAAAGTCAAAACCCTGAGCGAGAATGGGAAGAGATGTATCCAGTTGGGTTTGTTGAGTCGGCCCAGCAAGTAAAGCTCCAACAGGTCGTGATGTTGTTCAGCCAACGACAGTTCTGGCAACGGGCCTATCTGCGATGTCGCGGGCTTAGCCTTTTTCGCGGGCTTGTCATCTTTCTTGCCTTCTTGCATGGGCTTGGCTTCATTCGCGCCTTCGGCTTTCCCGGTTTGGGCTTCTCCCCCGGCCGTGGCTTCTTCCGGGGACTTGTCTACTTTCGTAGCTTCATGGATCACCCCAAAGGTCAAGGACTGGAGATTGGTGAGCCCGAAGCTAATCCAATCAGCTACTGTTTTCCCTGTGGCGCCGGTGGTGTCGTTCTCCGAGTGTTGCAAGAAAAGCTTGAGCGTGGTGAGCGTGGTCAAGCAGTTAACGTGGCCCGTCATCGGGTTCTCCTTCAATTCGCCGATGATCAGCCCGCATAATGTTTGGAGTTTAGTCAAGGCCATAACATTGTCACCACAAGCCTTGAGGATCTTCTTCAAGTCGATGTAGAACCAGTTGAGATGCAGGTGCCTCAAGTTCCTCGCCTTCCACAAGGAACTCGGCAGGGAAGTGATGTTGGTGTGCTTTATGTCGAGAGTCTCGAGATGGTGCAGATTTGCAACGTCACTTGGGATTGAGTCCAACACCGTGGATCTCAATCCTAGGTACCTTAGGAGCACCAGCTTGCCGAGCACACCTTGCAAGGATGGCTTATACACACCCTCCAGATCAAGCACCCTTAGCAAGCTATAGTCAGTCCCGGAAGTCATCTTCCTAAGAAACGTGCTGATGTCTTTGTTGAGCATGCCTCTCCTCTGGTAGAACGACAGAAACGAGCGGACGTGGCTAAGGTTCAAATCACAGTAGCTGCTGCCGTGGCCGTCTCTGATTATGTTCGTGTACTCTGCAAGCCACCGAATCTTGCTTCTTTCTCCCAGTTGGGCCAGCAGCTGTTGTTGCTGCCTGATTGGATCACGGTTCCTGTCTTTTGAGTTGCTAGTGTCATGTATGTGGAGGAACCCCGTGCTCATGGCGATCGGGCAGATCATGTCATACAGAGAGGTGAGCATTTGGCAAGCTTTGGGGGATCCATCCGCCCTCCAGCTCACCACATCAATCACATTCCTGTCCGCAAGCTCCAGGATGAACGTCTCTCCCACGTCCTCGGGCTTCCTTGCCAGTTTCCTTTCTATGTCATAACAATGCGAATCCAATAAACGCTCAGCCAACCACAGCCTCACTAGCCTTCTTGTCGGAATAGGGAATGCTATGGGGAACAGCGCCATGTAGATGAAGCACGGTTTTAGATGGACCGGCAATTTATGGCAACTCAATTGTAGTATATCTAACAATGTCATCGCAGAACCCTCTTTTGTCAATGCTGCGCGATCATGCTCTCCAGCATTGGACAGAAACCCGCCGAGTAAGGATATATGGAGCGGCAAGCGATGACACATGTTTAAAATATCATTCTCCTCCCTTGAGAGCGTCTGACCGTCGGGCACTCCATGCAACTTCCAAGTGAGCATCCTCTTGCTTTCTTCTTCATCCAATTTTTCTAGCTTGATCGGGTCCAAGGAATTACTCATTGCGTTATAACTCATGAAGGTGGCTATCGATTCGTCCCGAGTTGTGGTAATTATGCGGCTTTGATTACCATGCGGGGTGTTAATCCATAACTCTAGCAAGATGTCGTTCCAGTCAGACAGCTGCACGTCATCCAACACAATGAAGTATTTATCTCTCTCGGCCAATTTCTGGTACAGCTTTGTCTTTATCTGCATGATATCCATGTCCATCACGTCCCCAGCTCGCTTCTCGACTTGCTTCAGAATCTCCAACAGGAGCTCCCGCTTCTCCATGCTAGGCGAGACGTGGACCCAGGCGCGGCACTCATAGCCCATGTACTCCGCTTGGCGGTAGGCCCATCTCGCGAGGAACGTCTTGCCGGTTCCTTGCTCGCCCCAAATCCCAATTTCTCTGTACTTATCTGCCTTCATCCGCTCCATTACGTCCGTCCTCTTGGTCTTGTGGCATGAGAAGTTTGTAGTCGCTTGCCGATCCCAGTAACTAGTCAGCCTTGTGAATTTTTGACTTGCCATGGAACACTAGCAAGGGAGGAGGAACTAGCTGATATCTTTTTCTTCTCGCCCTCGGCCTCCTCCTTCAAGAACTTCTCATCGCACAACTCCTCTATCTTATTCACCAGTTTATACAAGTCCCTCCCCAGCTTGTACATGGAGACAAGCTTTGTGAGCGGCCTTGTGGCCATGTGGAGGGCCTTGTGCTTCTCGCGGGCCTCTCTGAGGTGGAACTTGTCGATGAATTCCTCAGCATAGTACATGGCTTGGAGGAGCCGCCCCGACCACTCCGTGGTTTTGGACGGTCTGTATTGAGTGGAAAAGAACTCTTGGATCCTGGCCAGCTTCGCCTTGGCATCCTCCGCACGGGTTCGCATCGGTATGCATTCCACGCACACCGGGTGATGGAGCAAGATATCTAGATTCTGTGACATGATCTGGGCGGCAGCTTCATCGACTATCATGCAGCTTTTCGTGTCAGAAGCAGCCATGGCTAATCAATAAGTTTGTTTCGAGCAAGGTCGTGTGGGAGTGTGTTTGTCTGTTGGCTTGTTTGTTTGGATTCAATAAATTTGCGACGACATATTATTCTCTCTATCTATATACTCTCCATTTTTCTATGCTTTTCTTGGCGTGGCCTCTCCTGTCTACTACAGCAAGCTTTGTTTGATTCTTTGCTTGTGCGACGTTCGACCGTGAGACGGAGAGAAGGTATCTCTCACAGTGACTATGATAAAGACAAAACTAATCAAGTAAAGTTATTGCTTTTTAATATTAGATCTATCTTTCTATTCCTAACTTCCCTCTTATACGCGAAGATAATCAATCCATTTATTTCTGTCGAACTAGAAGTTGGAGAGCTAATTGGAGAGATAATGAAAGTGGCCTATGAAGAATTTAATTTTTGTGATGAAATTCCGGCTATGTTAAGAATTTAACCCTTTATTGGCATCGGTGATGTGAGATCAAATGAGAACATCCGTTGGCTTATCTTATCTAATATTGCTGTACTTTATTAGTATGTCCATGATGGGGTGCAATTAAAACGCACCGTTTCGTCTTGATATGTTATGATGGAAAGACACCATTTGAAAGGGTACGAGGGAGTCGTATAAAAAATCTTCTGAAGATAACCATTTGGACGTTTGGCAGAACATACGTACATAAAGAGATTGTTCTCCTTTTCTTGTCCCATTTCCATCAAAGAAAAAGAAGACGTTCCATTTCTCCTTTATGAAAACAATTGGCATTTACGTTGTGGAAATTAGATGTTTTCCTCGTGACTGTATTCAGACCAACGTGAAGTAATATTGTTCGTCATTCATTCGTAATTCAACGTTTGTTCCAAGGTAAATTGTTGATTGCGAATCAGAAATATATAAGTCGTCTTTCGCCTACTTTCTTCCAACATTGGTATCAAAGCCAGTTATGATTTCTACCTTGTTTTTCAATCGAATTTTCTCATTTACCATTTGATATCGAGATCAAGAGAATGAAATTTACATTGTCTGGATATTTATTGCTTGGAATTGCAATCTGAATTGTTGAAAACGAATCGAAGTGAAGAATGGGTTTGGGGCCGCGTACACCCGTACCGTTTTGGCCATTTTTTGGAATAATTTTTTGGCCAAAATCAATTTAAAAATATACAGGGTGAAAGCACTCTTCGAAATGAGTCAAATGCCTGGTTGAATGCTGCCGAAGGACGTCAAACGCACCCACATGCGCGGCCAAAAGTCGTGGCGCGTGGGCGCCATGTGCTAGACGCGTTGGGCATGCCTAGCGTGTGAGCGCCACGCGCGCGTCGGCAAATTGACACGTGCTAACGTCATGGATGATGTCACCCTACCGGTGGCAGTTGGTCAGTTGACGGTTGACCCGACCGGACCCGATTGGTGACTCGACTCGACCTGACCGTAGACTGGGCAGACTCAACCGGTCCGGCGGTCAAATCGATCGGACCAATTGTTGGTTGGACTGCCGGGAGCCTTCTAGCTTGCTGGCGTGTGCATCACACACGCCACACACTCAGGCGGCATGTGTGGGTGTGTGGAATGTTTGATTAGAGGGTGGTTGGCGGCGTTTGGTTCGTATGGATGTTCTCTGCTTTGTGGTATAATTATTTTACATTTTGAGTTTTTTAAAGGTATAAAAATGTGTAGGGAACCCTAAGTACGCATATTTTTCGGGTACAAATGCATTGTATATTCCTTTTTTAGCTTGTATTTTCTTGTGGTTTTGGAAATACAGTAGCTAGTCTACATGAAAATAGTATTGTATATGTTATGTAGAGCTTGGTTTGATGGTAGCATGTATATAGTTTAATATGCTTGCAATTTTCTAGTTCCAAGAAAATTCGAACAATGGTTGGAAATCCTTGATTTTTTCATTACATGTTGAATTATGGTCTTGATTATAGTTGCCGCATGATTTTTTCTTGTATGTTAGTTCACATCATGCTGTGCCTTTTGTGTTAATGGAAAATGTGGAAATTATATGAGGTTATGTAATTATTTTTTTTTAGTGGGAGTTCATAGGTTGATAGATTCGAAAGAGTTTTTACCTAGAACTTAAAATTTGTGCAAATTAAACTAATTAATGATAATCGAACAATCGTACATAAAAGCTGAAATAGCTAGTATAAACACTTAGAGGGGGGTGAATAGGTGTAAAGACGATTATTCACAAATTGCAGTAAAGATATTTTTCTTTTAAACTTAGTCTCTTAAACTAGAGACTTTGAATAAAGGTTTAGACTCAAGCAAATAGAGTGAAAATCAGAAAAGTATCACAGTAGATAAATTAAAGGAGTTCAAAGAAGAGAAAATGAACACAAAATTTATAGTGGTTTGGCTTAGATTAAGCCTACGTCCACTCTCCCATGCTAACAGCTTTCTGGCTGGTTTTCACTAAGAATCGAAAAAGAATTATAGCAATACTGACTACTCAGTAGAGAATTTCTTTTTCTCACTAAGTCACTCTTTAGTGTTTCTGTCTTTCGAATATAAGTTTGAGCACTATATGAGGAAGAACAAGTGATTTGAGAAGCTTCAGACTTTAGAATTCTAGCTTTCACACTCTCTGAATGACTCAAAAAATCTCCTTAAATATTTCTCCATGCCTTTGTGACAGTTGGCATTTTCCAGAGGAATTCTTCCGATCAACCCGTTGGACAGAATCAATCAAAGAGTTCTTGAGCCGATTGAAGATTGAGATGAAAGTCCAATGATCCTAGTCGCCCATACAATCAGGATCTAGGTTTCCATAAATAGATTCTTTCCAAATAAACTTGTCTTCCAAATTGATGTTACTGTTCTAGATTGTTTTCCACAATAATATCCAAAAAGGTAAGTAAGATTTCCATCTAGAAAGCCATATATATCTTGTTCGTACTGAATCCTTGAAGAAAGAATAATAATTCTGATTCTAATTATATCTTCGATCTTCACTTGAGTTCAGTCTGGATCTTTGTTAAAGTGGGGCATACTTCTGCTATAAGATAGACTTTTAAGGGAAATTCACATAAGTCTTGTATACCTCAGAATAAGAATAAGAATAGGAATAGAAAAGTTTTGTCAACTTCAAAATCTTCTAGGAGTTTTCTCAACAATCTCCCCCTTTTTGATGGTGACAAAAATTTCATGCATATTTAAACATTATATCCTGCAAAACAACTCTTTAGTAGCACATGACATTTTGTAAAAATGGATGATTATAGATCATAGAATCTGCATCCACAAAACATATTAGTCTCAATAGTTCTGCAATAAGAAGACATTGAATTCACACACTGCAAAAATTCAATCCACAAATTTAATCCTCAACTATAGAAGTTAACCATAGGCCACAAGAGTTCAAACCAACACAACCAAAGTTCAAGCAAATAACAACAAATAACATGATTTTAAATATGCTTTCACTGTGACATCCCAGATTTTCAGTCATGTTTTCTATTGAATAAATTGGGCATTGCATTGACGTGCCTATAGGGCTGTTCTCAGAGCTGATCACTCTTGAGATAACTAGACTATCTGGGGAAGTCATTAAGGAATTTTAAGACAATAGACTTGAGAATTCGACCAGGAATCGGCTGTTCGATCGTGTCTATCTTTAGAGGCCGTATGGCACAAGTATAAATCGATTTGAGATCGAGATAGGTCGGTTCGACAGAGATGTGTGGCTAATCGTGGGTGACACCACTAAATTGGAAAATTCTCGTTGACTCCGGCACTAGACTGATTTTTCTATCGTTTTGGTACCCGTGTCCGTATTTGAGTTCTCGAGATTTTCACGACAACCGAGAGTCGCCAATGCATCGAGTGGGTTCATTGTGGCTCGAAGAAAATCGACCATGGGTCATTTACACTGAAAAATTTCTGAAAGTTACCAAATAGCCTAAGTCACGCTAAAAACACGCCAAGTGGAAATTTACCGTGAATTTGAGTCGATTTCAGAAATTGAAGATTTTGTCAAGTCACAATAAATTCTAGGAGCGTCGACTTAGTCTCGAAGATTTTTTCTGAAACTCGAGACTTTTTGGGAAAAAGTGGTCCTAGAGCGTTTTTGTTCAAAAATGCTGGGGATCATTTTTGGTCGCGCAATTGGGATGCAAGTCGGATCAATTGATAAGGAAAAATGCCAATTTGATAATTGAGGTACCAATTGAATTCGTGAGGGCCAAATGAGATTGAGTTAAGGAGGAAATGGTGTCCAATTGGTGGGAAAAATGCTTGAAATTCGTATGCCCCCCATTGCCCACACTTTTGGACCAATTCGGCCTTCTAGAATAGTGCCTTGGTGGCCTAAGGAGGGCCAAGGAAGACTTGCTTGCTGTGGATGAAGAGTGGGGGACAAGGGAGAAGAAAAACAAGGCAAAGTGGCCCCCAACCTCATATCTTCTCTCTCTCTCCCATAGTAGTTGGTGACCAGCTCCTTTCCTCCCTCCTATTTGCCGTTCGAAGACCACCAACTAGAGAGAGGAAGCCACCGGAGCAAGCCGCCGCACACCGCTGAACCGTGAGCCCCGTTGGATCGCCGTTCCCGTGCGCAGCTGCCCACATGCGAGCCATCGCCTAGCCGTGCGTGCCTCCGCCTCCACGTGTCTAGTCCGTTCATCCAGGGTCACTGTCCAGCACTATGAGCCGTTGCCGGAGCCCGTTTGACCACCGTGAACCGCGCCTCCAAGCCACCGGAGTTTCCACTAGTCCATCGTAGTCCTCACCGCGCCAACCTAGCTTCATTTCTTCTGTTTTGCAGCAAAAAATAGAAGGTAAAGCAAAGCAGGTTTCATAGCAGCTTCTAGGCCCGTTTTGGAGGTGTTTCGGGCCTCGAAACTTGGCCCGCTTTGGAGAGAAGTAACCCCCGTCGCGTTCCCGTCAAATTGAACCGAGCAGTTAAATTAACAAGTGAGTTTAACTCACTAATCCTTGCTTAGTGTGCTAATGATGCTTAGGGGTTGATTAGATTTACTTAAGTGTGATTAGGGGATATATTAGATTAGAGTAATTAAATTAGTGATTTGCTTTGATGCATGTTAGGTGTTTAGATATAGCAATTAACGAGTAAATAGGCTATAGTATTTATTGAACGAACCTAGGAAATTTTAAAGATTCTGTTTCGGCATCCAATCAGGCATTACGGGCCTAAGTTGGATTTATTACTATTTAATAATTGATTTTCGTAATTAATTAATTAATTAATTAATTTCTGGAAATTAGACCGGGATGGTCGATGATCGAAATTTTATACTGATTATCGTGGTGCGATCTGTTTATTATTTGAGTGCTAATTTGTGTTGTATTGATTTAAATGTGATTTTAGGAATTTATTCCTAAATTAAGAAATTTTGGTAATTAAGTGAAAAATTACCGGGTGTCGGTCTATAGCGCCAAAAACCTATTTTGAGACTGCTAAAAATAGTGGGAGGATCAAAAGTGAAATTATGATATTTTGGCTCGGAGCCTAACCGTGTAACCACACACGGTTATTTTTATCGAGTATGATAAAAATGATGAATTGGTTGTACGGTGGGAGTGGTATACTATCTTGGTCAGGGGGCCCTAATTTATCAGCTTTGAGCGAGCAAAGTATTATTAGTTTTGGGCAAGCATATATATATAGTATACCATATTATCAGCTTTGGGCGAGCAAAGTATTATTAGCTTTAAGTGAGCATATATAGTATACTATAGTGGCTAGGGGCCCTAAATTATCAGCTTTGGTGAGCATATACATAGTATACTATATTATCGGCTTTGGGTGAACTATACTATCTATTTTCAACTTTAGGTGAGCAGTCCTGGACTAAGGTCGGACTTTATAGATAGTATTGAATATACTGACCAGGGGAAGATCGTGGTGACATGTTATCGACTGAGTCGATTGATCGATGGTTCGATCTATCGATTGAATGAAGTGGTTGTCAAAAATTATGAATTGAGGCCGGACTTGCGGGGAAGGAACCGAGGCCAAAGGTAAGTCCTTTGTCTCGTGTTATGCATAGGCAGCCTTTATGGCATATTGGCCTTCTAATCGAGTTTTAGTGGGGGTAAAACTTGCTTTGAGACGTAGTCTCACCCCATTGTGGGACAACATTTTAGGCCCCTAGATGGCAGCACCTCCACCTCCTCATCCTCCCATGCATTTTGGTATCCCCGAGGAGATCACCGAAGTAGGGTATCACTTTTCGATACACCCTCACTCGGAAGGACTAGAGGACGTTTTGGTAGAGTCTAAAGTCTGGGTTGATGTGGGTAAAAGCCGATCCGATGCCTCATGAGTATTGGTCATGGTATCGTCACTACCATGATGGGTAAAGAGAGGGTCCCATCCGGAAGGTGATGTATTGTTGTATGTTTTGGAGGTAGCGTTCGGGATGGGGATGGCGAGATCCTAAGGATGGGTTGGTAGTGGATGCCAGGACCCTAAGCTCGAGGGTGACTCCCATTCTCCGAGTGTATTCAGCCAAGGGTGCTAACCGGAGTGAAGAGGAAGGGGAAATTGTCGAGCATGAGGAAGAACCGAGGAGGAGAGGACCGGAGGAGGATCGGGAGTGGGAAGAGCCGAGGAGGAACCCATGGAAAGGAGCTGAGGAAGAGGAACCCGAAGAGGACGACCCCGAAGAAAGAACCGGAGGATGAGCCGAGAGGATGAGCGGAGGATGATCCGGAGGATGATCCGAAGTATGACCGGATGATGATTGAGACCTCCCCTGTTTTGCAAATCCGGGTCTTAATCTGTTGGGTGCTAGATCGAGACTATGTGAATAGTATTGTAATGTATGCTATTAAGGTTTGCTTTGTATAAAAGTATGGTTGTGGTTTTTGATTGTGAAAAATATGGCATTAGTTTTCTATCCATTGTTTTATTGTTTGTGGATTATTTAACTGCTTCCGTATGTGTAATAAAATGAATGGGTGGCGATGCATCTGAGACATCGCTATTTAATCAATCATGCGGGGATGGGCGCGAGTCCGAGGATCGGGCGTGACATTCACTCTCCCCTTTTGTCATCAGCAAAAAGACAAAATCAACGAGGAAAAGAGTGAATAAAAAGATGATTAGGGCTGTTTTGGAACGCGAACAAGTTGGAAATCCTCAGTGATTGCACGGTCTCCTCAAGCTTTTGTAAGCACCAATGATATACATACTCCACTTTGGCTGATGCGAACGAAGCTTGTTGATTCAACGTCTAAACCTTAGTATCAAAGAGACATGTACCTTGCACGTTAGAAATTCTGAGGTAGACCTTAAGGTAGTATGTAGCTTATGAATTTCAACCTCCATGGCATATTGCTGTGCTTTTAACTCCAAAAGAAGTTCTACTATCCTTGGATAGTTTGCGTCAGGTTCGGTTTGAGCACTAGCTTTAGCATAATCAATCTGTGGAGTATTTAGAAATGAAGGAACGTCAACTTGAACGTGTGCAATTTGTTTCTTACCCTGACGTGGAGTATCTTCTTCAATATCAACTTCGAGGGAAATGGGATGCAAAAACATCTTTAGCATCTGCGGGAGATCTACCGATACCATCATTAGCGGTAGGTGCAGCTGGTAGAGTTTTCTCATGTTCTCCCCATGTGTTGGTGCCTTCAGGTTGAGATGAAACTTCCCCTCCTTGTAGCTTCTCCTTGCCAGCACGAGAACGCTTCTCTGCTTCAGTTTCCTCTTCTTCTCGTGCAGCAATTTCCCTGTTGTTCTAAGTTTCTTCCAATTCTGGTATTGTACTAGCATCTCCCTCGGAATCATCATCATCATTTTTCTTCTCTCCAGAGTCTTCACTCTCTCTTTCTTCTTCTTTTTCACTTTCTTCTTCTGTTGTCTTTCGAATCAGAGAACCTTGAAGATTGTGTAAAAGCAATGTCGGAAATTGTTAGATCTTCATCTTCCTCCTCTTCATCCTGCAGAAGGATAGATTTTCTTTGAAGTCTTTTGGACAACATCCTTTTCCTTGCACTTCTTAGCAGCAATAGTTCCTTCTTTAATTCTGCTAGATGATTCATTCTTCAAAAGATCCAGGGCCTTGGCAAGATCTTTCAACCTCATCTTGGAAATCATCTTCATTCCTATATCCATAGGAGTGAGAGTCCTTGATTGAAGTTGAGAGGGTAACTGAATCTAAAAGTGTCTGAATAATCTCGTTATCAAGGCAGAGTAGGACGGTTGTCCTTTTACCTTCATCATAGTTCTGTACTTATGCAAAAAGATAGTGTGTGGGAGAGAAAAAGGAATTCCATTGCAAATTGCCCACATGATCTTCACTTCAAATCTCGAGACATCCAGTCTTGGGTGGCCTGGGTCTGATGCAATTGATCACAATCTTATGCAACAGAATGTTTGAAGTTGGCATACGAGAATAAGTAATACTCCCACTCGGAAATCTGTCCTTCACGAAATCTAGTGGCTTGACTGGCGATGGAAACATTTATGGGTAGAGAACCACTGTTCTACACCTAAAATGTTAGCTAGAATATCCACATCCACAATAAACACTCTATCACAAAAATAAACTGAATATGAGTTTGATCCAAATGATAGATTCGAGTAAAAATATGCAAGTTAATTCAAGATATGCTTCATTGTCTTTGCACAAAATTTTC